>CM045749.1:15616728-15631728 GCA_024760905.1 Plotosus lineatus
CCCCACACTCTCCTCTCCATCCACCGCACCCCCTCAACCCCACACTCGCCTCCATCACCACACATCTCACACTCTCCTCATCCCCTTCATTACCCCTGAACTGCCCTTTCATTTCTCCATTCACTCACTGCACTCTCCTCATCGCCCTGCTCATCCACCCTCCATCCCCCACACTTTCCTCTCTGTCCTCCTCACCCTCTCACCGAACTCTCCTCATCCCCCAGGACACTCTCATGACACCCTATGTACCCCCCAAACTTTCCTTTTCATTCCAACCAACCCAAACCTCATCCGTTCACCCACCACTCTCCTGTTTACTGCACCTGGCTCTATTTTTACCCCTCAACCTCTCATCTCCCCGACCACGTTCTTCTCACCCCCACCACCATGCACTCTTTTCATCTTCCCATGACTCCACCCCCATTTCTCCTCATCACCACTGTGAAGCCACTCTGCCTTCCTTTCTTAATCAACTCCAAAGGCTTGGCAACATTTCTCAGTGTCCAGATGCCAGTTTCTTGGCTTTTCATGCCAGTCTTTATCTTTGTCTGGTTTTGATCACTACAGTGTGAGTTAAAATAATTCTTTATTCCTGAGGTTACACGCTGTTTTTGATCGTTTTTCCTTCTTAGCGCACCTGCTTTTTTTTGTATTTTTTTAATATTCCTTTTAAAACTGGTGTGTTGTCAGCTATCATTAAGGTGAAGCAATTTAACGATGATAGTTTTATGAGATGAACCTGAATGTCACATAGACACTGAGAGGCTTTCCAAAATATACACAGTGAGTAATGTATGCACAGGATTGAACTTTGGAGCCGTCAGACATCTAAGCAATCACACCACCAATTGCTCAACTTCATTCTTTCATTCAGTGTAATCGTTCTTAATCCTGCTCGTGGTTACAATGGGTGCAGGAACTATTCTGGGAAATGTGGATGCATGGTGGGAGGATTCAACCCACAGGGGATGCTAGTTGAATGTATCACACACGCGCACACACACGCGCACACACATGAGTGCACCTACAAACCTGTCTATTCAGGATGTTTGTCACACAGGTAGTAAAGTTTATGTTCAAGCCAGACCTCAGCAATGCTTCCATATTAATGTATTTCATCTGGAAATGTTTACTTCTTTTTTCCTTTGTTCTCATTTTGGTTTCTTGGTTTGCTTATAGCAAATGCATTTTCTGATCTAAAATTAAATTAAATTAAATTAAATTAAGCACTGGCTGATTTTTGTACAGAAATCCAACACTCCCAATGCACAATGATGTTGTGAAAAAGAAACAACAACAAAAATCCTGAGTGTTTGTGTCCAAGAATGGTATCCCACCTTGAATGGTGTGGCAGATTCTGGGTTCATCTGGACCATGGGACCTATCAAAACCACGCCTGTGAAATCCTGCGGCCTCTCACATGCAGTCAAAATAGAGATGGCGCCACCCTGCAGTAACACACAAATATAGACATCAGGGTGATTGAATTGGAAAAATATTCATGAATTAATTCATTTTCTAAGCCGCTTAATCCTAATTATGGATGCATTGCACAGGACTTAGTATAGCGCCTGGCGCTGTAGAGCAGCTGTGGTGTAGTTGCTTATAGACTTCTCGCTTCCAGCTTCATCTGCAGCCGCCATCTAGCTCATTGAGTGAAAAGAAGGTCAAGTGCGTAAGTCCTTCCTGATGGTACAAACCTTCTGATAAGTCAAGACTCTTACATTGCCTTCTCACGGCACATCCTGGTAACTGGGCACCTTACGACCCCAGGCTAAATATGTGAGGGATCTCGGAGCAGGTTGAGCCCCAGAGGTGTAGTATGCAGGCCCACCGGCATGTGGACGTGCCCTGGTCAACCATCTGCTGCCTTGCAGATAAAGCCATTGAGGTAAAAGCTAAGAGAAGGACAACTCTGATTCACAACCCCCAGCTATGGGCAAATAGCACCACCACCACTGCATTGTGGTCATCATGGGAATGACAAAGGCTAAGGGAGACACCCCCTACAGAAAATCCGGAGTGGAGCCCCGAAGGTGGTTGGTCCCCACGTAGCGGCACCTCCCGGCAACTCCTGTAGCCAAGTTAGTACCAACTGCATCGGCTATCCCCTTCCGTTGGACACTACCAGCTAGGCCGAGAAGGGGGATCTGTCGACTGGGCATCTCAGTTCCTCCACAACTTCGCCCTGGCCTGTGCCCTGGAGAGGTCACTCCAGTGCTGCCTTCTGCGGCAGCTCAACACGGGGAGCTGCAGATACTGGTTAAACTCCCAGGGTGTAAGCTCGGGCACCTAGGGCTATCTCATGGTGGGAGGGATCATCGTGTCCCACTGGCCAGCTACTACCCACCTTTACCTGGGCAGCCCCCAGCCAGTAAGGTGTTGGCCCGCCACAGTCTGCTTACTTCAATGTGTGCTTGAAGTGTAGGCCAAAAGCTGAAGCACGGACTGTAAACAATGCACCAGGCAACAACAAGAAACCAAAGCAGCCAGTGCCGAGTCTGGCAACCTGGAACATCAGAACAATGTGTCCTGGCCTTTCTGACGATCTCCAACAAATCAACGACACCAGGAAAAACTGCCATCATCGACCGCGAGCTGAGGAGGCTCAATATGGACATTGCAGTACTGCAAGAGACGCGACTCCTGGGCAGCGGCAGCCTGAAGAAGAAGGACTATACATTCTCCTGGCAGGGACATGAGCCTGACGAGCATCGTCTGTATGGTGTTGGATTAGGGTCGCGGGGAGGCTGGTGCCTATCTCAGCCAACTTTGAGTAAGGGGGGGTACACCCTGGACAGCTTGCCAGGCCATCGTGGAGTAGAAACACAACCATTCACACCCACACTCACACCTAGGGATGATAAGAAATAGACAGCCTACTGTGAATGTTTTTGGACTGTGGGAGGAAACCGGAGTATGCAGAGGAAACCTATGCAAGCACAGGGAGAACATGCAAACTCGACACATTCGCTGTGAGGTGGACATGCTGAACACTGCACCACCAGATACCAGACAAAACCAGACCACCTGACACCAGACAAAACAAAACAAAACAAAAAAACCCCAAGTCAATGCTGTTCTCTTGCTGTACTGTAGGAAGAAAGATAAACACACAACACACACAGGAAAGGAAAAATAACAGATACTGTACTGTGTCACTGAGAAAAATGAAGTGAGTGAGACGGGATCATTATTATCTTTATTATCCACTGCTCAACTGGACAGCCATTTTATTGTCACCATGTTCAACAGTTTTGTATAAGACCTCTCAACATTCATGAAGTGAGTTTCAAACTCAAAAAAGGTTCCCAGAACCAAAACAGTACTTAGGACATGCAAACGAGCACACGCACATATCACTGAAATCTTCAAAATGATAGCACTTATGTCATTTAGCATGTCATGTGTAACATGTCTAGCACATGATGTACTTATCTACAACATCCTCTTTCATGGGACCAAATAATTAGCTATATAAGGGCGTGTGATGTACAGGAAGATCATTGTTAGTCCAGACAGTTCCTCAGAGACCCCAAAGTGGATTACAGGAACAGAAATGCACGCAACAGGCACACAATTGTTCAGTCCATGAAAATACAGAGTTTAACACTTTTAAATATGACCAGTCTCTTTCCCCCCCATTTCCACACACAGTGTAAGCGATTTCCTTTCGGCTTTTTCCCTTTATCAGGGGTCGCCATAGCGAATGATTTGCACGTTTGATTTGGCACAGGTTTTTACGTCGGATGCCCTTCCTGACACAACCCTTTAACAAGGGACAGAAACACGCTGATGGCTTTGCAGCTACTCTTTACCAACGTCAGCAATGGTTCTTTTACATGAACCTCCCACCATAGACAGTGAGAGACATGGCCGGCCTTTTGATAACCCAGTTAGCTGCACTGGGGGAACAGTGACAACCTTGTGGAGAGTGGGACTCGAACCTCCAACCTTAGGATTAGTGATCCAGCGTCCCTATACCACCAGGCCACCACTAGCCATATTTCCACACACAGTGTGATGAACAAATAGTGACCCCGTAAAGGTGGAGAGTTCTCATGTATGTAAGAGTTGATTGATTTGACATTATGTGGGGTGAAAGGAATTGGCAAAGTGAGACATATATGACTTGAAGAAAAGATATAGAGGCAACAAGGAACAAGTGATACCAAATAACGAGTCATCAAAAAATAATGAAGATGTTAATGAGTGAAGAAAACTCTACCAAAAGGGTTTAGTATGTCCACATTATCAAAGAAAAAAGTTTCAAATAAAAAATATAATATAAAATAGGCCACAGGGGTACAGATGCTCCCGCTGAAAGGACCATTTCATAATATACAGTTTTGCCTCAGTGACCTTGAAAAGTAGACCAAGGTCACTCACACACAAATTCATCTTAGCACTCAATAGTGAACCAACATGCCAAATTTGAAAGCCCCAGCTTCAGGCTGCGTCAAGTAAATATCCAGAAAAATATCCAGTGACTGACAGACGGTACCGTTTCCTATAACACATTGTGGGCGGGAGCTAAAAAGAGTTTATATTTTATAGAGAAAAACATGTATACAGTATGTATCTGCCAGCTGAGGTGGCTCTGGCATCTGGTTAGAATGCCTCACGAGCGCCTCCCTAGTGGCGTCTCGGGCATGTCCGACCGGAAAGAGTCCCTGGGGTTGAACCAGAACACACTAGAGGGACTAGGTTTCCCGGTTAGTGTGGGAATGCCTTGGCGTCCCCCAGAAAGAGCTGAATGAAATGGCTGGGGAGAGGAATGCTTACACCTCACTGCTTAGGCTGCCCCTCCAAGTGATCCGACCCCGGAAAAAGCAGAGGATGAGGATGAAGATGAAAAACATTTAATGTAATTATTGACTAAGTGATGGTCTAGTGGTATAGGGCGCTGGATCACTGATCCAAAGGTTGGGGGTTCGAGTCCCACTCTCCACTAGGTTGTCCCCCCCCCCCCCCGTGCAGCTAACTGGGTTATCAAATGCGGGCCATGTCTCTCACTGTCTATGGTGAGAGGCATGTAAAAGAACCATTGCTGACTTTCGTAAAGAGTAGCTGCAAAGTCGTTGGCGTGTTTCTGTCGCTCGCTAAAGGGTTGTGACAGGAAGAGCATCCGACGTAAAAACCTATGCCAAATCAAATGTGCGAATCAGATGATTCGCTGTGGCGACTCCCGAGAAAAAGGGAAAAAGCCGAAAGAGAAGAAGATTGACTAAGTTTTCTGTAAGAAGTTAATGTTTATGTGAGGGGTCTCCATTGTTGGTAAAATTCAGAATAACACTAAAGCTATTGCTTTAAGATTTTCACTCCTGGAAAGCCAACTTCTTGCTAACAATGGTGGCTGTTTCCTATTTTATTAATTTTGGGACCATGTTAGATGAATTCTGGCACGGTGGTGTAGTGGTTATCTGTCTGCTGTGTCTGGCATGAAAGCCAAGCCTCCCTTTGCCCCAAGAGGAACAAGTAATTAGGCAAATGAGTGAGTAAGATAAGGTCTGTTTATAAACAAAACAGAACTGTAAACACGAACAAATTTATTTAATGGAAGTACTCCAACATAAAAAATGATTATAACCAGATAAAAATATGACATGAATAATTTAACAGATTATACATGAATTAATTGGTTGATTGATTGATTGAATCATTAATAGGTTGCCACATGGCATAATGATTAGCACATCCACCTCACAGCCTCCTTGGCTCAGTGGCAGTTACATCAACTGTGAACACGTCCCTATTTTATAAAGTCCTGTATTCTCAGTGCATGTGTGGTGTCAAGTTAAATGTCTTTGACTGTCCTGCGAGTAAACATGAAAAGATCATGGTGAAACTGGGATTCGTTGGTCCATCAATATATAAAATATTGTACAGACACATCGTCATCTACTAATTAAAATGAGCATGTGTGGATGCAGTGGGCGGGAGTTCAAGTCCCGGCTCTACCAAGTTGCCCCTGTTAGATTTGTTAACACTTTTCTCTTCAGAGGGACGGTATCATAGCTGACCCCTTGCCCTGACCTCAACTTACTAACAAGCGGGGCTCTTCACTCTCATATTATATATATATATATATATATATATATATATATATATACACACATACACACACACACAGGGATCCTCACGTTACACGGGACCGGGATCCGCGAAGTAGAAGTACACCCCCAACCCCTCCCCCAACTGACGTATACGAACATGAATGTGTATATAATATCAATAAATACGTATTCAATGCTATAAATGCTTATAATAACAATTAAACATTAAAAATAATGCACAAGATGTAAATAAAATATAAATACACACACAGACACGCATGCACGCAGATGCGCACCTCACAAAAATGTAACTAGTTTTGATAGGAGGTTTTGGGTTGTTTTTTCTTTTAGTTTTTTTTTTTTTTTTTTTGCATAATTGGCCTTGTTTTTGTGGCATTTCCCTTAACTTTTTCCCCTATTCTTTAATTTCCTTATTTTTTAATTTGATGAATATTAAAAAAAAAAAAAAAAAAAAAAGTTATGCACTGAAGCATATATATATAAACGACCAATGATGTGTGATTGTCGGATTGCTGGGTGCTGATTTAGGAGACATAGTCTGGGTCGTACGCTCGTGACCAGGCCTATATAACCTCGAGTATCAGTACCGCATTAAATGGTCCTTTATAAATTATATTTAAATGTTCTAAATTATAAATATATTACACACATTACAATTCAGTTATAGCCTCAATAAATAGCAAGTACATAATTAATTAGTTATAAATGAAAAACTTATGAACTTCCATTATTATTACAGTGTAAACAGAACACAATAGAGATTCACAGTCACGTCCTACTTTATGGTATAAGCATTAGAAGACGTGTTCCTAAAAAAGGTCTATTATTAGAACACCAAAACATCCACCCTTCCTTTCTGACAACCTCGACAGACTTCAACTCCAAAACATCCACTTGCGCTTATCACAACCACCCAAAATATATGACACATAAAGGTGAACAAACTTTTTTTCTAAGTCTATTCAGCACAATCCACCAGAGCACTGCAACAGGTGTCTCTAACCTTCTTTGTACACATGAGAACTTTCGAAACACAAAAATAGGTTTAATGGTCAATATGAAGACTGGATTTACCCGGCAAATATTAGCATTCCTAACATTCACTGTTTACAATAAGCAGCTTTATAAAAGCAGCCCAGGTTCTGTTTACATTACAGGCTACACAATAACAGGAATACTACTTTCCATTATATTTGGTCTCCGCATTACATACATTATGCTCATTTTAGTGCAGTTTGCATAAAAATCTTAAAATAATACTGTTACTAATGATACAACGCTGATCCTACATTATTATTGTAGCATCATAGTGATGGTGAACATATCTGCGTCACAGGAAGGAGGTCCTGGGTTTGAGTCTTGAACTCAGTGAGGATGTTTCTGTGTGGAGTTTGCATGTTCTTCCTGTGCTTGTATTGGTTTTGTCTTGGTACTCCAAGTTCCTGCCACAGTTCAAAGACATGGGCGGCACCTGGCACACTGCTTAGAATGTTTGCCTCATAGCAAGAATGTCCTGGGTTCGAGTTTCGGGCTCAGCAACGGCAGTTCAACATCGAGCTTGCATGGATTTAGCATGTTCTACCAGAGTTTCTACAGATTTCATGCATATTAGTTATTGTCCTTTGGGCATTTTACACGCGAGCCTAGTGGTTCATCAGGCCGGTGCTTATTCCTGGTTTCCATAGCGTAAAGCGACTAGGAGTACAACTCCTCCTGGATGAGACTTTAGTCCATCGCAGGTTACCTTCCCAGTATATATATATTTTTTACTGGTACCCATTTATACTGCTGGGTGAACAGAGGCACACTTGTGGTTAAGACCTTGCCCAGGGTCTTAGCACAGTGGGGGGGTCTACCTGGGATTTGAACTCACAACCTCCGGATCATGAGAGCAGCACCCTAATCACCACACCACCGGCCCCACATATTAGTTATTGGCTTTTCCCAAATTGATCCTAGGTTTGAGTGTGAATGGTTATGTGTGCAATGCAATCTGTAATGGTGTGGTGCGCTGTTCAGGGTGCACCTTGCCTTTGACCAATGTTGGCAGAGATAAGTTCTAGCATCTCAACCCTAGTAGAATTAAGGGGTATGGAAAATGAGAGAGAGAGAGAGAGAGAGAGAGAGACAGACAGACAGAGAGAGAGAGAGAGAGACTAAAGGCATGCACATTAGGCTAACAGACTGCTCCAATGTTAGTGTGAATGGTGGTGCTACGTAGAAAGATTAAGAAAATGAACATTATCCAGGACTATATATCAGAAAATATAATTCTAATCCCATGATATATTATCTGCTATTTTATTTTTTAAATAACGAAATATTTATAATAAGACATTTCTCAATGACAGTGAATCCTGACAGCTGGGACTTATTCCAGAAAGTGATTGATGCCACGAGTAATTATTAACAGATGTTCTAAATATCCCGACATTCCTAGATTTCAGGCAGACAAATCCTAATTTGAAGGAAAAATATATTCTCCTTGGTGAGGCTGATGGAAAAACAACCTTTAAAAGGAATGAAAACAGTGAAGTAGTTCAATGACAGAGTGCTGCTGGCATGCAGAGAAACAAGGACACCCAGCCTGTCCACATCTTTGGGAGTGTGTGATGAATGCTAGATGATGTGCTAGCGATGAGATATATGGTGTAGGCCGCGTATTCTGTCACAGACACAATTATTAATGTGAATGCTCAGGCCGTGATAATTGAATCCACACCTGGAAAAACTGGCTTGATACTGATCTGTCGCTTCATTTTCATAAAAACTGCAGATTGAACTGGGTGCTTTTATCAAAGTGGTACTGTACATTTTTCCTTTTGAAAATCTCATCTGGACTACGGAAATCTGCCGTTTTTCAGCTGGAGCTGATTTTCTGTTGGAGTAGCTCTCGCCGTTACCGGGAAAGAACAGTCGAAGAACATACCACAGTTTTATTACATTTACGTAGTTATTTATTACTGCGCTGTCCTCTAAACGGCTTAGTGCTAGCATATCTCGCTGATCTCCTGAAACAATATAGCCTTTCATAAGTACCTCAGTCTGCTCAGGCAGTCAGATAGAGCTTTTCAGAGCGTGTAAGAACGTCACCAATGCATGTTGGTAAAGCTTTCACACTTTTACAACAGTAGGAGCCTACGTTTTCCTACCAGCTATCTTCTTCACTTCACGTATCCCTTAACATCCGAGGATGTCGTTGGGGTGCCTTCATGGCGAGACTTTGGCTGATTTGGCCTGGCGGAGCCCATCCCTCTCCAGGTCGTAGAAACACGCTGATGGCTTTGCAGCCTACTCTTTACGAAAGTCAGCAATGGTTCTTTTACATGCCTCTCACCATAGACAGTGACAGACATGGCCCGCCTTTGATAACCCAGTTAGCTGCACGGGGGGGCAGTGACAACCTTGTGGGGACTTGAACCTGCGCCCTATCTACTAGACCACCACTGCCCACCATCTATCTACCGTTTCCAAATATTTAACTCTTTCAGCTGACACAGCTATAACAGTAAACAGCTACGGATTGCACCACTAGATATCACCAGCTACTTTTTTTACTTTGCGGTCACAACACAGCATATCTAGGCCACTTAGGATCCAACAGAACATGTATATTTACATGTATAGCATTTGGCAGGCAGCCTATCCAGAAGCTAGAGTCGAGAATTACGGACCATGTTTGATGGCCCTACAGTGGCAGCTTAAACCTGGAGCGTGAACCCCTGAACTTTTGATAATAAATCAAGAGTCTTAACCACTGAGCCACGACCCCCTGCACATACAGGAGTGATCTGAATCCCAACCACATTATATATGGCTGTGTTGGTTTGACTTGGCGGAATTTGATTTCATTCACACTAACATGTTTACATCTACAGGGATCCCTCACTTTCTGTGGTTAATTGGGACCAAGATCCTTCCGCGACCCCCAAATTCCAAGAAGTAGGCTCACGCCCCCCGACTAACGTATACGTACATATAAATACATATTCAACGCTACAAAAACAATTAAACATTCAAAAATAATGCATCTATAATGCATATAAAATAATACATGTAAATAAGATCTAAATACACACACATAGACACACACGCGCACACACAGATGCGCGTCCATGCACTCAGATGCGCACCTTGCATAAAAATGAAAGTAGTTTTGATGGGGTGTTTTTTTGTTTTTGTTTCTTTGGGTTTTTTTTTTTTGCAAAATTGGCCTTGTTTTGCAGCATTTTCCTTAACTTTTCCCCTATTCTTTCTTAATTTCCTTATTTTGTAATTCGATGAATATTTAAAAAAAAAACACGATGCACTGAAGCCGTACGAATTGAAGCACGAACTAGCGAGGGATCCCTGTATTTCAAAAGTCGGACTAATACAATATGATTTTTTTTTTGTAGCATCATTTTGCTGCAAGCGTAATGAGTAAAGGGATATGCGAGTGCGCACTTTAAAATAAAATATAAGATGATTTGTCTCAAATGTCAAAGCTAGTGTTTGTGTTATTGTTTCATATGAGGAATATTACTCTATAATCTAATGGAAAACATTCATGTAAAAATCCTGATTTGATGTTTTCTTGGAGGTTGATCAAGGCAGAACAGTGTGTGTGTGTGTGTGCATGTGTGTGGGTGGTGGTGGTGGTGGGGGGGTATTGCAGTGGCATAGTGGTTAGTACTGCTGGCTCACAGTGAGAAGGTCCTGGGTTTGAGTCCCAGGTTTGTGCATTTCTGTATGGAATTTGCATGTTCTTCCCATGCCTGTTTTTTTTGTGGCTTCTCTGCTTTCCTCCCACAGTCCAAAGACATGCACATTATATTAATTTGCTATTCAAAATTGTGTGTGTGTGTGTGTGTGTGTGTGTGTGTGTGTGTGTGTATGTGTGTGTGTGGGCCCTGAAATGGTCTGGAGCGCTGTTCAGGTGGTACCCTGTCTTCAGCCAGAGTCAGCCGATATGGGCTCAGCCTCCTTGTAACCTTAATAGGATTATGCAGTTCAGTCAATGAGCGAGCGCGTGAGTAATGCGAAAAAGAAAATCCATTTCTCTACCCAGCCATCTGTTCAATAGCACAGAACACGAAACCGAAAAGCACACAGCACCTATCCCCACTAACCACCCATTAAAATATCTATATTATTTGTTTGCTATGAAATAAACAATGTCTATTTTGCCATTAGAAATGCATTTTCCGGAATGGGTGATTTGTGCAGTAAACACTTCTTCGTATAAAGTGAAGAGGCTTTAGACATGCTGTCAGAAAGGAATGGTTTACGCCTTCTCCCAGTACATTCACACGCCTCTACTGGCCAATCACAATGGAGGTGGATGGGCATTTTGGACACTTTGGTTATTGTAAGTGAGGATTTTTGGACTATCCAGGGCTGTCCCTTCCCACAAGTGCTTTTTTTGTCGATCTGAAGCCATTTGAAGTCTGAACGGATAAAAGTGTACACAGGCCTTTCCTCTAAACGTATACGGTAAATAGGTCCAAAGGTACTGAAGGGTTCACATATCTCAACTAGCCAGTTGCAAGTTAACAGTTTTATTTACAGTAAAATTGGAGCAAACAAATAAAAGGCAACACGGTCATGTGCATACAGCAGAAGTGAGCAGTAACCCTTTTAAATCCGTATGCGAGGAGTCGCGTGTATTTTTGTGAAACATCACTTCGCGGATTGATTTAGCAGGGTTTTTCTACTTGTTCCGGCCGGACAAGTATGAGCTATTTATTTGCTACAGGAGCGGTCTCGGAACCGTTTGATTGTGCTGCCTAGAAACGGATGTACAGGGATCCCTCACTTTCCGCGGTTAATTGGGACTGAGATCCTCCCACGACCGCTCCCACTCAATGCTATAAATGCTTATAATAACAAGTAACATTCAAAAATATGCATAAGATGTAAATAAAATATAAACACACACATACAAACGTGTGTGCACGTGCACACACAGAGGCGCGTGCACGCACTCAGATGCGAACCTCACAAAAATGTAAGTAGTTTTGTTGGGGGATTTTGGGTTGTTTTTTTTTTTTTTTTTTTTTTTTTTTTTTGCATAATTGGCCTTGTTTTTGTGACATTTCCCTTAACGTTTCCCTCTATTTGTTCTTGATTTCCTTATTTTTTTAATTTAATGAATATTTAAAAAACCCCCGCAATGCACTGAAGCTGCATGACTTGAAGCGTGAAGTAGCGAGGGATCACTGTACACCCTTTACGTTCAGCATATTTATCATATGGGCAGCATGGTGGATACTTGTAAGCACAAACACCAAAGAGGACCGGAGTTTGAGTCCCATGCTCAGCAAGGGGGTCTGTGTGGAGTTGCATATTGTATTCTCACCATGCTGGAATAGGTTTCGTATGGGGACTCTGGCTTCCTTCCACAGTATTACATAGTTATTACAATAGTGTGATGTTATGAATTGCCATTACATATGAGTCAGAGGAGTTGTGTGTCTGTGTGTGTGTGTGTGTGTGCATGTGTGTGTGTGTGTGTGTGTGTGTGTGTGCGTGTGCGTGTGTGTTGGGGCTGCAATTCACTAGCAAGCTGCTTCCGGTGTACCCCAAATTTGTAGCTTGTGTTAAAACTTGAGCAAAAAAAAAAAAAAAAAGGCTAATCCATACTCATACCAAACACAAAATATTTGGATAAAAAATAGAAAAAAGTACAGGAAAAACAGGAGGTGGAAGACAAAACAAGAAGCAAAAAATGGTAATGGTCACGGAAATACAGACTCTACACGCATAACATACTTTGCAAAACAAAATGAGATACCCAGAGAATTTCCTTCCCCTCGAGGACGCCTTAATTAAACTGCAATAAGTGCCTTTTGAGAACTAAAGGAAACGACTACACAAAGAGGACCGCGGATGCCGTGGTAACTGGATTAAGCTTTGACACAATTGGGAGAAAGTCAATTAATAAATAAATCCCTTCATATTTTGTAAATTTGTGTGTGTGTGTCTCATATTTTGGTTAGTTTTGTGTGTGTTTGTTTTTTTCCCCCATTTGTGTATTTTCAAAAAATGGCTTTCAGTGCTACGGCCCTGGACAAGGACGACTCCAATAGATTTTGGAGATGATCTGATCTGGGATCGGTAGTACTAGTATGTGGGATTGCACTAAAGAAGACAAAAAAAATGTTTACTTGCAGCTGCAGATGTCTTGTTTATTATGATGTGTCCTTTAACTGTTTTTTCCTTAATCCCCGCCCCCCCCCCCATGTTGATAATGTTTTCAACTAGTGCAGTCTGATGATGTTTTGTCACGCTATACTCTTACGATGGTTTGTACAAAAGGTACATAGACTGTGTGATGGTTTTTATGTGGACTGTATGATGGTTTATACAAAGGCACTTATATTGTTTGTTGGTTTTTACAACGGCACATGGACTGTACGGTGTATGTACGTACAGCGGTACTTGGACTGTATGATTGTACAAAGATATGTAGATTGCAGGATTGTTTGTGTGAAGGTATGCAGACTGCATGATGGTTTGTATGAAGGTATGTGGACTGTACAATGATGACATTTCTTGAATCAACAGAAGTCACATTCATACCTTTGCACAAACCATTGTGCAGTCCATATACACTTGGGTACAACGGTATGTTCCTCGTAGTGTAGAGTGACTCAGTTGTTCGCGGTTCAGTGTTGTCCGTCGCATAAAGACTCGGTGAAGTTGGGGGTTGCCATGGTCCTCAGCCGATCCTCTAGGCAGCAAGCCTCTTTCGACCAAGGCCTTTTGTATTGCATCCCTAACAGCTTTCTATTTTGGGGATGCCTTTGTATACCGATGGTTCTGGTGATGTCCTTCAGCAGCTTCAGCCCAAAAGACGCGAGGGCTTCTAGGTAAGGAATCTTCAAGAAATCTATAACCTCAGACATTGCGCTACGTTCGGTGTTATGTAAGGAGGCTGTGGTGGAGGATGCGAGCGGAGACAGCACGCATGATGGTCATAATCAAGGTGTATTGACAAAATTGGATGCAGGTGGCTGAATGTCAGATGTGTGTGCATCTCACCATCGAGTGGCCAAGGATGAAGATGGGCAAGTTGGAATAGCGTGAAGTTATGAGGTCGATGTGCTGCAAACAGTCTCTAATGTAGATCTGAAAGTCTTTAATATTCATCCTCTCGCCTTCACTCTGCCCATGACCCACTGCAAGAGAGAGAGAGAAAGAGAAAGAGAGAGAAAGAGAGAGAATACTAATCAAAAATTTATTAGGGAAATTAAGTGAAATTAATACGATGAAAAAAAATCATGTCTCGGTTGTGACACACACCCACACGTTAATAATATAACTGAGAAAAAGCGAAGGAACAGACACTGAAATGAACAAAGGGAGAGATGAAGAGAGGGTGGAAGTGTAAGAGAGGGTGAAGTGAAACCCACAGAGGAAAATTGCTTGTCTAATGGAGTCTCCTATAGTGTTCGGTAGGTGTTTACACAGTGCGAGACCTGACACACCGTGTTCCTATAAGCACGCACACGCACACGCACAAGCACACGCACACGCACACACACACACACACACACAGACCTCTTTTCTTGGAACACGGTTTTGTTGTGTGAATCATTAGTTACCATGGCACTCCAACATCAAGTGACATTTAAAATATTCTGGGCACGTACGCCTGATTTTTTTCCCTTGATATACTTCACCCCCTCTTTTCCCTTTTTATATTCCATCTTCCCTACACACTCTTGTTTTCTCCCTTGTCGCCTCTGTTTTATTGTCCTCTCTTTCTCCCCCTCTGTCTTTATCATCTTCTGACAATTCACATTGATTAATTTTTGTATAGCTGTTAATTTGTCGCTGTGTGTGTGTTTGTGTGTATGAGTCTCCCTAAGTGTGTGTGTGTGTGTGTGTGTGTGTGTATGAGAGTCTCCCTGAATGTGTGTGTGTTTGTGTGTGTTGG
>CM045749.1:15634228-15656728 GCA_024760905.1 Plotosus lineatus
TCATTAATTTTCTAGATCACTTAATCCTAATTAGGGTGATGGGGAGACTGGTGCCTATTTCAGCCAACTCTGGGCATATATACAAGTATTCACACTCATTCACAGCTAGGAAAGACTTGGAACAGCCAGTCAGCCTACTGTGCAGGTTTTTAGACTCTGAAAGAAACTGCAGTACCCGAAGCATGGGCAGAACAGGCAGACTCCACACGGGATCAAACCCGACACCTTTCTGCTGTGACATGAACATGCTAACCATCGAGCCACCGTGCCGCCACTCAAAAAAAAATCAAAAAGTTCATTATATAAAAATCACTGAAAAACTTTTAAAATTATTAGATAAGGACATGATGGAAAAAAAAAAAAAAAGGGCAGTGGTGGTCTAGTGGTATAGGGCGCTGGATCGTTGATCCTAAGGTTGGGGGTTCGAGTCCCACACTCCACAAGGTAGTCAGTGAGTGCAGCTAACTGGGTTATCAAAGGCCGGCCATGTCTCTCACTGTCTATGGTGAGAGGTTCATGTGAAAGAACCATCGCTGACTTTCGACAAGAATAGCGGCATAGCCGTCAGCATGTTTTTGCCCTGTGATGGCCTGGTGAGCTGTTCAGGGTGTACTCTGCTCTAGCCCAAAGTCGGCTGGGATGGGTGCCAGCCTGCCCACGACACTAATTAGGATTAAGCGGTTACAGAAAATAAACTGAACTGATGATGATAATGTAAAAACTTTAATCAATTTATTCACAACATTCACAGAATTCAATTTAGTTCAAAAGTCAGTTTGGTGCATTAAGACTCGTTTAGCTGCGCAAACTAAATAATGGCGATCAGTTCATGTAGTCATTTTTAATTTTTTTTTTTTTCCTTTTGGCTGTTCCATTTTTTTCCCCAGGGGTCACCACAGCAAATCTGTGATTCACATGTTTAATTCGGCGTAGGTTTTTACGTCGGATGCCCTTCCTGACACACCCCTTTAGCAGGCGGCAGAAACACGCTGATGGCTTTGCAGCTTCTCTTTACGAAAGTCAGCAATGGTTCTTTTACATGAACCTCTCACCATAGACAGTGAGAAACATGGCCGGCCTTTGATAACCCAGTTCGCTGCACTGGGGGGCAGTGACAACCTTGTGGAGAATGGGACTCGAACCCTCAACCCTAGGATCAGCAATCCAGCACCCTATACCACCAGCCCACCACTGCCCACATATAATCATTTTTCAATGCAACAACTTATATATCAGATTAATTACTAATATGGACACGGTAATTGCTCTAAGACAATGCAACTACAACACAACATTCTACTTAAAGCAGCAGCAGCAACAACAACAACAACAACAACAACAACAAAACTAGTCTCTTCACGTTAGATAGCAAACCCTACCTAGACTGACTGTATGTGTTCGTAATGCAGTTGATTGGTTTTAAATCCTATAACAGAGGATACAGCTTTGTAAAACTTTTCTTAAGTGCACAGTGCCTGGTTGATATTATTCAGAGAGATCCCTCAGAGTTCACCATCTCGCCTGCATCCATCTGAGCGATGCTTCCCATGCACTCTCCGCTGTGAACTTGGACGGAACAGAGCAATTAACGCTTTCCATTAAATGCTTGTTAAACTGCTCTATGACATGAAAGGAGGCAGGAGGAAAAGAAGCTCTGAAATAAGTTGTAGTGTGTGTGTGTGTGTGTGTGTGTGTGTGTGTGTGTGTGTGTGTGTGTGTGTGTGTGTGTTTTTCCTCCCAGATAGTGTAACCATTGTAGAATAAAGAGAAGTGGATGGGGAACTGGTTGGAGGAGACTGTGGAAGAATCAGCTAAAAACTAATTTCTCTGGTTAAATTAAATGCCAGCGAGCATGCTGTGCTGTGCTGTGCTGTGCTGTGCAAACTGACTTAATTGCGTTGCACTTTTGAAAACCAGTGCCTGCTTTCACATTTTCTGCCTGTCATGCATATTTTGTTTTGTGAGAAGATATGGGTGTTTACAGCAATTCATGTTTTTCAGTCGCCATAAAGAGCATATTACGAATTGCAGATGGAAATCTACATCCCTTCAGGGGATACTGCACAGTCTCTCTCTCTCTCTCTCAGACACACACACACACACACACACACACACACACACACACACACTCAAAGCACAGCTGAGTAGAAACTATTCACACTTATAAATGGCGGTGGTCTGAGAATAGCATCTTTTCACAAAGACCTTCTTCATTAGGCTTATGGATGGAGGAAAGAGGAAAAAAGGGAGAGGAACAGAGAGAGAGAGAGAGAGAGAGAGAGAGAAGAATGAAAAACAAGATAATGAGGGAAAGTAGGACAGAGTTCAAAGTTAATGAAGCTGGTAATAATGGTGTACATGCTCGCTCTCGCGCTCGCTCTGTCAGTCAATCAGTCAGTCTCTCTCTCTCTTTATGTCTCTCTCTCTCACGCTCTCTGCCGCCCGTCCTCGCTCGCTCTCTGCCGCCCGTCCTCGCTCGCTCGCTCGCTCTCTGCCGCCCGTCCTCGCTCGCTCGCTCGCTCTCTGCCGCCCGTCCTCTCTCGCTCGCTCTCTCTCTCTGCCGCCCGTCCTCTCTCGCTCGCTCTCTCTCTGCCGCCCGTCCTCTCTCGCTCGCTCTCTCTCTGCCGCCCGTCCTCTCTCGCTCGCTCGCTCTCTGCCGCCCGTCCTCTCTCGCTCGCTCGCTCTCTGCCGCCCGTCCTCTCTCGCTCGCTCGCTCTCTGCCGCCCGTCCTCTCTCGCTCGCTCGCTCTCTGCCGCCCGTCCTCTCTCGCTCGCTCTCTCTCTGCCGCCCGTCCTCTCTCGCTCGCGCTCTGCCGCCCGTCCTCTCTCGCTCGCGCTCTGCCGCCCGTCCTCTCTCGCTCGCGCTCTGCCGCCCGTCCTCTCGCTCGCGCTCTGCCGCCCGTCTCTCTCGCTCGCGCTCTGCCCGCCCGTCTCTCGCTCGCGCTCTGCCGCCCGTCCTCTCTCGCTCGCGCTCTGCCGCCCGTCCTCTCTCGCTCGCTCTCTGCCGCCCGTCCTCTCTCGCTCGCTCTCTGCCGCCCGTCCTCTCTCGCTCGCGCTCGCTCTCTGCCGCCCGTCCTCTCTCGCTCGCGCTCGCTCTCTGCCGCCCGTCCTCTCTCGCTCGCTCTCTCTCTGCCGCCCGTCCTCTCTCGCTCGCTCTCTCTCTCTGCCGCCCGTCCTCTCTCGCTCGCTCTCTCTCTCTGCCGCCCGTCCTCTCTCGCTCGCTCTCTCTCTGCCGCCCGTCCTCTCTCGCTCGCTCTCTCTCTGCCGCCCGTCCTCTCCGCTCGCTCTCTCTCTGCCGCCCGTCCTCTCTCGCTCGCTCTCTCTCTGCCGCCCGTCCTCTCTCTGCCGCCCGTCCTCTCTCGCTCGCTCTCTCTATGCCGCCCGTCCTCTCTCGCTCGCTCGCTCTCTGCCGCCCGTCCTCTCTCGCTCGCGCGCTCTCTGCCGCCCGTCCTCTCTCGCTCGCTCGCTCTCTGCCGCCCGTCCTCTCTCGCTCGCTCGCTCTCTGCCGCCCGTCCTCTCTCGCTCGCTCACTCTCTGCCGCCCGTCCTCTCTCGCTCGCGCGCTCTCTGCCGCCCGTCCTCTCTCGCTCTCTCTCTCTCTGCCGCCCGTCCTCTCTCGCTCTCTCTCTCTCTGCCGCCCGTCCTCTCTCGCTCGCTCGCCCTCTCTCTGCCGCCCGTCCTCTCTCGCTCGCTCTCTCTCTGCCGCCCGTCCTCTCTCGCTCGCTCTCTGCCGCCCGTCCTCTCTCGCTCGCGCTCTGCCGCCCGTCCTCTCTCGCTCGCGCTCTGCCGCCCGTCCTCTCTCGCTCGCGCTCTGCCGCCCGTCCTCTCTCGCTCGCTCTCTGCCGCCCGTCCGCTCTCGCTCGCCCTCTCTCTGCCGCCCGTCCTCTCTCGCTCGCTCTCTGCCGCCCGTCCTCTCTCGCTCGCTCGCTCTCTGCCGCCTGTCCTCTCTCGCTCGCTCGCTCTCTGCCGCCCGTCCTCTCTCGCTCGCTCGCTCTCTGCCGCCCGTCCTCTCTCGCTCGCTCTCTGCCGCCCGTCCTCTCTAGCTCGCTCTCTGCCGCCCGTCCTCTCTAGCTCGCGCTCTGCCGCCCGTCCTCTCTCGCTCGCTCTCTGCTGCCCGTCTTCTCTCGCTCGCGCTCTGCCGCCCGTCCTCTCTCGCTCGCTCTCTGCAGCCCGTCCTCTCTCGCTCGCGCTCTGCCGCCCGTCCTCTCTCGCTCGCGCTCTCTCTCTGCCGCCCGTCCGCTCTCGCTCGCCCTCTCTCTGCCGCCCGTCCTCTCTCGCTCGCTCTCTCTCTGCCGCCCGTCCTCTCTCGCTCGCTCTCTGCCGCCTGTCCTCTCTCGCTCGCGCTCTGCCGCCCGTCCTCTCTCGCTCGCGCTCTGCCGCCCGTCCTCTCTCGCTCGCTCTCTGCCGCCCGTCCGCTCTCGCTCGCCCTCTCTCTGCCGCCCATCCGCTCTTGCTCGCCCTCTCTCTGCCGCCCGTCCTCTCTCGCTCGCTCTCTGCCGCCCGTCCTCTCTCGCTCGCTCGCTCTCTGCCGCCCGTCCTCTCTCGCTCGCTCGCTCTCTGCCGCCCGTCCTCTCTCGCTCGCTCTCTGCCGCCCGTCCTCTCTCGCTCGCGCTCTGCCGCCCGTCCTCTCTCGCTCGCGCTCTGCCGCCCGTCCGCTCTCGCTCGCTCGCTCTCTGCCGCCCGTCCGCTCTCGCTCGCCCTCTCTCTGCCGCCCATCCGCTCTTGCTCGCCCTCTCTCTGCCGCCCGTCCTCTCTCGCTCGCTCTCTGCCGCCCGTCCTCTCGCTTCCTTTCGCTCTCTGCCGCCCGTCCTCTCTCGCTCGCTCGCTCTCTGCCGCCCGTCCTCTCTCGCTCGCTCGCTCTCTGCCGCCCGTCCTCTCTCGCTCGCTCTCTGCCGCCCGTCCTCTCTAGCTCGCTCTCTACCGCCCGTCCTTTCTCGCTCGCTCTCTACCGCCCGTCCTCTCTCGCTCGCGCTCTGCACGCCGTCTCTCTCGCTCGCGCTCTGCCGCCCGTCCTCTCTCGCTCGCGCTCTGCCGCCCGTCCGCTCTCGCTCGCTCTCTCTCTGCCGCCCGTCCGCTCGCTACGCTCTCTCTCTGCCGCCCGTCCTCTCTCGCTCGCTCTCTCTCTCTCTGCCGCCCGTCCTCTCGCTCGCTCTCTCTCTGCCGCCCGCCCTCTCTAGCTCGCTCTCTCTCTCTGCCGCCCGTCCTCTCTCGCTCGCTCGCGCTCTGCTGCCCGTCCTCTCTCGCTCGCGCTCTGCCGCCCGTCCTCTCTCGCTCGCGCTCTGCCGCCCGTCCTTTCTCGCTCGCTCTCTCTCTGCCGCCCGTCCTCTCTCGCTCGCTCTCTCTCTGCCGCCCGTCCTCTCTCGCTCTCTCTCTCTCTGCCGCCTGTCCTCTCTCGCTCGCTCTCTCTCTGCCGCCCGTCCTCTCTCGCTCGCTCTCTCTCTGCCGCCCGTCCTCGCTCTCTCTCTCTCTGCCGCCCGTCCTCGCTCGCTCTCTCTCTCTCTGCCCGTCCGTCCTCTCTCGCTCTCTCTCTGCCGCCCGTCCTCTCACGCTCGCTCTCTCTCTGCCGCCCGTCCTCTCTCGCTCGCTCTCTCTCTGCCGGCCGTCCTCTCTCGCTCACTCTCTCTCTGCCGCCCGTCCTCTCTCGCTCGCTCGCCCTCTCTCTGCCGCCCGTCCTCTCTCGCTCGCTCTCTCTCTGCCGCCCGTCCTCTCTCGCTCGCTCTCTGCCGCCCGTCCTCTCTCGCTCGCGCTCTGCCGCCCGTCCTCTCTCGCTCGCGCTCTGCCGCCCGTCCTCTCTCGCTCGCGCTCTGCCGCCCGTCCTCTCGCTCGCGCTCTGCCGCCCGTCCTCTCTCGCTCGCTCTCTGCCGCCCGTCCGCTCTGCTCGCCCTCTCTCTGCCGCCCGTCCTCTCGCTCGCTCTCTGCCGCCCGTCCTCTCTCGCTACTTCGCTCTCTGCCGCCCGTCCTCTCTCGCTCGCTCGCTCTCTGCCGCCCGTCCTCTCTCGCTACTTCGCTCTCTGCCGCCCGTCCTCTCTCGCTCGCTCGCTCTCTGCCGCCCGTCCTCTCTAGCTCGCTCTCTGCCGCCCGTCCTCTCTGCTTCGCTCTCTGCCGCCCGTCCTCTCGCTCGCGCTCTGCCGCCCGTCCTCTCTCGCTCGCGCTCTGCCGCCCGTCCTCTCTCGCTCGCGCTCTGCCGCCCGTCCGCTCTCGCTCGCTCTCTCTCTGCCGCCCGTCCGCTCTCGCTCGCTCTCTCTCTGCCGCCCGTCCTCTCTCGCTCGCTCTCTCTCTGCCGCCCGTCCTCTCTCGCTCGCTCTCTCTCTGCCGCCCGTCCTCTCTAGCTCGCTCTCTCTCTCTGCCGCCCGTCCTCTCTCGCTCGCTCGCGCTCTGCTGCCCGTCCTCTCTCGCTCGCGCTCTGCCGCCCGTCCTCTCTCGCTCGCGCTCTGCCGCCCGTCCTCTCTCGCTCGCTCGCTCTCTGCCGCCCGTCCTCTCTCGCTCGCTCTCTCTCTGCCGCCCGTCCTCTCTCGCTCGCTCTCTCTCTGCCGCCCATCCTCTCTCGCTCGCTCTCTCTCTGCCGCCCGTCCTCGCTCTCTCTCTCTCTCTGCCGCCCGTCCTCGCTCGCTCTCTCTTTCTGCCCGTCCGTCCTCTCTCGCTCTCTCTCTGCCGCCCGTCCTCTCACGCTCGCTCTCTCTCTGCCTGCCGTCCTCTCTCGCTCGCTCTCTCTCTGCCGCCCGTCCTCTCTCGCTCGCTCTCTCTCTGCCGCCCGTCCTCTCTCGCTCGCTCTCTGCCGCCCGTCCTCTCTAGCTCGCTCTCTGCCGCCCGTCCTCTCTCGCTCGCGCTCTGCCGCCCGTCCTCTCTCGCTCGCGCTCTGCCGCCCGTCCTCTCTCGCTCGCGCTCTGCCGCCCGTCCGCTCTCGCTCGCTCTCTCTCTGCCGCCCGTCCGCTCTCGCTCGCTCTCTCTCTGCCGCCCGTCCTCTCTCGCTCGCTCTCTCTCTGCCGCCCGTCCTCTCTAGCTCGCTCTCTCTCTCTGCCTCCCGTCCTCTCTCGCTCGCTCGCGCTCTGCTGCCCGTCCTCTCTCGCTCGCACTCTGCCGCCCGTCCTCTCTCGCTCGCTCTCTCTCTGCCGCCCGTCCTCTCTCGCTCGCTCTCTCTCTGCCGCCCGTCCTCTCTCGCTCGCTCTCTCTCTGCCGCCCGTCCTCTCTCGCTCGCTCTCTCTCTGCCGCCCGTCCTCTCTCGCTCGCTCTCTCTCTGCCGCCCGTCCTCTCTCGCTCGCTCTCTCTCTGCCGCCCGTCCTCGCTCTCTCTCTCTCTCTGCCGCCCGTCCTCGCTCGCTCTCTCTCTCTGCCCGTCCGTCCTCTCTCGCTCTCTCTCTGCCGCCCGTCCTCTCACGCTCGCTCTCTCTCTGCCGCCCGTCCTCTCTTGCTCTCTCTCTGCCGGCCGTCCTCTCTCGCTCGCTCTCTCTCTGCCGCCCGTCCTCTCTCCCTCGCTCTCTCTCTCTCTGCCGCCCGTCCTCTCTCGCTCGCTCTCTCTCTCTGCCGCCCGTCCTCTCTCGCTCGCTCTCTCTCTCTCTCTCTCTGCTGCCCGTCCTCTCTCGCTCGCTCTCTCTCTGCCGCCCGTCCTCTCTCGCTCGCTCTCTCTCTCTGCCGCCCGTCCTCTCTCGCTCGCTCTCTCTCTGCCGCCCGTCCTCTCTCGCTCGCTCGCTCTCTGCCGCCCGTCCTCTCTCGCTTGCGCGCTCTCTGCCGCCCGTCCTCTCTCGCTCGCGCGCTCTCTGCTGCCCGTCCTCTCTCGTTTGCGCTCTGCCGCCCGTCCTCTCTCGCGCGCGCTCTGCCGCCCGTCCTCTCTCGCGCGCGCTCTGCCGCCCGTCCTCTCTCGCTCGCGCTCTGCCGCCCGTCCTCTCTCGCTCGCGCTCTGCCGCCCGTCCGCTCTCGCTCGCCCTCTCTCTGCCGCCCATCCTCTCTCGCTCGCCCTCTCTCTGCCGCCCATCCTCTCTCGCTCGCTCTCTCTCTCTCGCTCGCTCTCTCTCTCTGCCGCCCGTCCTCTCTCGCTCGCTCTCTGCCGCCCGTCCTCTCTCGCTCGCTCTCTGCCGCCCGTCCTCTCTCGCTCGCGCTCTGCCGCCCGTCCTCTCTCGCTCGCGCTCTGCCGCCCGTCCTCTCTCGCTCGCGCTCTGCCGCCCGTCCTCTCTCGCTCGCGCTCTGCCGCCCGTCCTCTCTCGCTCGCGCTCTGCCGCCCGTCCTCTCTCGCTCGCGCTCTGCCGCCCGTCCTCTCTCGCTCGCTCTCTCTCTGCCGCCCGTCCTCTCACGCTCGCTCTCTCTCTGCCGGCCGTCCTCTCTTGCTCTCTCTCTGCCGCCCGTCCTCTTTCGCTCGCTCTCTCTCTGCCGCCCGTCCTCTTTCGCTCGCTCTCTCTCTGCCGCCCGTCCTCTCTCGCTCGCTCTCTCTCTGCCGCCCGTCCTCTCTCGCTCGCTCTCTCTCTCTCTCTCTCCCGCCCGTCCCCCTTCGCTCGCTCTCTCTCTGCCGCCCGTCCTCTCTCGCTCGCTCTCTCTCTGCCGCCCGTCCTCTCTCGCTCGCTCTCTCTCTGCCGCCCGTCCTCTCTCGCTCGCTCTCTCTCTGCCGCCCGTCCTCTCTCGCTCGCTCGCTCTCTGCCGCCTGTCCTCTCTCGCTCGCTCTCTCTCTGCCGCCTGTCCTCTCTCGCTCGCTCTCTCTCTGCCGCCCGTCCTCTCTCGCTCGCTCTCTCTCTGCCGCCCGTCCTCTCTCGCTCTCTCTCTGCCGCCCGTCCTCTCACGCTCGCTCTCTCTCTGCCGCCCGTCCTCTCTTGCTCTCTCTCTGCCGGCCGTCCTCTCTCGCTCGCTCTCTCTCTGCCGCCCGTCCTCTCTCGCTCGCTCTCTCTCTCTCTGCCGCCCGTCCTGTCTCGCTCGCTCTCTCTCTCTGCCGCCCGTCCTCTCTCGCTCGCTCTCTCTCTGCCGCCCGTCCTCTCTCGCTCGCTCTCTCTCTGCCGCCCGTCCTCTCTCGCTCGCTCTCTCTCTGCCGCCCGTCCTCGCTCTCTCTCTCTCTGCCGCCCGTCCTCGCTCGCTCTCTCTCTCTCTGCCCGCCCGTCCTCTCACGCTCGCTCTCTCTCTGCCGCCCGTCCTCTCTTGCGCTCTCTCTGCCGGCCGTCCTCTCTCGCTCGCTCTCTCTCTGCCGCCCGTCCTCTCTTGCTCTCTCTCTGCCGGCCGTCCTCTCTCGCTCGCTCTCTCTCTGCCGCCCGTCCTCTCTCGCTCGCTCTCTCTCTCTCTGCCGCCCGTCCTGTCTCGCTCGCTCTCTCTCTCTCTGCCGCCCGTCCTCTCTCGCTCGCTCTCTCTCTGCCGCCCGTCCTCTCTCGCTCGCTCTCTCTCTGCCGCCCGTCCTCTCTCGCTCGCTCTCTCTCTGCCGCCCGTCCTCTCTCTCGCTTCCTCGCTCTCTGCCGCCCGTCCTCTCTCGCTCGCTCGCTCTCTGCCGCCCGTCCTCTCTCGCTCGCTCGCTCTCTGCCGCCCGTCCTCTCTCGCTCGCGCGCTCTCTGCCGCCCGTCCTCTCTCGCTCGCGCGCTCTCTGCCGCCCGTCCTCGCTCGCTCTCTCTCTCTCTGCCGCCCGTCCTCGCTCGCTCTTTCTCTGTCCGTCCGTCCTCTCTCGCTCTCTCTCTCTGTCCGTCCGTCCTCTCTCGCTCTCTCTCTTTGTCCGTCCGTCCTCTCTCGCTCGCTCTCTGTCCGTCCGTCCTCTCTCGCTCGCTCGCTGTCCGTCCGTCCTCTCTCGCTCGCTCGCTGTCCGTCCGTCCTCTCTCGCTCGCTCGCTGTCCGTCCGTCCTCTCTCGCTCGCTCTCTGTCCGTCCGTCCTCTCTCGCTCGCTCTCTGTCCGTCCGTCTCGCTCTCTCTCTGTCCGTCCGTCTCGCTCTCTGTCTCTCTATCTCTCTCTCACACACCTTCTCTGTCTCTCTCTGTCTCGCTCTCTCTGTGAAACACATATACTCCTCCAAACTACCAAGATAATTAAAAAGTAATTGAAGATTTCCTCATAGACACCACAAAGCAAAAAAAAAAAAAAAATCCTTTGTCCTAGTTATCTGTTTGTATTAATAAAATTATAGGTGTACCAGGCTTCTCATAGGTTTCTGCACATGAAGGGCTGAGGGTCACAGTGGTCTAACCCAGAAAAACGGAATGTGATGAAGTCATATTTTGTCAGGTCCATGCGTGCCAGAATTCTGTGACAGCTGCGTAGAATAATAATAAAAATTCGAGGCTTGTGCATTTCTGGCAGTCCGGTTAGGATGGTTAGGCCGCCGCTCTGGTTCTCTGTCCTTCACGTGTAATATATTTGTGGTAATTATAAGGCTGAAAGATGTTCTTAAAAGTAAAACTTTAGGATTTTCGAGACTTAAGGGGCACACACATGAAGCGATGGTAACAAACGACAATGTAAAGTCAATAAAATCAGCAAAATGAGTGATGAGAGAACTTTTCTTCAGCGGAAGGTATTGGGCGGGTATAAAGTGACAATGAACTTGATCTGAGCTTAATGATGCCACAGAACAGTGAGTTTCCCAAAACATTTTCCAAAGGGAACAATCAACAGAAGTTTAATTGTTCCGCCAACATCAACGCCGCGGAGCCCCTCATCATTGCGGTGTAAAAATTTGTTGTGCTTTACAACTGCACAGAAATTTTTTTTACAAGGATAATAGCCCACAATGTGCCGCTTTAGTCCATGTTTTTGAAACAGTTGGTATTTCCTGAGAGAATACGATTGTATACGTCTCGCTCTTCCCAAGTCACGATGCACAAGAGTCTCCGTTCTATACTTGCTGCACAATAAGAATAAATTATTTATTATGATAATATATGCTAATCTAAGCTAAAATAATCTAATTTGATAATAATATAATTAAAACATTAGTGATCTAGCTGGTTACTGCTTACATTTTAGAAACTTGGAAATATATGGAATTAGGAAACGTGTGAGACACTAACAAGGCAACCACATCCTGCCATAAACACTTCCAAATTACCAACTACCGACTTTATTTATGTAGCACTTTCAAACACCATGGTTGAAAAAAGTGCTTTACGTTATGCGTAAAATGATACGTCAAGTGATGGATGGACTTGTGTCACAATGCGATTTTCTTGTCTCATTGCGTTGTGTGTGTGTGTGCCGCATTAGTCTCTTATTTTGTGTGATTTCATAAATTAATTTTCCTACAGAACTATAGAATAATCCGTCATGTATTACTTCTGTAAAGCTTTACTCATTCCTATTAAACCTTCACCCATAGCCTTCCTCACGAGCCTCAATGGAAATCAGTCTAGTAAATTTACAAACCAAATACAGAATGACATTTAAGAGGAGCAGCAGGTGTGTGTGTGTGTGTGTGTGTGAGCGAGAGACAGAGAGAGAGAGAGAGAGAGAGGAAGAGAGTTGTGTGCGAGTTTGTGTGTGTGTGCGTGTGTGTGAGAGAGAGTTGTATGTTTGTGTGTGTCTGTGTGAGTGTGCGTGTGAGAGAGAGAGTGTGTGTGTGTGTGTGTGTGTGTCTGAAAGAGAGCAAGAGAGAATTGTGTGGAGTCTTGTAGCGTGTATGTGTGTGTGAGTGTGTGGGTGAGAGAGAGAGATAGAGAGAGTTGTGCATGTGTGTGTGTGTGAGAGAGAAAGTTGTGTGTGTGAAAGAGAAAGAGATGTGTGTGTATGTGTGCGAGTTTGTCTGTGTGTGTGTATATGTGTGAGAGTTTTGTGTGAGTGTGTGTGTGTGAGAGAGAGAGAGGTGTGTGTGGGTGTGTGAGAGAGAGTTGTGTGTGTGTGTGCGTGTGTGTGTGTGTGTGTGAGTGAGAGTTTTTGTGTGCGTGTGTGTGTGCGTGTGAGAGAGTGAGTTGTGTGTGTGTGTCTGTGTATGTATGTGTGCGTGTGAGAGAGTGAGTTGTGTGTGTGTGTGAAAGAGTTCTGTGTGTATGTGTGCGTGTGAGAGAGTGAGTTGTGTGTGTTTGTGTGAGAGAGTGAGTTGTGTGTGTTTGTGTGAGAGAGTGAGTTGTGTGTGTTTGTGTGAGAGAGAGAGAGTTGTGTGTGTGTCTGTGTATGTGTGCGTGTGACAGAGTGAGTTGTGTGTGTGTGTGAAAGAGAGTTGTGTATGCATGTGTGTGAGAGAGAGTTGTGTGTGTGTGTATGTGTGCATGTGAGAGAGTGAGTATGTGTGAAAGAGTTGTGTGTGTGTGCATGTGAGAGAGTGAGTATGTGTGAAAGAGTTGTGTGTGTGCATGTGAGAGAGTGAGTTGTGTGTGAAAGAGAGTTTGTGTGTGTGTGTGTCTGCATATGAGAGAGTGAGTTGTGTGTGTATGTGTGCGTGTGAGAGAGTGAGTTGTGTGTGTATGTGTGCATGTGAGAGAGTGAGTTGTGTGTGTATGTGTATGTGTGAAAGAGAGTTGTGTGTGTTTGTGTGAGAGAGTGAGTTGTGTGTGTGTATGTGTGAGAGAGACAGTTGTGTGTGTGTGCATGTGAGAGAGTGAGTTGTGTGTGAAAGAGAGTTGTGTGTGTGTGCGTATGAGAGAGTGAGTTGTGTGTGTATGTGTGCGTGTGAGAGAGTGAGTTGTGTGTGTATGTGTGCGTGTGAGAGAGTGAGTTGTGTGTATGTGTGAAAGAGAGTTGTGTGTTTGTGTGAGAGTGAGTTGTGTGTGTGTATGTGTGAGAGAGAGTTGTGTGTGTGTGTATGTGTGAGAGAGAGAGTTGTGTGTGTGTATGTGTATGTGTATGTGTGCGTGTGAGAGAGTGAGTTGTGTGTGTGTGTGAAAGAGAGTTGTGTATGTATGTGTGTGTGTGCATGTGAGAGAGTGAGTATGTGTGAAAGAGTTGTGTGTGTGTGTATATATGTGTGCATGTGAGAGAGTATGTGTGAAAGAGTTGTGTGTGTGTATATATGTGTGCATGTGAGAGAGTGAGTATGTGTGAAAGAGTTGTGTGTGTGTGCATATATGTGTGCATGTGAGAGAGTGAGTATGTGTGAAAGAGTTGTGTGTGTGTGCGCGCATGTGAGAGAGTGAGTTGTGTGTGAAAGAGAGTTGTGTGTGTGCGTGTGAGAGTGAGTTGTGTGTGTGTATGTGTGAAAGAGAGTTGTGTGTGTATGTGTGCGTGTGAGAGAGTGAGTTGTGTGTGTGTATGTGTGAAAGAGAGTTGTGTGTGTGTGTGTGTGTGCATGTGAGAGAGTGAGTTGTGTGTGTGTATGTGTGAAAGAGAGTTGTGTGTGTGTGTGTGTGTCTGCGTGTGAGAGAGTGAGGTGTGTGTGTGTGTGTGTGTGTGTGTGTATGTGTGCGTGTGAGAGAGTGAGGTGTGTGTGTATGTGTGAAAGAGAGTGTTGTATATGTGTGCGTGTGAGAAAGTGAGTTGTGTGTGTGTTTGTGTGTCTGTGTGAAAGAGTTGTGTGTGCATGTGTGCATGTGACAGAGTGAGTTGTGTGTGTGAAAGAGAGTTCTGTGTGTATGTGTGCGTGTTAGAGAGTGAGTTGTGTGTGTGTGTGTGTGTATGTGTGAAAGAGAGTTGTGTGTGTGTGTGTGCGTGTGAGAGAGAGTGAGTTGTGTGTGTATGTGTGTGTGTGTGTGTGTGTGTGTGAGAGTTGTGTGTGTATGTGTGCGTGTGAGAGAGTGAGTTGTGTGTGTGTGAAAGGGAGTTGTGTGTGTATGTGTGCGTGTGAGAGAGAGTGAGTTGTGTGTGTATGTGTGCGTGTGTGTGAGAGAGAGTTGTGTGTGTATGTGTGCGTGTGAGAGAGTGAGTTGTGTGTGTGTGTGTGTGTGTGTGTGAAAGGGAGTTGTGTGTGTATGTGTGCGTGTGAGAGAGTGAGTTGTGTGTGTATGTGTGCGTGTGTGTGAGAGTGAGGTGTGTGTGTGTGTGTGTATGTGTGCGTGTGAGAGAGTGAGGTGTGTGTATGTGTGAAAGAGAGTGTTGTATATGTGTGCGTGTGAGAAAGTGAGTTGTGTGTGTGTTTGTGTGTCTGTGTGAAAGAGTTGTGTGTGCATGTGTGCATGTGACAGAGTGAGTTGTGTGTGTGAAAGAGAGTTCTGTGTGTATGTGTGCGTGTTAGAGAGTGAGTTGTGTGTGTGTGTGTGTATGTGTGAAAGAGAGTTGTGTGTGTGTGTGTGTGTATGTGTGCGTGTGAGAGAGTGAGGTGTGTGTGTATGTGTGAAAGAGAGTTGTGTGTGTGAGAGAGTGAGGTGTGTGTGTGTGTGTGTGAGTGTATATGTGTGCGTGTGAGAGAGTGAGTTGTGTGTGTATATGTGAAAGAGTTGTGTGTATGTGCGCGTGTTAGAGAGTGAGTTGTGTGTATGTGTATGTGTGAAAGAGAGTTGTGTGTGTGTGTGTATGTGTGCGTGTGAGAGAGTGAGGTGTGTGTGTGTATGTGTGAAAGAGAGTTGTGTGTGTGTATGTGTGTGTGTGAGAGAGTGAGTTGTGTGTATATGTGTGTGTGTGTGTGTGTGTGTGTGCGAGAGAGTTGTGTGTGTGTGTGTGTGTGCGTGTGAGAGAGAGTGAGTTGTGTGTGTATGTGTGTGTGTGTGTCGTGTGTGTGTGAGAGTTGTGTGTGTATGTGTGCGTGTGAGAGAGTGAGTTGTGTGTGTGTGAAAGGGAGTTGTGTGTGTATGTGTGCGTGTGAGAGAGTGAGTTGTGTGTGTATGTGTGCGTGTGTGTGAGAGAGAGTTGTGTGTGTATGTGTGCGTGTGAGAGAGTGAGTTGTGTGTGTGTGTGTGTGTGTGTGTGTGTGAAAGGGAGTTGTGTGTGTATGTGTGCGTGTGAGAGAGTGAGTTGTGTGTGTATGTGTGCGTGTGTGTGAGAGAGAGTTGTGTGTGTATGTGTGTGTGTGAAAGGGAGTTGTGTGTGTGTGTTTAAGACTGTACAGGAAGAGTTAAATATATCCACTTTCACTGACCCAAATAGTTGTTTTCAACATCCCACGCTGTCAAACCTTGAATAACATATTAAAGACTTTGAAACTTCAAAGCTCTCAGTTTTTCTTCCCAAAATAACACTTAGAAAATAACTTGCATGCAACTAGAAGCGGTCGCATCTCCAAACTGTTTCACACATTTCTGTAGAATAAAATCTATGTGTTTGCTATTAAGCTGTTATCGTGTTTGTGTGATTTTTTTAAAGGAAGTCAACAACCATCTGTTTCTTTAAAAATGAAAGCTTTGCCTTGTGGACTGAGAGACATTGTTCTACCTACAACCTTATCTCTTCCAAAAAAAAAAAAAAGACAAAAGAAGCTAAGAAAAAATAAAAAGAAGTGTTCTTGGAAACTGGTAATAATGAAAAGCAAATGTTTTTTCTACCCAGGATAACAGTTTGTATTTATTGTATTGTAATGATGAATTTTACACATACAGACGCTTCCCGACTTATGTTTTTAATTGGTTCTGGAAGGCCGAACTCAAGTTGAAAGTGAACGCAAGTTGTTACAGTGACAGATGACGTATGACGTGTGATGTATGACGTGTGACGTATGACGCTCATACTGTACTATACATCCATAAATACCATTACCGTATCTCATAAAACACCCCTAAATCAATTATAATAAACATAACATTGTAAAATAATATCAAATATATCAAATAATAAACATTAATTTCAAATAAGTCAATTATTTATACCGAGTTACTTTACATGAAGCTTAGAACAGTCAATCAATGCTTACAATATGTGAGGCGCTCAATACCGAAAGTAGTGTACTTGCGAGAGTAGTGTACTTGCTGTGGGTTATACAGACTTCCAGCCTTTCAAGTGCACAAGGGTGCCGTTGAACTTGTTTAGAACACAGCCTGCACTGATGTGAATCACAGCAAAGCGGAGAGTTCTTTCTTTTGTGTAAGTAAGTAAACTTTATTCAAGAGATGCATACAAAGAACAAATACAAATCCTAATGAATATTAATATAAAACAAGTAAACACTCTTTGGATTCTGCTAAAAGATAATAAATATCTGTAATTGTACTGTAATTTGTGGATTCGGTTTTCATTCATTTTATAACTCTCTTTGCTTAACTGAGTATGCCTGGTAGATTGTGCCGATCCGAGCAGAAAGTTAATTCATCTCTGTGTATGAGACTTGCACCCATGCTAGTAGGCTTACGCTTCTGACCAACCATATTTACTTAGGGTTACAAAAGTCCGCAAAACAGTGGACATAAAAGGTTTTTTTTTGGAGAAAAAAAAAACCAACGTAAACTCTAAAAAACCTAAAATGGATGAACGCAAGTCGGGGAGTGTCTGTACTGTATTTATATTGAGGCAAAAGTAAAAAAGAAATACTAGAAAATATATTATATATATATATATATATATATATATATATATATATATATATATATATATATATATAAATAAGTAAAAATAAAAGGACAGAACAAAGACTTTCTATTGAAACTTCATGTCCTTTTATTTTTACTTATATTTGCTCTACGAAAAAGTATTGAGCACTCTCTTACGGAAGGATCTACTCAGAAAATTCTCTCTCTATAGATATATAATATATATATATATATATATATACACACACACACACACACACACACACACACACACACACATGCATACATACATACATACATGGCAGAACCCAAAACTCCAAACCAGAAAAAAAAAACAAAACAAAAAAAAAAAAACAAGCTTTATTCCCAAAAATGATCAACAATGATCTTGTATGCTCAGGCTTCACTTTCAAAGAAACCTCTGCACAGTGGAGTAGAATAATAATAAAACATCTCATCTCACGGCCTCCAAGTTTACTCCTGCATGGAGCGAATGTTTGGTGAAATAGTTAAACATAATTAGCATTTTTTTCAATTCTAAAATTATATTGTTCGCCCACAAATCTCCAGTACGTATTTAGACGGAAGATGAAGGGCTTGTGGTTCATTAAAGACTAGATACTGTGTGAGGCATCTGGGACTTTTCATTATACCCAGACAAAAAGTCTCGCATGAAACAATATTTTTCATCCAATTTGAAAGCTCATGCAGTGCATTCCTTGATAGCCATTACTATTGACTTCTTGATCCTCCTCCGCAATGACATAAAGGATGATTGGTCTGGTTCAAATTTGCCAAACTGCGAGTCTTCCACCCGAGACACGGCAATTATTTATGGTGCGATGATTGCCTAATCTGACATGATGTTTGAGATGAAGAGCAAAAATATCATGCAGTCTGAACCTGGCTTAACTCATCATCATCATCATTTTCTGTAACTGCTTAACCCCAATTAGGGTCGCGTGGAGGCTGGTACCCATCCCAGCCAATTCCGGGCGAGGGCAGATTACACCATGGACACCTCACCAGGCCAGACACATGCTGGCGGCTATGCAGGCTACTCTTGATGAAAGCCAGTAATGGATCTTTTGTATGCGTCTCACCATAGACAGTGAGAGACATGGCCGGCCTTTGATAACCCAGGTAGCTGCACTTGGGGGTTGGGTACAGCAGTAACAACTGTTGATGGTGGGGCTTGAACCTCCAACCTTGGGATTGGTAATCCAGAGATAGTGGACCAATTAGATTGCTTTATTCCTGTGTAGTGTATACTAAACATATGTACTATACACAAATTCATTCATTTTTTTAGTGTTTAATCCTATTAGGGTTGTGGGGAGGCTGGAGTGTACGGTATTCTCAACAAAAGCTGGACAAAGGTGTGGTACATCTGAAGATATGGCCATTCCATTGCAGGGACACACACACACACACACACACACACACACACACACACGGCCATTCCATTGCAGGGACACACACACACACACACACACACACACACACACACGGCCATTCCATTGCAGGGACACACACACACACACACACACACACGGCCATTCCATTGCAGGGACACACACACACACACACACATGGCCATTCCATTGCAGGGACACACACACACACACACACATGGCCATTCCATTGCAGGGACACACACACACACACACACATGGCCATTCCATTGCAGGGACACACACACACACACACACACATGGCCATTCCATTGCAGGGACACACACACACACACACATGGCCATTCCATTGCAGGGACACACACACACACACACACACACACACACACATGGCCATTCCATTGCAGGGACACACACACACATGGCCATTCCATTGCAGGGACACACACACACACACATGGCCATTCCATTGCAGGGACACACACACACACATGGCCATTCCATTGCAGAGACACACACACACACACACACACACACACACACACATGGCCATTCCATTGCAGGGACACACACACACACACACACACACATGGCCATTCCATTGCAGGGACACACACACACACACACACACACACACACACACACACACACACACACACACATGGCCATTCCATTGCAGGGACACACACACACACACACACACACATGGCCATTCCATTGCAGGGACACACACACACACACACACACACACACACACACACACACACACACACACACACACATGGCCATTCCATTGCAGGGACACACACACACACACACACACACACACGCTGCCATTCCATTGCAAGGACACACACACACACATGGCCATTCCATTGCATGGCCATTCCATTGCAGGGACACACACACATGGCCCTTCCATTGCAGGGACACACACACACACACACATGGCCATTCCATTGCAGGGACACACACACACACACACACATGGCCATTCCATTGCAGGGACACACACACACACACACACATGGCCATTCCATTGCAGGGACACACACACACACACATGGCCATTCCATTGCAGGGACACACACACACACACACACATGGCCATTCCATTGCAGGGACACACACACATGGCCATTCCATTGCAGGGACACACACACATGGCCATTCCATTGCAGGGACACACACACACACACACACATGGCCATTCCATTGCAGGGACACACACACACACACACATGGCCATTCCATTGCAGGGACACACACACACACACACACATGGCCATTCCATTGCAGGGACACACACACACACACACATGGCCATTCCATTGCAGGGACACACACACACACACACACATGGCCATTCCATTGCAGGGACACACACACACACACACAAGGCCATACCATTGCAGGCACACACACACACACACACACACACACACATGGCCATTCCACTGCAGGGCCACACACACACACACACACACACATGGCCATTCCATTACAGGGACACACACACACCCACACACACACACACACACACACGGCCCTTCCATTGCAGGGACACACACACACACACACACACATCCATGGCCATTCCATTACAGGGACACACACACACACACACACACACACACACACACACGCGGCCATTCCATTGCAGGGACACACACACACACATGGCCATTCCATTGCAGGGACACACACACACGCACACATGGCCATTCCATTGCAGGGACACACACACACACACACACACACACACACGCGGCCATTCCATTGCAGGGACACACACACACACATGGCCATTCCATTGCAGGGACACACACACACACACACGCACACATGGCCATTCCATTGCAGGGACACACACACACACACACGCACACATGGCCATTCCATTGCAGGGACACACACACACACACACACATGGCCATTCCATTGCAGGGACACACACACACACACACACACAGCCATTCCATTGCAGGGACACACACACACACACACACACACACACACACATGGCCATTCCATTGCAGGGACACACACACACACACACACATGGCCATTCCATTGCAGGGACACACACACACACACACACATGGCCATTCCATTGCAGGGACACACACACACACACACACACACATGGCCATTCCATTGCAGGGACACACACACACACACACACACATGGCCATTCCATTGCAGGGACACACACACATGGCCATTCCATTGCAGGGACACACACACACACATGGCCATTCCATTGCAGGGACACACACTCACACACACACATGGCCATTCCATTGCAGGGACACACACACACACACACACACACACACACACATGGCCATTCCATTGCAGGGACACACACACACGCACACATGGCCATTCCATTGCAGGGACACACACACACACACACACACACACACATGGCCATTCCATTGCAGGGACACACACACACACACACACACACACACACACACACATGGCCATTCGATTGCAGGGACACACACACACACACACATGGCCATTCCATTGCAGGGACACACACACACACACACACACACACACACACGCGGCCATTCCATTGCAAGGACACACACACACACACACATGGCCATTCCACTGCAGGGACACACACACACACACACACACACACACACACACACACACACACACATGGCCATTCCATTGCAGGGACACACACACACACACACACACACACACACACACACACACACACGGCCATTCCATTGCAGGGACACACACACACACACACATGGCCATTCCATTGCAGACACACACACACACACACACACACACACGGCCATTCCATTGCAGGGACACACACACACACACACACACACACATGGCCATTCCATTGCAGGGACACACACACACACACACACATGGCCATTCCATTGCAGGGACACACACACACACAACACACACGGCCATTCCATTGCAGGGACACACACACACACACACACACATGGCCATTCCATTGCAGGGACACACACACACACACACACATGGCCATTCCATTGCAGGGACACACACACACACACACACATTCCATTCCATTGCAGGGACACACACACACACACACACACACACACACACACACACACATGGCCATTCCAGTGCAGGGACACACACACACACACATGGCCATTCCATTGCAGGGACACACACACACGGCCATTCCATTGCAGGGACACACACACACACACACACACACACACACACACACACATGGCCATTCCATTGCAGGGACACACACACACACACACACATGGCCATTCCATTGCACACACACACACAGACACACACACACACGCGGCCATTCCATTGCAAGGACACACACACACACACACATGGCCATTCCATTGCAGGGACACACACACACGCACACATGGCCATTCCATTGCAGGGACACACACACACACACACACATGGCCATTCCATTGCAGGGACACACACACACACACACACACACACACATGGCCATTCCATTGCAGGGACACACACACACACACACATGGCCACTCCATTGCAGGGACACACACACACACACACACATGGCCATTCCATTGCAGGGACACACACACACACACACACACACACACACACACATGGCCATTCCATTGCAGGGACACACACACACACACACACACACACACACATGGCCATTCCATTGCAGGGACACACACACACACACATGGCCATTCCATTGCAGGGACACACACACACATGGCCATTCCATTGCAGGGACACACACACACACACACATGGCCATTCCATTGCAGGGACACACACACACACACATGGCCATTCCATTGCAGGGACACACACACACGCACACATGGCCATTCCATTGCAGGGACACACACACACACACACACACATGGCCATTCCATTGCAGGGACACACACACACACACACACATGGCCATTCCATTGCAGGGACACACACACACACACACACACATGGCCATTCCATTGCAGGGACACACACACACGCACACATGGCCATTCCATTGCAGGGACACACACACACACACGCACACATGGCCATTCCATTGCAGGGACACACACACACACACACACACACATGGCCATTCCATTGCAGGGACACACACACACACACACACATGGCCATTCCATTGCAGGGACACACACACACACACACACACACACACACACACACACATGGCCATTCCATTGCAGGGACACACACACACACACACACACACACACACACACATGGCCATTCCATTGCAGGGACACACACACACACACACACACACACACACACACACACACACACACATGGCCATTCCATTGCAGGGACCACACACACACACACACACACACACACACACACACACACACACACACATGGCCATTCCATTGCAGGGACACACACACACACACACACACACACACATGGCCATTCCATTGCAGGGACACACACACACACACACACACACACACACATGGCCATTCCATTGCAGACACACACACACACACACACACACACACACACACGGCCACTCCATTGCAGGGACACACACACACACACACACACACGGCCATTCCATTGCAGGGACACACACACACACACACACACACACACGGCCATTCCATTGCAGGGACACACACACACACATTCCATTGCAGGGACACACACACACACACACATTCCATTGCAGGGACACACACACACATTCCATTGCAGGGACACACACACATTCCATTGCAGGGCACAGCCATTCCATTGCAGGGACACACACACACACACACACACACACACA
>CM045749.1:15659228-15671728 GCA_024760905.1 Plotosus lineatus
CGGCCATTCCATTGCAGGGACACACACACACGGCCATTCCATTGCAGGGACACACACACACGGCCATTCCATTGCAGGGACACACACACGGCCATTCCATTGCAGGGACACACACACACACCCATTCCATTGCAGGGACACACACATTCCATTGCAGGGACACACACACACAAATTCCATTGCAGGGACACACACACACACACACACACACGAGCCATTTGTAAAAGTCAATGATCCTAATGTGGATGTCTGGTGTGCCTGTCAGACTGTAGGAGGAGACCAGGGTACCCGAAGGGACCTCAGGCATCAAGCAAGCAGATGGAAAACATGCAGACTACCACTGCGTCCACTGTACTGCCCTAAACTAAAACAATCACATTAATAATCCTGAGAGACACTTGCGTTTTACACCCAGCAGTGAAATAGAAAGCAAAATTGTCCAGGAATCTGTGAGACATGTGTGTTGAATTTTGTAAATCAGGAAATGGACATAAAAAATTACCCAGTCATTGAAAAAAGCTGTTACTATGCCAACAGTTGTAGTGTGGGGGTAGGGTGCTGGATTACTGATAGCAAGGTCAGTGGTTCAAGCCTCACTATCAACGGGTTGTCAGTGCTACTCCCCCAGTGCCGCTAACTGGGTTATCAAAGGCCGGCCATGTTTCTGACTGTTCATGGTGAGAGGCTCCAAAAGAACCATTGCTAATTTTCATCGAAAGTAGACTGCATAGCTGTCAGCATGTTTCTGCCCTGCAATGGCCTGGTCAGCTGTCCAGGGAGTACTCTGCCCTCGCCCAGAGTCGGCTGAGATGGGTGCCAGCTTCCCCGCAACTCTAATTAAGTGGTTCAGAAAATTAATGAATAAATGTTACTATGCCACAAAGCAAAATGCAACGCTGTTTCAACAAAGATCCCAATGATAAGCCTCGAGACATCTGACAACTCAACAGTGCAGTCTATCTGGATCTACAAGTTCAGCACACGTATGTCTAACCCTGTGAACTGTGTCATTAATCCAGATGTGCACTAAATCTTTGCCACTTGCATGCATACATGTCTATAGGGGAGCAAAGAGTGGCAAGTGGCATACTTCCTCAGAATATGAAAAATCCCGGTTACGAAAAACATTTCCCTAAATTTTCGCCCTCTGTATACGAAACAACCTCTTCTTACGAAAAGCGCCAAACGCGCCATTCAAAAATTCAAACGCGCCATTCAAACAATGCGCGAGTTGCTCTCTCATTGGCTGTCTCCCAACATCCCGCCCCACTGGCCTCCCATTGGCCAGGAGAGAGCTGAACTGTACCCATTCCTGTACCCATACTTCCTGTTTGTCACACGCGTGAAGGAGAGTTGAACAGGACTGTTGGCTTGTGAGTATTTTTGAGAGTGATCATTGCAGTGTTATATTTCGTTATCCATTATGGACCCCAAGAAAGTGATTCCCGGTGACACTGAAAAGAAGAAGCGGGCTCTGTTATCAATCGAAGTGAAGCAGATTATAAAAAATACTAAAGTGGGATGCGGTTGAGCGAAATCGCAAAGGAGTATGGCCGAGAGATTTAAAAAAAAGGTAAGTAATTTTCTTTTACTTTTAACACATATGTCATACAAAATTGGTGTACTTTTATAATTTTTAAAGGGTTTATCGGGTAGTCTTGGGAGCCTTGGAACGAATCACGCGTTTTACATGTACAATGCACCTCGGCTTACGAAAACTCCAAGTTACGAAAAAGGCACTGGAACGGATTAATTTCGTAAGTAGAGGGCCAACTGTGTCTTTTTCTTTCGGCTTTTTCCCTTTTCTCGGGAGTTGCCACAGCGAATCATCTGATTCGCACGTTTGATTTGGCAGAGGTTTTTATGTCGGATGCCCTTCCTGTCACAACCCTTTTAGCAAAGGACAGAAACACGCTGACGGCTTTGCAGCTACTCTTTACGAAAGTCAGCAATGGTTCTTTTACATGAACCTCTCACCATAGACAGCGAGAGACATGGCCCGCCTTTGATAACCCAGTTAGCCGCACTGGGGGGGACAGTGACAACCCTGTGGGGACTCAAACTCCCAACCCTAGGATCAGCGATCCTGTGCCCTATCCACTAGACCACCACTGCCCCTCGAGGGCCTACGGTGTGTGTGTATTATATATATATATATAAGTTCTACTGTGATGGTTTTTATTCTTCCTATTTTTCCATATATTGTTTATTTCCTATATCTCTATACATCTCTTGTCCACACACTTTTTTTTTTTACATTATTCCTGAAATATAGGAGCCATAATAAGCATTTCATGACATGTCGTACTGTGTATGATTTTGTTTGAGACAAATGGAATTGGAATTGAATATGCGTGTCCAATCTCACACACACACACACACACACACACACACACACACACACACACCATGTGAATCGTGGTAACACTGACCTATGGTTATTAGCACAAGTCATTAAATTATTTTGACACAGATAGGGTGAGATCGTTACTGTGGTGGGATTGTGCCACAGTGACAGGAGGATGAATAGTTTTCGCAGAAACAGCACGAATGCGAGAGGGCAAACATGTGACATGGTCACATATACTTTACACACACACACACACACACATCAATTATGCTGCCTGAGAAACTATCAAACCTACCTGCAAGTGCTATGGTGATGTAATAATTAATGTAATAATTTAAGAGGAAAAAGTGTCACATGCACTTTGTGTTGCACATACAACAAACACGAAGTGTTACTCGAGTGCGAGTTCATGTGGCCAAAAGGAGAAGTACTGCAATTACTCAGGTCTCTCACTCTCACTCACACACACACACTCGCACACACACACGCGCACACACACACATGCACACACACACACACACACACACACACGCACACACACACGCACTTGAGTTGGAGTGTAGATGACTTTATGTTGCAGGGAATCGTATGTTTTTCAGTATTTAAACTGTGTTTAGAGCCCTGCGAGTTGTTAATGCAATTTTTTTTTTTTTTTTACTTCCTCATACCCACAGCCCTTGTTGGACAGCAGTGGAAACTTTTGATTTGACATTTCTCATGTGCGTGGGTTTAAAGGTATCAGTACTGAAATGAATGTGTATGAATAGTTATGCCTGCGCCTGTGTGAGTGAGATTTACAGAGATATCACATGCTGAGAGAAAAGCATACAGTTCTGAACACATACTGTTTTAAGAATTTACTAAAAAGTTAACAGCAAATTTATAGAAACATTTCACGCACGAATTAATAAATAAATGTTTATATGTAAACAGTAGTACTGTCTATATGTATGCATATAGTTACACACACACACACACACACACCACCAACATTGACCTATTATTGTGTAGGTCCTACTTATGTCACCAAAAAAGATCTAAACCATCAAAGCCTGGACTCCGCAACAACTGTGGCGTGCCACTGTTCACAGCATCTTTAATTCCTGTAAGTTTCAAGGTGAGTCCGCCATCAATTTTCCACTAAAGTGATGCACATGCCCCAGCTGGTTATAGGATGTAAAAGAAAATGGTCATCAGACCAGTCTCCCTTTATCCATGGCCCACTTTTCCTGGTTCCAATGCATTAGGTTCAAGAGCTGACTGTTCACATGATGCCTAATATACCTCACACCACAGCAGATGCCACTGTATTGAGAATGTCACTGTTAGCATATACAGTACTATATGGGGAATGGCGGCAAAAAAAAAAAAAAAGTTTGTCATGGTGCCTGAATGTGAAATTTTAGTAATTCAAAAGATGAACCCCACAAAAGCCCCCCCGGGCAGCTGACTATATTATCAAAGGCCGGCCATGTCTCTCATGGTCTATGGTGAGAAGTTCATGCAAACGAACCATTGCTGACTTTCGACAAGAGTAGCTGCTTAGCCGTCAGCATGTTTCTTTCTTGCGATGGCCTTGTGAGCTGGCCAGGGTGTACTCTGCCCTCGCCTGGAGTCGGCTGGGATGGGTGCCAGCCTCCCCACGACCTTAATTAGAATTAAGCGGTTACAGAAAAATGAATGAATACAGAACCCCACAGAAGAAAGCTATGAAATATGCCCTCTTTGTTTTCCAGGGTAAAACACATACCCCATAACACTTAACTTTCCAAAATATTTCATAAGAAATCTTGTTTTTGTTATGTTTCTTATGCATATCTTATGTTTCTGTGTAGCATATATGTCACCTTAGAATGGGTTTAAAAATACAATATTACAAAAAATACACTTTCCTTATGTTTCTGTATATAGCTATACCTCGACTTAAGTCGTTTCAAGTTAAGTCGTTCTCGATTATAAGTCGATTTTCAAAAAATATATAGTAAAATAATTTAATTTAATTATGAAGTTTTTTTCATCATGTTTTTAAATTAACACAGTGCTTCTCAATTATTTTCTGTGAAGCCCCCTCTGGGAAGAAAAAAAAAAAACATTTCATGCCCCCCCCCCAGCACCCTGCGCGTGACTATAAATAGTATTATTTGTCTATAAAATTATTATGAATATACCACTGCATAACATTGTATCTTTATTTACATTAAAAATAAAGTATTATATAATAAAAAACAACACTTAATTCGAGTACAGTATGGCAATATGACCCTGGGGGTCATACACACTCCCCCTGGCATCACACAACGTATGTAATATCATACATAGGGTTTTAAAGCCACATCAAAAATTTGCGTATTTCCAGGATCCGCTGTTGGGTGTTTGTGTGTGTGTGTGTGTTAGATATAATATTATACAAGTAAATTTGGCATAGCCTAGCCTAGGCTAGCTTAGCGACAAGCTAATTCAGTTTAAGTCGTTTTCGACTTACGTCATCTCTCCTTAAACCAATTAATGACGCAAGTCGAGATATAGCTGTAGTAAATACTGACCCTCAAAATAAATTTTAGAAAATGAATCCTATTTAAATAAACTTGCATGTTTTCACAAAGACATTACTTCTTTGTTATTTGTTAACTCTAGAACAGCAGTACATACTTAGCTCTGCTCACATTGCTTGAAGTCTTTTCTATTGCTGTTAATTATTCCATTTACCTCTCAGTGGTTTTAAAGTTATGGCTGATTAGTGCATAAATGGTTCAAAGACTTCAGGATCAGATAGCCAAAAATGTGTAATATGAAGGAATTTTACACCTGTGTAAGTACTGTACATTATAAAGAAATGTAATACAGGGATCCCTCACTTTCCGTGATTAACGAGGACTGAGACCCCCCCCCCCCTCCCGCGACCACTGATTTTCGTGAAGTAGGATTGACCCCCCCGACCAATGTATACGTACATGCATGTGTATATAATATCAATAAATACATATTCAAAGCTATAAATGCTTATACTGTAATAATTAAACAATCAAAAATAATGCATAAGATGTAAATAAAATATAAATACACATGCATACAGACACGTGCGAGCACACATTCAGATACGCACCTCACATAAAATTGTACAGTAAGTAGTTTTTTTTTAGTTTTTTTTTGACTGGGTTATTTTTGCATAATTGGCCTTGTTTTGCTGCCTTTTCTTTAACTTTCCCCCCTTAATTTCCTTATTTTATAATTTTTCGATGAACATTTTTGAGAAACCCGCGATGCACTGAAACCGCAGAAACTGAAGCATGAAGTAGCGAGGCATCACTGTAATTCATTTCCTTTCTAGGGATGAACAAAATGCTGAAGTCTTCCACTCAATTTAATCATTTTTAATTATACTGAGCGTGAAAAACTGCCCTTGTAATTTTAGTAATCTGACCTGCTTTTTTGTGAGCGAGTTGGAAATAGTCCATTCAATTTGGCAAGCCTGAGTAAGCTTCACAATGTACAGCAATCCTAGATAACTGACACATTCTGGAACACATAGCACCATAAAATAAATCAACACTCATCTAAATCTGACTGGAAAAAAAAAAAAAAAAAAAAAAAAAAAAGTAATAATCCACCTTGAGCTCATCCTCTACTGAAATGAGAAGTGCACAAATGCTGTTACTTGTTGCTTTTTTACGGGCAGTGGTGGCCTGATGGTAAGGTGCTGGATCACTGATCCCAAAGTTGGGGGTTCAAGCCCCACTCTCAACGGGTTGTCACCGACACACCACCACTCACCCCCCACCCTCTCTCCTCCCCTAGTGCAGCTAACTGGGTTATCAAAGGCCGGCCACGTCTCTCACTGTCTATTGTGTGAGGTTCATGTAAAAGAACCATTGCTGACTTTCGTAAAAAGCAGATGCCTAGTAGTCAGCGTGTTTCTGCCCTGCGATGGTGTGGCGAACTGTTGAGGGTGTACTCTACTCTTGCCCAGAGTCGGCTGAGATGGGTGCCAGCCTCCCTGCCATCCTAATTAAGATTAAGTGGTTCAGAAAATGAATGAATGAATGACTGTTGCTTCTTATAGTTTACAAGACACATTATAAGATATAATGGTGCCACAAACATTTTTGTACTGTACATAAAAATACATAAACCTACTATCTTCTTTTGTCTCACTTCCTTGACAACTTTATACTTTATTAGGGCACCAGGGAGACCGGCGCTCACCCCAGCTGATACCATGCTAAGGTGAGTATACACTGAACAGCTTGCCAGACTATTGCAGGAAGATACATACACACACAAAACCCATTTCCACTCACATTCACACCAGGTTCAATCCAGAAGATCCCGTTAGCCTCATGTGTATATTTTTTGAACTGTGAGAAGAAACCAGAGCAACTGAGGGAAACCCATGCAGGCACACAGGGAGAATGAGAAAATTCACACGGGAAGCCCTTCACTTGGCATAAGGCTCAAAACCTCAGACTTTCTTGCTGTAAGACGGAAGTGCTAACCGCTGTCGCTAAACCAGCCAAGCATATGTTTTTTTTGTTTTTTTTTGTGGTTACACGTGCCTACATCTTATGAACTGCTCGACATATCACTGCCAAATTTTTAGGGAAGCATCTTGAGACCAAAGACTGAAATGAGTTTATGAAAAGATCATTGCAGGTCAAGTTAAAGATCAGCACAATGGCTGCTAATGGTATAGAATGGCTCGGTAGCAGCTGGTATGATTGGCCCCCAATAGGGAAATTGCTCATTTCTGCCCTTATCCACATAATCAGTCAAATCAAACAGCAGCAGCATTTTTTTAAAAGACTGGATCAATGGATCAACTGGAAATACAGAATCCCAGGCACTGGGGGCTTAATGATTAATACTTTGAGATACTGATCAGAAGGTTGAAAATTCAAGTACAATGGTACCTGATTTTACGAAATTAATCCGTTCCAGTGCCTTTTTCGTAAAATGCATTTTTCGTAAGTTGAACAGCATTTTACATGTAAAACGCGTGATTTGTTCCGGGACTCCCAAGACTACCCCATAAACCCTTTAAAAATTATAAAAGTACACAAATTTTGTATGAAATATGTGTTAAAAGTAAAAGAAAACTATTTACCTTTTTTTAAATCTCTCGATCCACCCATGCGACGCTTTAAAGTCCGGGGGTTGCTGGTCTGAAGAACCACCACCCCACCCTCCTTCACAAGGTCCTTAAATATGACGGTTGCTTTTTCCGAAATATTCGCCTCCGTCACTGTATCTCCGCTTTTAATGCCTACTTCTGCTTCAATATCGTCCCGATTGTAGAGGGGTTTCGGCCAAACTCCTTTGCGATTTCACTCAACCGAATCCCACTTTCATATTTTATCATCATCTCCTGTTTTACTCTTATTGATAACAGACCCCGCGTCTTCTTTTTAGTCTCACTTTCTTGAGGCTCATGATTAATAACGAAAAATAACTCTGCAATAAGCACACTCAAAAACTCACGAATCAACCGTACTACTCTGCTTCACGCGTATGTCGAACAATGGGTCGAAGGCACACAAAAAGCATTATGGGTACAGTACTATATTATGGAGATTAAGCTCCCTCCTAGCCAATGGGAGGCCAGCGGGGAGGAGTGTTGGGCGACAACCAATGGGAAAGCAACTCTCGCATTGTTTGAATGGCGTGTTTGAATTTTTAAGATGGCGCTTTCGTAACGTGAACAAAAATTTTATGAAAATTTGTTTCGTAACCTGCATTTTTCATTTGCTGAGACTTTCGTAAAGTGAGGTACCACTGTATCAGTATTGCTGCTGTTGGGCTCTTTAGCGAGGCCCTTAAACCTCCCTGCTCCATGGGTGCTATATTATGGCAGACCCTGTTTTCTGACCCCAACAAGAAAAGAATTGTGACTGTTTTGTAATTTATATGACAATTGAAGGCTTTTTCTCTCACCCGATATTACGCTCTTCTGTTTTAGCTCATCTGAATTAAAGTCTGAAGGGTTGCGCATTCTTGAATATACTTAGATCTGCTCTCCGTTTTAAATTGAGTATTTTTTTTTTTACTGTAATATTCTTTTCAGCACAGAATAGTACAGACATTCACTACTGACCTTTCTCATCAACATTAAAGTAGTGTATTGTGTATAACATACTGTTATATTCATAACCAAATGTAGCTGATCCTTCTGCACTTTCTTCAACGCTGGTGCTTTTTTAAAGGCGTCACTACAAATAAATACAAAACCTCTGATGCTGAAACATTTGTCATTATGGGCGTCAACCAAAGTTCATTACAACTCACAGAAAGGTTGTATGGGTGTGAAAATAATGTAAATCTCCGCCACCATCATTCGGTGCACTGGTGTGTGGTGATGTTTTTTCTGTCTTCGCGTTATGCTATGTTCGTATGGTAGGCTTTTGCTCGGTCTTGACAACATTACAAATTATGGGCTGGGATTACTGTAGATACTCCACATAATACAAAATACATACATGGGGTATTAAAGGATATCCCCTACAGGATGTTTTGGTGATGCGGTGGAGAGCACTGTTTAATCTAATGCATTCAATACAAAGAGTCCACATTGCACACGATATCCTACTTTACAGTACTGCTAACAATAAACAGTGGAAAACAAAACAAAAACAGCAGCACACAGTACACAAATAGCAATTTCCTGAATGTCTAACCTGATAACCGGTATAGCTTGCCAACATCAGACTACACTGGATTAGAAATGTTCTTAAAATCTGAAACGTTCCAGCGTAATAAAGTTATTTATCTTTTTTAAGCCTTTTTTTTTCTTCGAAACACCTCTATAGTGGTTGCATAAGGCCTACAATATGCGATTGGTGAACATGGATGACTTGAAAATCAAATATTCCCTTCATGCAGCAATACTTGACTCTATTATGGGAGAAAATGTCTAATAAATCAAACTGCAGGAATATTTCAAAAGTATTGCATTTATCTGGTGAAAACTTAGTAGTAGTACGTAGTAGTAGTAGGCCTCTGTCAGTCTCGAAGGACTATGAAGCTGTGCTTCAGTATCCCGGCTGGTGATACTCTCCAGTGCGTAGAGTCTGGGTAGGAAGTGTGGAGGACAGGCTGTCACCTAAGCACCAAGTCCCCCCTCTCGGTGCCACCGGAAGGATCCAATGGAAGAGCAGAAGCCGATACGACTGGTTTCCAGTGCTGCTGTAGGAGTTGCCAGAACGTTTCTGTGAACGAGCTGCCTCAGGGGACTCCGACTCCCGATTAGAAAATTGCTGACGACTATGCAGCTACTCTTGTCGAAAGGCAGCAATGGCTCTTTTACATGAACCTCACGCCATAGACAGTGAGAGACATGGCCGGCCTTTGATAACCTAGTTACCTGCACTTGGGGGGGGGGGAGACAGTGCCAACTTGTTGAGGGTGGGGCTTGAACCCCAAACCTTGGGATCAGTGATCCAGCCGACATTACCACCAGGCTACTGCTGCCCCTGGGCTGAAAACTTAGAAAATTCAAATTTGAAAACTTTCACCGAATGGCTGCACAACCCCAACTCACACCTCATCCCGTATCTCCAACCACCTCCTTAAAGCTCTCCACCATTTAAAAGGAAGAACTGGATTTTAGGGATGAGAGCATCTGTGTTTTCTAGAAGACTCAGGCCAACAAGCACTAGCAACGCTAAAATTTGTTCCACGGGGACGACAGGTTAAATCGCTGCAACAGTTTGACCTCACTCATCACTCCTATATTAACGCCTACGTTTTTAGTCTCTAACTGGTTGCCAACCGAATGTTTTGGGAAATATAAATAAATCCAATAAGGTCCAATAAAATGCGACATGCATCCATCACCACACAGCTTACAATTTTATTCTTTACATTAAAACACATTATTTAACAGCTGTTAGTAACAATTATTGGCGTGCATTGCCTAATTGCTTGAGTAGCCTGATGTAACTATATGTGCAGCTTCTGATTTTAGAACTGCACTCTGATTGGTGGAGTGAGGTGACAACAATGACACATAGCGAAGAAAGTTTCAGACTAAACTGGATCATACTTAATAAAAACACAACCATATAAAGGTACAGTTTAAAGTCTAACTTACAAATGATGCAGCATTAAAGAGGCTTCAGGAAACACCACCCAGATCAAAACGAACTGTTTTTTTAAAAAAATATATTTTGTGAAATATAACAATGTTGAACTTTGTATAGAGCTTTCTTTAATTTTCATTTCATAAACTTGGGAAGCTGATTACGTAGCTAATTTGTAACTAATTTGTGTGTTTCAGCTCTGCGATGACCTGGTGAGCTGTTCAGGGTATATTCTGCCCCCCCTCTGAGTCGGCTGAGATGGGCGCCAAGTTCTCTTTGGAAACTGGTCAGGAACAAGGCCACGCCCAGCACAGGGCCTCTCCCATACTAGATGGCTCTTTACTTAGGGCCTGGATGTGTACAACATTTTGACAACGTCAAAGCAACAGTGTTCTCAACGAACAATAAGTTTAACATTGTCACCGTTTTGTGCAACCAACCAAATTATAACCTTTATGCAACATCACAGTAATGTTGCAAAACATTGTGTGTTCTCTGGGCTGCAGGCCATTTTAGACACAGATTATGTTCAAATACATGAATGTAGAAATATGTAATGTTTTTATAATAATGCTTGTGTAATACCGTACAGCAGCCTTTTGGTGGCCAGTGGTGAAGTGGTTAGGGTGCTGGGCTCATAACAGAGGTTGTGGGTTCGAATCCCCATTAGACCCCCGCCATGCTAAGATGCTAAGGCAAGATATTAACCGCAACCGCTTAATTCTAATTAAGATCAAGGGGAGGCCAGCGCCCATCTCAGCCGACTCCGGGCGAGGGCAGAGTACACCCTGGACAGCTCGCCAGGCCATCGCCGGGCGGAAACATAATGACGGCTTTGCAGCTACTCTTTACGAAAGACAGCAATGGTTCTTTTACGTGAACCTCTCACCATAGACAGTGAGAGACATGAGCAGAAACACGCTGACGGCTAAGCAGCTCTCTTGTCGAAAGTAAGCAATAGTTCTTTTACATCCCTCACACCATAGACAGTGAGAGCCACGGCCGGCCTTTGATAGTCCAGTTAGCTGCACACTGGGGGCAGTGACCACCAGTTGAGAGTGGGGCTTCTTCTTCTTCTTTTACTTTCGGCTGCTCCCTTCAGGGGTCGCCACAGCAAATCATCCGCCTCCACCTCACCCTGTCCTCCACATCTTCTTTTCTGACTCCAACGAACTTCATGTCTTCCTTCACCACATCCATAAATATCTTCTTTGGTCTTCCTCGAGGCCTTCTGCCTGGTAGTTCCAGCCTCAGCATCCTATTACCAATATACTCACTATCCCTCCTCTGTACATGTCCAAACCATCTCAATCTAGCCTCTCTGACTTTGTCTCCAAAACATCTTACGTGGGCTGTCCCTCTGATATACTCATTTCTGATCCTATCCATCCTCGTTACTCCCAAAGAGAACCTCAACATTTTCATCTCCGCTACCTCCAGCTCTGCCTCCTGCCTTTTCCTCAGCGCCACTGTTTCTAAACCAGGGATCACCAACGTGGTGCCCGTGGGCACCAGGTAGCCCGCAAGGACAATATAAGTTGCCCGCGGACCTGTTAGGACAGGCCCACAGCGCCATAGTGCCACTCTCCATTGAACTGCATCTAATTGTTCTGAATATACTGTATTTTTAAATCAAATCAAAATCTTCACATAGACGAATATCATTAATTATTATTAGTAACACAATTAAAGATAATTTGAGCCAAAATTGTAATTTCAGAGGTGTGTATTGACCTGGTAGCCCTTCACATTAATTGGTAGCCAAGAAGTAGCTCTCAGTTTCAAAAAGGTTGGTGACCCCTGTTCTAAACCATACAACATCGCTGGCCTCACCACCGTCTTGTACACTTTTCCCTTCATTCTTGCTGACACTCTCCTATCGCACATCACACCGGACACTTTTCTCCAACCATTCCAGCCTGCCTGCACACGCTTCTTCACCTCTTTTCCACACTCTCCATTGCTCTGGATGGTTGAGCCTAAGTACTTAAAATCCTCCACCTTCGTTATCTCTGCTCCCTGTAACATCACCGTTCCTCCTGGGTCCTTCTCATTCACACACATGTATTCTGATTTTC
>CM045749.1:15676728-15696728 GCA_024760905.1 Plotosus lineatus
AGAACTGTGGTATTGTATGAGGAAGTTTGGAGTGGCAGAGAGGTATGTTAGAGTGGTGCAGGACATGTATGAGAGATGTAAGACAGTGGTGAGGTGTGCTGTCGATGTGACAGAAGAGTTCAAGGTGGAGGTGGGACTGCATCAAGGGTCAGCTCTCAGCCCCTTCTTGTTTGCTATGGTGATGGACAGGCTGACAGACGAGGTTAGACAAGAATCTCCATGGACTATGATGTTTGCAGATGACATCGTGGTCTGTAGTGAGAGCAGAGAACAAGTGGAGGAAAATCTAGAGAGGTGGAGGTATGCCCTGGAAAGGAGGGGAATGAAGGTTAGTCTCAGTAAGACAGAATACATGTGTGTGAACGACAAGGACCCAAGAGGAACGGTGAGCTTACAGGGGGCAGAGATAAAGAAGGTGGAGGATTTTAAGTACTTAGGCTCAACAATCCAGAGCAATGGAGAGTGTGGAAAAGAGGTGAAGAAGCGTGTGCAGGCAGTTGGAATGGTTGGAGAAAAGTGTCCAATGTGATGTGTGATAGGAAGGTATCGGCAAGAATGAAAGGAAACGTGTACAAGATGGTGTTGAGGCCAATGATGTTGTATGGTTTAGAAACAGTGGCGTTGAGGAAAAGACAGGAGGCAGAACTGGAGGTAGCAGAGATGAAAATGTTGAGGTTCTCTTTGGGAGTAACGAGGATGGATAGGATCAGGAATGAGTATATCAGAGGGACAGCACATGTTAGATGTTTTGGAGACAAAGTCAGAGAGGCTAGATTGAGATTGTTTGGACATGTCCAGAGGAGGGATAGTGAGTATATTGGTAGTAGGATGCTGAGGTTGGAACTACCAGGCAGAAGGCCCAGAGGAAGACCAAAGAGACGATTCATGGATGTGGTGAAGGAGGACATGAATATACACCAGTATATATATATATATATATATATATATATATATATATATATATATATATATATATATATATATATATATATATATATATATATATATATATATACATGCATTTTTCTCAATCCCCAGCAAGAAGTCTGATCAAATTGTCTTGTTCCAGTGTAGTATACACGAATCCATGTGGTGATTTCAAGATTTCATAATTCATAATCTTCCTTTCGCCAGTACATTTAGTAGTCTATTTTGAATTTTGAAATCATTATTATGAGAATACCCCAGTGCAGCTAACTGGGTTATCAAAGGCTGGCCATGTCTCTCACTGTCTATGGTGTGAAGTTCATGTAAAAAAAAAACATTGCTGACTTCGACAAGAGTAGGCTACAAAGCCATTGGCATGTTTCCACCCTGCAATAGCTGGCGAGATGTTCAAGGTGTACTCTGCCCTCACCCAGAGTCGGCTGGGATGGGCGCCAGCCTCCCCAAGACTCCAATTACGATTAAGCGGTTACAGAAAGTGAATGGATGAAATGAATGAATGATTGAATAATGAGAATATGCTGTGTGAATAACAAAGGAGAACCATATCTAAATAGCATATACTCGTACATGTGTCATTATTATCACTTCTGGATCCTCAGGAGGAAGGCAGACAGCTGATCAAGGTCAGCAATACTTTGAACAACTTTCTAGCTTTAATATGAAACACAGATAAGGTCTAACAATGTTTTTGTGAAATTTCTTGAAAGCTACAATATTCGTATAGCCTAAATAATTAAGGATTCATCAAATATTTAAAAAATGCGTACAAAAATATATTCTGCTATGGTTTTTCCAGAGACTTATGCCATTTAGTTTGATGTGTGTACATTTTTATGGCAGTGGTTTAATATTAGTTTAGTATTAACAACCGCAAAGGTTGGATCAAAGGAATGGACCTCATGTATCTCTTGGCCCGATGCTGCTGATGATCAAAAAAAAAATCTTCAGCATCCAAGTGTTGAGTAAAAAAAACATGAGATATAACTGTGAGTAATGTGATCAGAAAATGATCAGTGAGGGAATTCTGTGATGCAACGAAGTCATATTACCATAATAATAGGGTTTATTTTCCAGTACCTGCATTTATCAATGTGTCTTCTTAGACTACTTCTTAGGTAGTGCTAGTTTTTTTAACCCGAAGAGCAGCATATTCTTTGTTCACATCTTCTTCTTTTCCTTTTGGCTGTTTCCTTTTTCTCAGGGGTCACCACAGCGAATAATTGCATTTGGCATAGGTTTTTATATCGGATGCCCTTCCTGAAACAACCCTTTAGCAAGGGACAGAAGCACACTAACGGCTTTGCAGCTACTCTTTGTGAAAGTCATCAATGGTTCTTTTACATGACCCTCTCACCATATAGTGACATATAACGTTGTGAAATGTCTGTGAGAAAAAATGAGTTCCTGTTTCAGTCATGTTAGGAAGTTAAAAACAATTATTCCCCAAACAGCCTCTCCTCCTTTCACTGAAAATAATAAGATAAAGAATGTGGCAGGTCTTGTTACCAAGAAAACACTCCACCCTAAATTCTTTCACCCTAAAGGCTGTACCATGTCAAAACGTTAAGTTGGTTTTTAAAATTTTTATTATTTTTTATTTTTACATGTGTTTACTTTAAAATTAAACCATTTTAATAAGAATAATTAAAATTTCTCATACTTCTTTTACATATACAGTACTTAAAAATATTTCAAAGGAAAGCTGCACCCCCAATGACAAATTTTATTCATAATTCTGTATTTAATTGTGACTTATCAAAATTTATAGCATAATCTGTGTCCTTATAAAATGAACATTGATAATTTTTCTGTGAATAACTGAATATCTTTGTATTAGTGATTGATAGATACCATATCTGCCTGATGACATACTGGTGGAGGTATGAAAGTGTTTAGGAGAGGTAGTGGTAGATTTTCTGAAAACATCATTCAACAAGGTCTTAGAGAGTGAGAGGATGCCAGAGGAATGGAGGAGCAGTGTGATGGTGCCCATTTTTAAGAACAAGGGAGACGTGCAGAGTTGTGGCAACTACAGAGGTATAAAGTTGATGAGCCATACGATGAAGTTATGGGAAAGAATAGTGGAAGCTAGACTAAGGGCAGAGGTCAGCATTTGTGAACAACAGTTTGGTTTCATGCCAAGAAACAGCGCCACAGATGCAGTGTTTGCCTTGAGGATGTTAATAGAGAAATACAGAGAAGGTCAGAGGGAGCTGCATTGTGCCTTTGTGGATCTGGAGAAAGCATATGACAGGGTGCCAAGAGAGGAACTGTGGTATTGCATGAGGAGGTCTGGCATGACAGAGAAGTATGTTAGAGTGGTGTAGGACATATATGAAAGATGTAAGACAGGAGAGGGATAGATCCCAGAAGGGGGGCCCCACCTCGAAATCACTTGCCATTTCTCCCTCTGAGGGAGAATGGCAGCCAAGAACCCATGCAGGTGAACCGCACCAGACTGACGGCCGAAGAGAGGCACCAGCGGCTGGCCAACCGTCTCTGCATCTACTGCACCAAGAAGGGCCATTACCTCGCTCAGTGCCCTGCGCGGCAGAGCCCGACAGCGACGAGAGGATCCTCAACGACACCCGGAAAGCGCCTGCAAGTTCAAGGTACGCTACACTCCGCACAACACTCTCATCCTGTAGACGTATTTATTGACTCAGGCTCTGACGCCAACTTTATCAATCCAGGCATGGTTGAGCTCCATGACCTACCCGTGTATGAACTCGAGGCCCCCAAGGAGGTAGTGGCCATAGATGCTTTTTTAGGGTTGAAAATTAGATAGATGAAAATTAACAGTCATGGGTATGGGCGGATATTTATTTGGTGTGGGCGGGGTGATTTTGTGTATGTATTGTTATATTAATCAGCTACATTCAAAATCTCAAGGTGTTTGATCTGCTGTGTTGGTGGATTTGGAAATTCTTGTTCTCATGGCAAGGAGTGTTCTCACCATTAGCAGCGTGTTGAGCGAGAGTTTTTTTCCACCGCCGGGGTTTGTAATCCAGGAACGGAAGTCACAGCTGAAGTAAGAGGCGGTGAATGAGATTTGTTTATACACAGCAATCTCCGAGTTAAATACCTCTCCTCCAGTGACAAAATTAAAGACTGGGTGTGGTTCAGTCTCCACTCTATGCCCTCGAGGAAGACCAAAGAGATTTATGGATGTGGTGAAGGAGGACATGAAAGTAGTTGGTGTAAGAGAAGAAGATGCAGAGGATGGGGTGAGATGGAGGCGGATGATTCGCTGTGGCAACCCCTGAAGGGGACAGCCGAAAGGAAAAGAAGAAAGGAGGTCATATCTGCTGGAATGGTGAAACTGATTATCTAAGGACTTCAAGAGCTTAGGACTGAAAGCTAGCATTTATAAACATGACTGCACAGGTTGTGAAACACCGCTGCCTGTTAAAAGTACACATCTGTATTAATATAAATGTGTTTACACATCCACTTCTGCTGTATTTTAATTAGATCATATTTTAAAGTACCTTTTTAGTATTAAATATGCAATGTGGCACTGAAAAATCCCATTTTGCTTCTGTAAAATATATATAAAGACACCACCCCCTAGTGGAACACGGTGCCAGTACTGTTTCACTAACTGTTTATTCGAGGATTCTGTCTTCCTTTCGGCTTTTTTCCCTTTTACTCGGGAGTCGCCACAGTGAATCGTCTGATTCGCATGTTTGATTTGGCAGAGGTTTTTACGTCGGATGCCCTTCCTGTCACAACCCTTTTTAGCAAGGGACAGAAACACGCTGACGACTTTGCAGCCTACTCTTTACAAATGTCAGCAATGGTTCTTTTACATGCCTCTCACCATAGACAGTGAGAGACACGGCCCGCCTTTGATAACCCAGTTAGCCGCACTGGGCGGGACAGTGACAACCTTGTGGAGAGTGGGACTCGAACCCCCAACTTTTGGATCAGCAATCCAACGCCCTATACCACTAGACCACCACTGCCCACTTAACTGTTTATTCCAGGATAAATGGCTGCAATCACCTCATGGACTTGAAGGGTGATAATTTCAACTAGGAAAAGGGCAGTATGGCGAGAGAGTGGTCAACATTGTTGCCTCACAATGAGAAAGATATGGGTTTGAAGCTTGACCGAGGAAGCCAATGAACGAAGTTCATGTGTTCTCCTGTTGCTTGTGTGAATTTCCTGTGAGTGCTCTGCTTTCCATCCACAGTTCAAAGGCGTTTTCTCCTGCTTGAAGATAGAATGGTGAAACGATGTTGTTCGTTACTGGAAAGCCCTTTGTGTGGAAGATTTTTCTTGTGCCTGAACCTCTGATTGGTACATAGTATTGACATTGGAGACTGGAGACTAGCTTAAATTAGCTATTTTAATACAGTACTGAACATAGCCCCATGCCTGAAAAGTGGCACGGCTTCATTGAGGCTGAGGCTCGACTGCCAATCAGACGGCACTGGATTGGCTTAGTGGGCTGTCCAGGGTGCACACTGCCCTCTGCCTGAGTCAGCTGAGATTGGTGTCAGCCTCCCCATCACCTAAGTTAGGATGAAGTGGCTTACTAAATGAAACTTGAAAAGAAGGTCCTGGGTTCAATTCCGAGCTTGGGTGTTCCTCTGTGGAGTTTGCACATTTTCCCCGTGCTTGCGGGGGTTTTCTCCAGATACTGTACTCTGGTTTTCTCACACAGTCCAAAAACATGTACAGTAGGTTAATTGGCTGTTCCAAATCACCCATAGGTGTGAATGTTTGTGTAAGTGTCGCCCCTGCGATGGCCTGGTGAGCTGTCCAGGGTGAACCCTGCCCTTGCCCGGAGTTGGCTATATGGGTGCCAGCCTCCCTGTGAACCAAATTAGGATTAAGCATATATTATGAATAATAATAATAATAATAATAATAATAATAATAATAATAATAATAATAATAATAATAATAAATAATCTCTGGGCTACAGTGCATGCATACATTTAAAGTTTTAGGCATCAAACCCAACATATTCTTGAAATAATGAATGAATGTATAAAAATATGATGCTGAACCCTTTCTGATATATAAATTGTGCATAACTAATTATACAACAATATAGTGTTGATTGGTAAATCATGGTGGTAATACTACCTCCACTTATATACTATTTACTAATAAAGAATTTCCACACTGTATAATAAGTAAAAACAATTTATTTATAACTGATTTCAAGAGGGCTTTGTTTCTAAACTTATCAAATATTTGTTGCCAAATTTAGGATTGTCCATGTAGAAGTGATCCAGGTTCAAAAATGTGTGTACTTGGCATCCTGTGGAAAGAGAGGAGAGAAAACAGCTGTTACTTGTATGTGCGTACGTATGATGTCATTTGGAACGCGGATGGGGAACTCCACGGTTTCTTCCACTTCATACAGTGCCTAAATATTAAAGTTTTCATGCTGTACCCTTCCAGTAAATTAAGTTGTTCTTCATGCCATTCAATCATGTTTAAAGGATGGAAAGCAGCTGCGCCTAACATTTATGGCCATTTCCTTGCAATTCCAGTTCACAGGTACCGTCAGTTCAGGTTTTTCATGTTTTGGCATGGCAACTGAATTAACAGGCTGCTTCCACTCAAGTTTTTGCAACTCACTGAACATAACACCACCAAAAATAAAAAAAAACCTCATAAACAATTCCTACTTATGAATTTTGTGATTTGTTTACTTTATGTCTCTATTATCCATCTATCTATCCATCTATTAGCTGTATCACTTTTTTTTTAATTTTGAGGGAAGTTGGAGCCAATTCCAGCTGATCTCAGGTAAATTTACATTTACACTATTTGGCAGACACCCTCATCCTGATTATATTCATGTATCACTCACACAACCGAACAATTCATGGTGAAGGGCATTGATCAGAAATCCAACAGTGGCAAGTTGAAGATAGTGGAGCTTGATATATTCCACTGTTATGTTCAACCACTCCAATAAAGTACTCAAATTAATTTTAAGGTTAGTGTTCATGGATAAAAACTCATTCCACTCTCATTACCTTAAACATCAATACAGTAATATAATCTGGAAATATTCACTTTTGTACCAAATTGTAAATGACGTAACAACATTAAAAAAACATTTGTTTGCCATTTAGTCTCTGAAGCCATGTATGTATTTGCTCTGTTGCAACAAAAATAATGAATCTAATGGGTTTGTGGACGTGTGCTGGGCCGCACGTGATGTGTGTAGTCATCATAAGGGTGGAATAAATGCAGCCAGCAGTAAATGTAGTATTTCCACACTGCCAATGCTCTAATTGAATGTGATTCGTGTGTGTGTGTGTGTATAATGTGTGTGTGTGTGTGTATAATGTGTGTGTGTGTGTTTTTGTGTATAAAATGTGTGTGTGTTGGTGTTTAACCTCTCGTGTGTTTTGTCCTTGCCAGTGAAGAACAGCATCATGCACAGAAGAAAAGAGAATCGCTTTAGTAATTTTGGCATTGAAGAAAGCCTGCCTAGCCAAGCGATCAACAACACATCCTACGTTTGTGAGAGAGAGAGAGAGAGAGAGAGAGAGAGAGAAAGAGAGAGAGAGGTGGTTTGAATCTGTTATAAGAGTTCCCCTACACAAATACTGACATTGTTGTAAAAAATATTTGATGAGGCTCGAGACAGAGGTTGCTTTAATGGGTTATTCGTGTTCCCTTCAGAGAGCACGTGTAAGACACTCAGAGCTTTTACGTCCTCACACACCATTGTAAACAGACCAGACGTCGACCTTCACCCTGCCCCACCCCCACACAGATATCCATGCTTTGTAAAAACAAGGAGAAATGAATACACATTATTGATAACACAAATATATGGATACTAATTTTAAAATTATACAAAATATTTTAATTTGAGCATAAAGTATGAGGTTTTTGAGATCATTTGAGTTTATTAAAATACAGTCTGTCTGTCTTCCTTTCGGCCTTTTCCCTTTTACTTGGGAGTCGCCACAGTGAATCATCTGATTCGCACGTTTGATTTGGCAGAGGTTTTTACGTCGGATGGCCTTCCTGCCACAACCCTTTTTAGCAAGGGACAGAAACACGCTGACGACTTTGCAGCTACTCTTTACAAAAGTCAGCAATGGTTCTTTTACATGCCTCTCACCATAGACAGTGACAGACATGGCCCGCCTTTGATAACCCAGTTAGCTGCACCTGGGGGGGGGGGGGGGGGGGGGGACGACGACAGTGACAACCTTGTGGAGAGTGGGACTCGAACCCAAAACCTTTGGATCAGCGATCCAGCACCCTATACCACTAGACCACCACTGCCCCTTTTATTAAAATACAGTATAAATATTTATTTAAAATAAATATTAAAATCTATTTAAAAATTGGTTCAAAATAATCAATGTTTAAAAGCTTGAGTTTCAACTTATACAAAACAATAAGGTTTAATAATTTTGATACATTTTTCATTTGCGAGAGAATGGTAATAATATTAGAAAAATAAAGGCTTTCTTGTTTAACTAAATTTAGTTATGCCGGGGGAAGCACGAACCCGGGGAACATGCTTTTCTGGAATAGTGTACGAGAATTAAGTGTAATTGCACCTCCACTCCAGTAGTTGGCAGTGGCGTTCTTATTGCCGAGCTATGGTGTAGAGCAGGGGTGCTCAATCCTGCTCCTGGAGATCTACCTTCCAGAAGACATTCGCTCCAACCCTAATCACGCCCACCTAACCATCCAATCACCTCATGAAGATCTGACTGGGTGTTACATGTCACATGGGCCACATTAGGGTTGGAAATGAAGTCATCTGGAAGGTAGATCTCCAGGAGCAGGATTGAACCCCCCTGGTGTAGAGGTTTTTTGCACGAGTAAACGACCCCTGAAGAAACAACAGGGAAAAATTTCTAACATGAACGAAGAGAGAGAGACGGTGATATTAAGACCTAAATAAGTTGAATGAGTTTAAATAAGGATGTATTTTTTTTTAATTTCAGGCACATTGGTGCACTTTAAATCTTTTTCTGTTACAGATTTAAAAATGTTAAGTTTCTCTTTATTTTAAGTTGAACTACATTTCTTTCTTTTTTGTTTTTAATGTTAATAAAGGTACCATGTTAGGCAGCGGTGTACTAATAACAATTTCATAGCCAAATAATGCTATTTATAGTCGCTCACAGGGCGTTGGGGGGACGACTTTTTTTTCTTCCTCGAGGGGTCGCCACAGAAAATAATTGAGAAGCCCTGATCTAAGGAAAAATCTATGATCCTGAGTGGTAATTGCTTGACTAAAAGATACACATATAGTCCCAGCAGTAACATGACAATTAATGGTCCAATACTTTCCTAAAGCTTGCAGCCCAGCGACAAGACACTGCCCTTGCAGAATTTTTTGTCTTGATGCTGTATCAAAACAAACAACAAACCCCCTTATTACTAAAATTATTACTCCAGGTCACCAATGTAGAATATAAGATAAATAATTGACTGTTGGGCAGTGGTGGCCTGGTGGTAAGGTGCTGGATCACTGATCCCAAGGTTAGGGGTTCAAGTCCTGCTCTCAACGGGTGGTCACTGTCCCCCAGTGCAGATAACTGGGTTATCAAAGGACGGCCAGGTCTCTCACTGTCTATGGTGTGAGGTTCATGTAAAAGACCCATTGCTGACTTGTGACAAGAGTAGCTGCATAGCCATCAGCATGTTTCTGCTCTGCGGTGGCCTGGTGAGCTGTCCAGGGTGTACTCTGCCCTCGCCCAGAGTCGGCTGAGATGTGGGCCAGCCTCCCTGTGACCCTAATTAGGATTAAGTGGTTCAGGAATTGAATGAATGAATAGTTGGTTGTCACGTACTTGTTTGAACACAGCCACTCAGACACAGAGTGTGAATATATAGTAAATTACTTACGCTGACAACCTGATAAGAATACTTTAATTCCAGCATCCCCCAACTGCTTATAGATCTGAAAGCAAAAAAATAATAGATTATTGTGAATTAAATGATGTTCATCTCTGTAAACAGTAATAAAGTTGGGAGTTGGGTTGGTTATTGTAGTTCTTACAATGGATAAAGTTTTTGCTGATGCTGTATCCAGAAAGTTCACTGGACTCAGATCGAGGATGACGGCCTTGGGTATAGCGGGGGCAGAGCTCTGCTCATACTCTGGGTTTACATCCTGGACAAAGGCAAAGCAGACAATTCAGACTTGTGAACCAACCAACCAATCAATCAATCAATCAATCAACCAACCTACCTACCTATCTATCTCATCACCAAAACTCATTTTCTGATCATTTTATCTTTTATTGTGGTTATGGAGAGTTTGGGGAAAGAATGAGTTTCTTCCTACTGATATGTTGTGTCGGATGTTTTATAGCATTTGCAGACTACATCAGTTGAATACTTCCTGTTTACTTTGGATTTGTGGTGTGATGCTGGAACAACAACAATGTACTGTACTACTTGAATAAGATTAAATTCCTTTAGTGATGATGTCACTCATACACCTCTTGCCCCTTCCGCCAAGTGCAGTGTTGTGTTAAATGTTTGTTTTTGTTGATGAGGTGGACTGTAAAAAAATATCAGTAGACTTTGCAGTCAAAAAATTTAATGAGGACAGTAGAAACTTTAAACTATAAATACTTTTAAACCTTTTAGAAGGTCTTACTGATCCAAAGGCCAGGGGTTCATGTCCCATGCTATCAAACTGTCACTGCTGGGCCCTTGCGCATGGCCCTTAAAGATCAAGTGCTCAGGTTGTAGAACGAAATCTAAGTTGCTCTTGGTAAGGGCATCTGCCAAATGGTGGGGCACTTTATAGTAATATGTTTCAGACTTTATTTTATAGAGTATTTTGATGTTTGTTTTAAGCCTAACATCTAACATTTAAGACTAACTGGTAAAAACATTTATTCTCACATTAAAATGTGAACTCAAATACCATTCTTAAATCTAGAAATATCAATACCAATACTCATTTACTGTAATTATTAAAAAATCTTACCGTAATTTTAACGGGTTTTTTTAGTGATGAAGTACTGGCAACCATGTCTGCCAGTACAGTGGTACCACACGTTATGAAAGTCTCACCAAATGAAAAATTCAGGTTACGAAAAGCATTTTCCTAAAACTTTTGTCTCAGTATACGAAACAAGTTCACGTTATAAAAGCGCCATCTGAAAAATTCAAACCCGCCATTCAAACATTAAAATGTGCCATTCAAACAATGCACGAGCTGCTCTCCCATCAATGACGTTCAAATATCCCGCCCCGCTGGCCTCCCATTGGCTAACAACTGAGCTGTCGTTCTTGTCACCTTCACTCAAGCACCATCTTGGACAGGTCTGCCTGATGCCATCTTGGACAGGGATCCCATTGCCTAGGAGGAATGATGCATCTACCTCCCATTGCCTATTATAGAGCTGAATCCACCATGATGCTTTTCATGTAAAGGAAAGAGTTACTGTTGTTTTATGCTTTATTTATTAACTCAGGCTTTTAACTTTCCATAAACATTTGCAAGATTATAACTCTGCTAAAAAGACATGGTCAACACGACTGTGCACATGCACACACACACACACACACACACACACACACACAATCGCACACACACGCGCACACACACACACGTACACACACACACACACACGCATACACACGCGTGCGCACACGCGCACACACACACATGCGCACACACACACACACGCTTGTGGTTTTCGGTGAGAAGAAGAAACGGGCTCGAGTGATATCACAAAGGAATATGGCCAAACCCGTCTACCATCAGTACGATATTGAAGCAGAAGGAGGTCTTAAAAGGTATACTTTTATCATGTTTAAAGGGTTTAGGGGTAGTATTGGGGGCCTTGTAACGATTTACGTGTTTTAAGGTTACGAAAAAAGCTCTAGAACGGATTCATTTCGTAAGTTATTTTTACAAAAAGTTATTTTTACAGGGTATGTAAATATTTGTATTAATTGTAAAATTAGGCAGTGTGCAGTTTCATTAACAAGTTGGATTCTGCCCCGACACACTTTATTGAACCATTACACTACCCTTATTACACTCCTGGGCAAAAAATCCTCAGCCAACGTTAAAATGACATATTTGTAGGTTTGGAGGCAAAGTATGTAACAGGCAAGAATATGGAGTTACCAGTTAATTATGATGGTTTTCTAAGCACCAGATAATTTATATCAAATTAATTTAATAATTAATAAACATTCCAGCCAATACCACCAGGGCCACTAAAGCTTGGCTGGACAAGAATGGCATCAAGCTCCTGTTCTGGCCTGGACAGAATCCAGATTGGAACCCAGTAGAGAACATCTGGGCAAACATCCAGCATAAATTAGTTGGACGAAGGTTTTGTAATACCACTGAATTTTGGGAGGCTGTAATGCATGAGTGGATGATTTAAAGTCCAGGGGTTGCTGGTCTGAAGAACTCTCACCCCCACCCTCCTTCACAAGGTCCTTAAATATGGTGGTTGCTTTTTCCGAAATAATCGCCTCCGCCACTGTATCTCCGCTTTTAATGCCTCCTTTTTTGCTTCAATATCGTTTTGAAATAATCACCTTCATCACTGTATCTCTGCTTTTAAGGTCTCCTTCTGCTTCAATATCATCCCCATTGTAGAGGGGTTTCCTCCATACTCCTTTGCGATTTTGCTCAACTGCATCCCACTTTTGTATTTTTTATTATCTCCTGCTTCACTTCGATTGATAACGGAGCCTGCTTCTTCTTTTCAGTGTCACCGGGAATCACTTTGTTGGGATTCATGATGGATAACGAAATATAACGCTGAAATGATCACTCTCAAAAAAACTCATGAGCCAACAGTCCTGTTCAACTCTCCTTCACGTGTGTGACAAACAGGAAGTATGGGTACAGGAATGGGTACAGTTCAGCTCTTTCCTGGCCAATGGGAGGCCAGCGGGGTGGGATGTTGGGAGACAGCCAATGAGAGATCAATTCACGCATTGTTTGAATGTTTGAATGGCGCGTTTGAATGTTTGAATGGCACGTTTGAATTTTTGAATGGCGCGTTTGGCGTATTTTGTAAGAAGAGGTTGTTTTGTATACAGAGGATGAAAATTTAGGAAAATGTTTTAGTAACCTGGATTTTTCATATTCAGAGGTTTTCGTAAGTAGAGGGCCGACTGTGTTTATATATTATAGTTAATAATTACTAAGATGTTGGAAAATACAATACAGACATGGCTATTTTTTTCCCCTCAGAGTGCAGACACCACTGACCATGCACCTTGAACATACAGTGCAGTTATTTAAAGTCTTACCTTTGCACCTCGGATTGTTTTTGCATCTGCCTCTACCTTCTTCTTCAGTGCCTGGAGTTTAGCTCCATCTAACCCACACTACGTACAGGCAAAGAGGTGGGACTCAAATTTATAATATTTGAAGTAATATAAATTTTTACAGAAATCACAATAACAGTATTAACTATATACTACATGAAAAATAATGGTAATAAATGATAAATAAAATTTCATTTTCTTTAAATTAAGTTGTTACATTATGCATGTTATAGCATTTAATATTTTGCTTTATGTAATTACACAGCTGTTATACACTTGCTGGAGCATGTGCTCAGAGTTCACTTCTGTCTCTCACCATTAAAGAAAATATATAAATTGTTTATATCATATATAATTAAGTTTAAAATTATTATTATTATTATTATTATTATTATTATTAGTAGTAGTAGTAGTAGTAGTAGTAGTAGAATAATTTGGTTTTGTTCCCGTTTAGTATATCCTAAAACAATTACGTGTCTCAGCCATGGTGGATGTTGCTAAATTGAATAGTTTTATTTATCAGCATCCATTGGGCCATTGGTGATTAATTGTTGATTATTCATTCCACAAACTCAGGAGAATGCTTGAATTAGTTAAAAAAAACAACCTACAAAATCCTTGTCTTAGATTACTGGTAGTGATATTGTAAAGAAAGTATATTATGAAAATATTAGGTTCCTTAAGGTTGCTTCAACTCTTTCTACTGTCCATATACTTAACATTATAGCAATTTGCATTAATATTACAGGTCAGTGTAACATTTTGAAATGCCCATTTTCAGATTAGAGGAATTTTACCTGCATACATTGAGAAAAATGTTTTTGATTATTTTTTTGTCATTCCAAAAATTATTTAAAGCATTTATAGGTATTAATACTCCATAGCTGAACATATGGGTGTTTTTGTGTACAGTGGAGCCTTGGAATCCGAATGCTCTAGAGTCCGAACAAATTGGAATCCGAACAAAAAATCTGTGACTTCTTCCGGCCGGGAAACAGAACAAAAACTGGAAGTCAAACTTTATAGTCTTTATAGCCCTTTAAATTAAATGGAATTTAAAGATTTAAAGATTAATTAATTTAAAGATTAAATGGAATCGGGTGTGTTTGTTTAGCATTTCACCCCGTGTGTGGCAGCCATGCCCCTCTCCAATGTGCATTTCAATGTACAACTCTTTTGTGAGACCATAAATCCACAGTGCAGTTAAAGAGTCCCTTACAAAACAGACCATAACATAGTGTACTGTATTCAATAGTTTTTTAACTTAATCTGTGGACCTATGGTATGAGTTACGGTACAGTTAACTTCTTTTCAAAAGACTACGGAACAGATTAATACCATTTACATTATTTGTAATGGCAAAATCGGATTCGGAATCTGAATAAATCGGAATCCGAACAGCCGTCTGGAAGGGATTAAGTTTGAGTACCGAGGCTCCACTGTATGTATATGAAATTACCTTCTCAAGTACTTTCTCTGCATACATCTCAACATTTGCATAGTACAGTGTAGAAGACCCGCGGAAAACCACAAGACCAGGAATCTGTACCACCTGCAACACGGATGGACAGACAAATGTTTTGATATGCGTATTGAACGGCACATGTTCCAGAACAAAAATCAGTGCTCAAAGAGAAGGGACCATTCATTCAGGCAATTATGTTTTGTCTTATATTTATACATAATATATATATTCCACAGGAACAGCTTCACTATGTAGTGATAATTAACAATTATTCGTTAAAAACAAGGTAGATGTCCACAAAGCCCAAGGTAAATAGTAATTCAAGTATTTGCGACATAAGAAAAAAAAAACCTAAAAATAAATGTATTATTGTTTTAACATCATTTTAACCATAACTGATTCGGCAAGATATGCACAGAGCTCCGTGAGCAGGTGAATAACTCGTGTGTGTAAGAGTGTACTTTTTAACTAATGTAACATTTTAGTACAAACAGCATGGAAACAAAGAAAGGCAAACAAAAACAATGTTTTTTCTTGTTTCTTTTTATATATGGTAAACATGAAAGACAAGTGAATGCCACATGTGCAGTTTTTGGCTCAGTCAAGTATAAGCACTCTGTAACAATGCAATTTTACACACAATCAAAATTCTGGTGTACATTACACAGAAACAGAAAAAACCTTGAATGAGATTTTCATGGTTTATTTTTCCATTTTATCCCTCAAGCGACCGAGCTATTTCGGGGACTAATATGACTGAGTGGGGTCAGTTGTGACCCGATTGACTTTATATAGGAATATTTCTATATAAATTATTGTTTTATGGTTCTTCATATTTATTTCACTCTCTAATATATTTTTCCATCATCTTATATAATAAGATCTGGAATTTAATCTTTTTTAAATTTTTTTTAAATAAAAAATCAGCCAAAAAACACACAATGATAGAACAATATTACATTTATTTACACAACCCTCATCTGTAACATCCTATAATATGCATGTGACCTTTTATTTCTTTGCATTTTTTTCTTTGCATCAAAAATGAAAACAAATCATAAAAAGTAAAGTTACTTTGCATAAAATATGTATTACAATGTGGTAGAATAATTTCGATATGATAATAGAAATATTAATTATATGGCTGAACTATCTAAAACATGTAACTGTCATCTGAAGCTATAATCTGAAAAATCTCATAGATCTTCCTGGGGTCAGAAATGACCTCGCACAAGGTTGGATTATACTCGCCACACGGATTGGCTGATCCATACAAAATTCTATCAACAAATGTAGTGGCAAATTCAAATTGGTATGAAACTTTTTTCAAATTAAAATTACAAAAATGGTGCCCGAATATATATGCTCGGGGTCATATATATAAGACCCCACTTGGTCACTTGAAGGTTAAAGCAAAACAAAATTGATAATTCAAACATTATCAACTCAGGATAATGTCTAATATCTCAAAGCTGGTGAGCCAATCAGATTATGACATTTCTGTGCAGTATGTACCATATTTTGATTTTCTTTAACTGTTTGGGTTTTTACACCCGAGCCTAGCGGCTCATCAGGCCGGTGCTTATCCCCGGTTTCCGTAGCGTGAAGCGACCAGGAGTTCAACTCCTCCTGGATGGGACGCTAGTCCATCGCAGGTTACCTTCCCAGTATATTTTTTACTGGTACCCATTTATACTGCTGGGTGAACAGAGGCACACTTGTAGTTGAGACGTTGCCCAGGGGTCTTAGCACAGTGAGGGTCTCAGTGGGATTTGAATTCACAACCTCCCGATCATAAGCCAAACACTCTAACCACTACACCACCGGCTCCACAATGTACCATATTATTGTTGTTCATGATCCACCTTACAAACTCAGAATAATGCTTTAATCAAAACAGTAAAAAAGTGAGGAAAAAATAAATTATTCTGAAGCTACAAATTTAAGAAAATATAGTTTCAAGTGTTTTTCTTCTTAGCATTGTACCGCTACTATTGCAGTATGTCTTAGGGCACTAATCCCACAAGCGTGTGGCGAAAACCCTTTTTTTTTTTTGGTGTACCTGGTTATAGTCCTCTATGGGTTTGTAGATATCAGTGCCAGGAATTTGACCAAGGACAGAGTACGTCGTCTGTCTGAAACAGAGAAAATACAAAATGTTAATATTAAAATTTGGTTTCAGGGTAAACTGATATGGAGATTGTTCTTCATATTCACACTCACATCTGTGTCCTGACTATAATGGTCACCATGGAGAAGAGGATGGACGCACCCAAGCCCACAACAGGATTTAAAATTATGGTGAGAATGAATGAAACCACCCAAACCAGCTGCAAATAGACAACAGCGTAAACAAACTCAAATTTGTACAATTTTATCCAAAAACTGAAAGTAGAAAGCTTTATATCAATGCACCAATAAAATAATTAAATAAATAAAACTATTTAATAATTAGACATTTGAATCAGATGCAACATATTTGATTTGTAAAACTGATTTGTGAAAAGAAATTAAATTATGAGAAAATATTTGTCTTTCTTTATCTCACCGTATCCACCCAGTCTTTCCTTCGGAGTGTTATAACTTTTCCAAACTTCATTAGGACTGTTATGTTGGTATAGAGAACAGCAGACAGTATGGCCTACACACACACACACACACACACACACACACACACACACACACACACACACACACCACACACCACACACACACAAGTGTGTCATCCTTTCTGCAAATGAATAACTAAACAATAATGTTTCTTTTATTTAATATAAAGGTCGTGAAATTAGGTTTGTACATATTTTACACGGATATGCCTGACAGGTGAAGTACGAAATATTAATAAGTATATACGACATGTGAATGGTGTGATCTGATTGGTCCACTACACTGAAATTAAAAACCTTATCCCACGTCAATGATGCTTACATCAGAATGACGGACACTCATGGTTTACCACAGGCACTTGAAAGAAGCAAGATAATTATTATCACTCATTAAAATAAAAAAGTAAAACATAATAAACTTATTTCGTTTCATTTTTCTTGTATTTCTATACAGTATAGTGAACCCTAAGACTTTGAATGTTTACCAACATGGTGTTACACAGCACTTATGCACCTACTGAGCCAATGTGTTGTTTGTGTGTGTGTGTGTGTGTGTGTGTGTGTGTGTGTGTGTGTGTGTGTGTGTGTGTCAGTGTGTATTTCACAATATGTGGACTTCTTTTCCTTTCGGCTGTTCCCTTTCAAGGGTCGCCACAGCGAATCATCTGCCTCCATCTTCATGGAAGTCATATTAATGATTTGCATATTTGATTTGGCATAGGGTATTACGTTGGATACCCTTCCTGTGGTGGTCTGGTGGTAAAGGGTGCTGGTTCGCTGATCCTAAGCTTGGGGGTTCGAGTCCCACTCTCCACAAGGTTGTCACTGTCTCCCCGTGCAGCTAACTGGGTTAGCAAAGGCCGGCCATGTCTCTCATATAAAAGAACCATTGCTGACTTTCGTAAAGAGCAGCTGCAAAGCCATCAGCGTGTTTCTGCCCCTTGCTAAAGGGTTGTGTCAGAAAGGGCATCCGACATAAAAACCTATAAAACGTGCGAATCATTCGCTGTGGCGACCCCCGATAAAGGGAAAAAGCCGAAAGAAACAGCCCTTCCTGACAACCCTTTAGCGAGGGGCAGAAACACGCTGACGGCTATGCAGCTACTCTTGTCGAAAGCCAGCAATGGTTCTTTTACATGAACTTCTCACCGTAGACAGTGAGAGACATGGCCGGCCTTTGATAACACCTCAGTGACCCACTCCTTGTGAACGGCAGCAATCGTTCTTTTACAGAACCCGGTTAGCTGCACTGGGGGGGACAGCAGTGACCACCTGGTGATAGCGGGGCAAGAAGCCCAGACCTTGGCATTAGTAGGCCAGAGCCCCTTGGATCTAGTAGAATTTTGAAAATAAAAGTCCCTTCTCAAGCCAGATTGAAAAAGTCACAGGATGGGAAAAAGCAACCACACTGAATACTTTAATATTATTATTAGCAAATACTACTAGTACTGTACTTTATTTTCTTCTTCAAGAAATCACATCAAATGACACTGTGTAGCAATAAGAGTGGAGCACATCAGATTGCTTTAGCACTTGATTTATATCTATCTATATGTCGGCTGTACAATACCCTCATAAACTCACCTGTTCCACAATTATTGGCTCCCCTAATAATTCCAAAGAAATTAATATAATTGCAGTATTTCTGCCATTTATACAGTAGTTTACAAAGTTGGTTATATCTTGGAATATTTAATTAGTCATCACTTCCTGTTTCACTGTGGTATAGATATGACGTGACACAGACACCATTTCTCTTATCCACGCTTCAACACTGACACACATCTGCCTCAACCTTCACAAGTCAGGGAATGGCTACAAGAAAATAGTCCCTCACCTGCACCTGTCCCCATATCTACTGTCAGAGGAGTCACTGAGAAGTTAAAACACCTGGAACACCCTGATAAACAAGCCTGGATGAGGATGTGAGGTTATTTTGACACCATGAACAGTGAGGAGGCTGGTAAGAGAAATAAAAAGTTCACAAAGTCTCCAGAAATGCCACCAAACTCCATCTACATGTCAATCAGCTGTTTGTGAAGCATACATGGAAAAAAATCTCATCTCTTCTCACTCACAATCATAAACACAAACATCTGCAATTGGCTAAGCCGTACTGGGACTTCAACTAGGCCGTGTGTTTTGGTCAGAGGAGGCTACGATAGAGGTTTTTGGCAACAAACACTCTAAGTGGGTCCGGCGGAACACAGTAGATGATTATGCAGAAAGGCACATCATGCCCACTGTGAAGTTTGGGGAGGATCGGTGATGCTGTATGCATGCTCCTGTTGCAAATGCCCTGCGAATCTTATCAGCGTGCAGGGCATCATTAATGCTTTTTGTAAATCAAAATCGGGTGGCTTCTGCCCGAAAACTGAAGATGCGGCCATCACTGTGTATTTCCGCAAGATAATGTTCCTAAACAAGTGGCCACATTGACACAGAAATGGTTCACCAGACACAGAATCAGGCTCCTCCCATGGCCATTTCAGTCCTCAGACCTCAACCCCATTGAAACCCTGTGGAAGGACTGAAGAAGAGAATGCAGAGGAGAGGACCAGGTCGCTGGATGATTTAAAGAGATGGTGCGGAGAGGAATGGTACAAGATCCCGCTTTCTGTATTCTTTCATGATGTGAAACATTATAGAGAAGATGATGGGCTGTTTTGTTGGTAAAAGGTAGTTGAAAGAAGCATTAACATCAGGGGTGC
>CM045749.1:15701728-15719228 GCA_024760905.1 Plotosus lineatus
ATTCATTCATTCATTTTCTGATCTACTTCATCCTACGGCAAAAGTATACAGATAGGTAGTGATAGATACTTTATTAATCCCAGAAGGAAATCCACAGTTCCAAGCTGTGTTTACAGTAAATCAGCATTTACAGTACATAGAGTATTTACATGCATATGTGAACACACACACACACACACACACACACACACACACACACACACACACACACACAGGACACACCTGAATGATCCCAGTTAAAAAGGTAACAGCTCCAAGTATCTTGAGCCTCTCAGCATCACGGGCATCAATGTCTATAATACTTGTGTTGGAGATGTTGCTCATAATCATGAAATCAGAATCTGGAGCCAAGCGTGTTGTTGCACCATTGATCAGTACACTCATCGTTGCGTACGTTCCTGTGACAGATGGCGTAGAATTTTTTACCAGGGCTGAAGGTAAAAGAGAGACTGCATGGACCTGGCTTGCAGAGTGTTAAAGAAAGCAATAGCTGATGCCACCAAATCCACAACTCAGGGATATGTATTAATAAAGAACACTAGGATTATTAAATTGTCTTGATTTGGTATCTGTACCTAATGTCTTGCTACATTCCCTTTGCGTACCTGCACGTCTTTAGGAATGGTAGCTTGTGAAGAGCTGGTGAAAAGTCCAAAGGGAGCAACATGCACAGCCTATATGTCCGATTTTGAGACACGGATATTAAATGTTAAACACTATAATTGCTGGTTTTGTTTCATTATTATCTTTTTTATACTGAACAATTCCTTCCCTCACAATCATATTTAATCATATATTTTTATCGTACCCAACCAAAAAAACACTTAATCCAGCTCTTGTAGCTACATATAAACATGTATAGTACGGCACATTGGTAATTCCTAAACCTTCACATTACATCTGTACAGTATGATTCAAAATGTAGAAGACCTCAATTATAGTATTAAATCTTATCTTCCGTAATGTAGCAGCTCTTCTGTAACACTGCTTTCACAAACAACAACAAGTTATATCTGCCTAAGAGATTTTCCTTTACGCAACAGCCAACACAGCACTCACAACTGTCATAGAAATTTGATTAATTAGCCTTTGTGCACCTGCTGCAATGCATGTGTCAGTGACTTAATAACACAGTTTATTTTGAGTAAATTTTCATTTTGTTAACCATTTACTTACCGACTGAGATATGTCTAGATGCTCCAAAGATGCAGTACATAAGCACCGGGTAGAAAGATGAGTAGAGACCAGATACAGATGGGATAGCAGCAAGCATTGCATATGTCAGACCTATTCACACACACACACACACACACACACACACACACACACACACACACACACACACACACACACACACACACCTGTGATGCTGTGGGAGCAAACATATTCCACAATATATAATCATTAATTATGTTGGTGGTGTTAGGTGGCTATCCCTGTAACGCTGTGCTGTTTATCGAAAAGTGGATTTTTCATTACAGTGATTACTCGCTACTTCGTGCTTCAGTTTCTGCGGCTTCAGTGCATCGCGGGTTTTTCAAAAATATTCATCGAAAAAAAAAAGAAAATTAAGCAAAAATAGGGGAAAAATTAAGGAAAATTCCACAAAACAAGCCAATTGTGCAAAAAAAGCCCAAACAAACAAAAACAAAACAACAAACCAACAAAACTATTTACATTTTTATGTGAGGTGCGCATCTGTGTGTATGCACACGCTTGCGTCTGTATGTGTGTGTGTGTGTGTGTGTGTATTTATATTTTATTTACATCTTATGCATAATTTTTGAATGTTTAATTGTTATTATAAGCATGTATAGTGTTGAATATGTATCGATTGACATTATATACATATATACATGTACGTATACGTCAGTCGGGGTGGTCGATTCTACTTTGCGGAAATCAGCGGTCGTGCACGCTTGAGGGTGGTGGGGTGGTGGGGGGTGGGTGGGTGTGTCTCTGTCCCCATTAACTAGGGAAAGTGAGGGATCCCTCTATTTATTTGCAAACAACGTTATCAATTCACTGTAAAATTTCTTAAAGAAATACAGTAGATAGAGGAAAACATAAATAGATGTAAATGACATTGCAAAAAGAGAAGTATAATACAAAAAGTTAATTATGATTACATGGGTTTCATGTTTTGACAAGATTGTTTCACTTTATTATCAGATGTTTCTTCCAACAAAACAATAAACATTTGTTATCTTAGCAATATGATATTTATAGGGTTGCATGAAGTACAAGTTAATTCCATTATGTAAATGAGCTGTGTTCTTTAGTTTAGCTGTACTCAACACAGTGTCTCCTCATTCAAACATGAACTTCACGTTATCGCCTGACAACAAATAGTGTTTTAATTTACTACATGAAACATATAAAGACTTGATTTTGATTTGTCAAATATGGCAATCAGTTGTCTGGTATATTCTGTAACATCAGCTGTTGTCATATGTCACAAACTGTTGCTAAGGCCTATGTTATTAGCCAAAGCAATAACATTTAAACTTTTTGGGATGCTCTGAATGAATAGAGCAATGAGCCAGATATGGACCTATTACAAAGTGATGACGAGTATTTTTCACCCGATTCTCCTGCTCACTAACTTCATAATTTAAGCATGTTCCTGGCCGTGCGCTTTTGATTATGTTCGTGTTGATTGGTTCAACATGCCATGTACTAAAGTTGACGTTCATGTTGATTGGCTCGATATTACATCCAGGAAAATATTTAAAGGAACAGCACCAGAAGGGAAAAGTAAGGCGACTTTTTAAAAAAAAAATTATGCGGTTTTCTGTTTATTTTCAGGTTTCATGTAAGTAATTTGGTTGATACTACAAAATGAATAACGCAAATACCAGTAATACTCTTTCATTGTTCTGTTATTATTCATGTTGTTCACCTCGCTGGTAATAAGCACTTACCCTTCCACTCCACTGGTAACATTTTAATAAGTGCCCACCCACTCCAATTTTTAAAGTGCCCAGGGCGCTTATCACATTGCATACAGTATATTGAAACTCCAAAGAAAAACCAAACAAAATCAGCTTTTATAAAAGAGAAAATTTTGTAATTTCTTTATTTCTACTGAACTATTTCATTAAATTAATTTATGTCCCACTGCAGTAAGCAAAGTGTCAGTAATTCTGAAGTGTGTGTGTGTGTGTGTGTGTGTGTGTGTGTGTGTGTGTGTGTGTGTGTGTGTGTGTGTGTGTGTGTTTAACCTTGTGGCACATGCAGGACGCCCATGCTGAATCCTGAGACGATGTCTGATACAAGGTGTTTGATGTGAAAATCTGGCAGCCATACCAGTAAAGGAACAATGTTCTGAAGATATATCTTCACGTGAGAACGAGACCACCTGGCACAGACAATGAGATGAGATTCAAGTGGAATCATTTTCTTTCCTAAACACACATGATGTTACAAAAACAGGTGGGATTTAATGCAATGTTTATTATGCCACTGAGAACAATTTTAATGCAATAATATTATTCATTGATTTAAAAGCTGATTTCATTCAAATCATTGTTTTGTTAATGTGAAACTACAGTATACAGTATACTGCATCTATTGCCAAAGGTACATTCACCAAAAGCGTTAACTACTGGAGAAAAACACTGTCCTCTCTGTAGTACACCTCTATTAAGTTGGTTATGTTACGAGACATGGGGGGTGGGGTGGGGTGGGGTGGGGGGCTGAAGGATCAAATTGTAATGTAATTTTTAGGGAAATCATGGCAAAAATTTTGAATGTCAAAAATTTGGTCACGATTAGGGGGCAGCCATGGCCTAATTGGTAGAAAACAGCTTTGGGACTGAAAGGTTGCTAGTTCAATTCCTGAACCAGCAGAGAAAGTTTCCAGTGGTGGGGGGAATTAGCTGTACATTCCCTTCTTTCACCTTCTTTGCTGAAGTGCCCTTGAACAAGGAACCTAAGCCCCAACTACTCTTCAGGTCTCCCGATGTGTGTAGCATCCAGTGCTCAGAGAGTGTGGATCACTTTGGATGGGTTATATGCAGAGACAATAATTTTCCTTGTGGGATTAACACAGCATAATGAAATAAAAGCTAAATACAATTAATTATTTGACAATCAAGATAAAATGTGGGAAGTGCGGTAGAGTGCAGTAGAGCTTAACAGACCATAACAGACCTTGATGCGCCATTGTAGAGGATCTTGATGAACTTGCCTTCACTAGGCAGTCTACCTCCTTTTTATAACCTAATAATATAATCTGCTTCTAATGTACAACTTCCCACTTTTTTTTGGGATTTCGAAGATCGTGGACATTGTGCCCCAGTGTAGAACCATGATTACTGATCAATAGGTTGGGGGTTCAAGCATGGACAGTATCAGGAATGAGTACATCAGAGGGACAGCACATGTAAGACGTTTTGGAGACAAAGTCAGAGAGGCTAGATTGAGATGGTTTGGACATGTACAGAGGAGGGATAGTGAGCATATTGGTAGTAGGATGCTGAGGTTGGCACTACCAGGCAGAAGGAGGAGAGGAAAACCAAAGAGAAGATTTATGGATTTAGTGAAGGAGGACATGAAGGTCGTTGGAGTAAGAGTAGAAGATGTAGAGGATAGGGTCAGATGGAGGCAGATGATTCGCTGTGGTGACCCCTGAAGGGAAAAGCCAAATGGAAAAGAAGTAGAAGAATGTTGGGGCTTCAAGCCCCAATAACCACCAAGCTGCCACTGTGGTGCCCTTGGGCAAGGTACCTAGTCCTAAACTGCTCAGTTGTATAAATGAGATAAAAACATAAGTCCTTCTGGATATGGCCAAATGCTGTAAATGTAAATACAGGGATCCCTCGCTACTTCGCGCTTCAATTCATTCTGCATCAGTGCATCATGTTTTTTTAAAAATATTCATTGAATAAAAAAAATATAGAAATTAAGGAAGAATAGAGGGAAAAGTTAAGGAAAATGCGGCAAGTCAAGGCCAATTATGCAAAAAAAAACCCCAAACATCATCATCATCATCATCATCATCATCATCATCATCATCATCATCATCATCATCTTCCGCTTAGTCCAGGGTCCGGTCGTGGGGACAGCAACCTAAGCAAAGAGGTCCAGACGTCCCTCTCCAGAGCCACTTCCTCCAACTCTCCCCGGGGGACACCGAGGCGGTCCCAGACAAGCCGAGAGACATAGTCCCTCCAGCGTGTTCTAGGTCGACCCTGGGGTCTCTTCCCGGTTGGACATGCCTGAAACACCACACCAGGGAGGCGTCCCGGGGGGCCCCAAACAAACAAAAACAAACAAAAAAAAACCCAACCCAAAACCTCCCATCAAAACTACTTACATTTTTGTGTGAGGTGCACATCTGTGCGTACGTGAGCACGTCTGTATGTGTGTGTATTTATATTTTATTTACATCTTATGCATTTTTTAAATGTTTAATTGTTATTATAAGCATTTATAGTGTTGAATGTGTATTTATTGATATTATATACACATATACATGCACGATGTACGTATACATCAGTCGGTGGGGGGGTTGTTGATCCTACTTCACGAAATTCGGCGGTCGCGTGCGGGGGGGGGGGGGGTCCCTCAGTCCTAATTAACCGCGGAAAGTGAGGGATCCCTGTATATGCTTGTGTGATGCTGACATTTATTTAATTATCGCAGCCAGCGGTTCTGACTTTGAGAACTGAAAGTTTTTGCCACTGATTATGAATATTTAAAAGCATTTCAGTCAAAACACACTGAAAAAAAACATGTTTCCAGTCTGTTACACACCATTCTGTCATATCTTTCTTACTTAGAATTTGCTGTATGGACAGTTGTTGTGTTATTTATTCATGAACACATTTTAATCTGATGAATTTCAACATAATGTTCTTAAACTGTAAGTTCATTTCAAGTGACCGATTTTCAGTTTATTTCTCACCATAGGAGGAAAATTGTTGATATTCTATCACATGCGACTGATAACACAATACAAACAATGTAATTTTATTTTTTATTCTGGTAAAATTTTTATTTTAATCTTACCTTACTGCCTTGTCAATTCTTTCCTTTATTGATAGATGGACATGTTGCCTTTTTGCAAGTTCATCAATTCTAAGTTCATCCAAAACTTCTCGCTGGACGTCGTATCCCACACGCCGTTTGACCGTCTCGTTCAGCTCTGTTTCCATGCTGTTACTCTCAAAAATAAATCCTTCCTGTCTGCGAACCTTTACTGCAGCTTCAGTGTCTGTTTCTAATACAGAACAAATCTTTTCTTTAAGTCACCTCAATCACTTCCTGTCACAGAGACCACATCTTCGAACCTTAGTTGAAAATTTGAAGTCCAGAAAGGAAATAATCCTCAGCAATGAACGTATATCACCAGATGATGTACATTTTAATTATATCATAACTTATATATTATAATTACCATACGTATATAACTACTAAAATTCAGAATTAAAAATAAACAGCAAGACCTTGAAAAAAAGGAATTATCACAAATGTGTCCGATTAAATAGAGCTATGGCTTAAGGTTTGAGTTTACCAACTAGCATACACTGCGTTTAAAGGGCGTTGGAAAACAACAGGCATCGTCACGGCTTCATGACTTCTTCAAACTCTCTTGTTAATGTGTATTCTGTTCTATCTGGTTTTAAAATTGACAAATAGGTGCTTGCACTCGTGCGTGCAAACACACACACACACACACACACACACACACACACACACACACACGCCTAAAGGTTAATTAAAGGAAAATGTCTGAGCTCTGAAGGACTGGTAATAACAGACAGCATCTTGTACACAGCTCATAGTTTTCTTATTTTTAATAATACAAAATTTTTCACATTTTTTTATTTCTGTTTTGAGACTATGGAGATGTCAGGTATTCCTTAGACTGGAGAAATTTAATCTTCCACAATGTATTATTTTAAAATACACAGGCCTTTCAGTAGTATTTTAAATATGCAAGTAAAAGTATAGTCTAAATGTAATATTTGGACACTTTAACACTTGTATATACCGTTTAATATACCATATATATTGTATATATATTTTCTTCTTTTCCTTTCGGCTTTTTCCCTTCAGGGGTCGCCACAGCGAATCATCCGCCTCCATCTCACCCTATCCTTTGCATCTTCTTCTCTTACTCCAACGACCTTCATGTCCTCCTTCACCACATCCATAAATCTTCTCTTTGGTCTTCCTCGAGGCCTTCTGCCTGGTAGTTCCAACCTCAGCATCCTACTACCAATATATTCACTATCCCTCCTCTGTACATGTCCAAACCATCTCAATCTAGCCTCTCTGACTTTGTCTCCAAAACATCTTACATGTGCTGTCCCTCTGATGTACTCATTCCTGATCCTGTCCATCCTCGTTACTCCCAAAGAGAACCTCAACATTTTCATCTCCGCTACCTCCAGCTCTGCCTCCTGTCTTTTCCCCAACTCCACTGTCTCTAAATCATACAACATCGTTGGCCTCAACACCGTCTTGTACACTTTTCCTTTCATTCTTGCTGATACCTTCCTATCACACATCACACCGGACACTTTTCTCCAACCATTCCAACCTGCCTGCACACGCTTCTTCACCTCTTTTCCACACTCTCCATTGCTCTGGACTGTTGAGCCTAAGTACTTAAAATCCTCCACCTTCTTTATATCTGCTACCTGTAACCTCACTGTTCCTCTTGGGTCCTTGTTGTTCACACACATGTATTCTGTTTTACTGCAGCTAACCTTCATTCCTCTCATTTCCAGGGTATACCTCCACCTCTCTAGATTTTATATATATATATATATATATATATATATATATATATATATGCTAGATCCCCCTGCAACCACCAAATTCCGAGAAGTAGAATGAGCCCCGCAACCTCCCCAACTGACGTATATGTACATGCATATGTGTATATAATATCAATAAACACATATTCAAGGCTTTAAATTCTAAAAACAATTAAACATTAAAAAATAATTATGCGCACCTCACAAAAATGTACGTACAGTAGTTTTGTTGGGAGGTTTTGGGTTGTTTTTTGTTTAATGGGTTTTTTTTTTTTTTGCACAATTGACTTTGTTTTTGTGGCATTTTCCTTAAATTTCCCCCCTATTCTTCCTTAATTTGCTTATTTTTTAATTTAAATAAATATAAAAAAAAAAAAATGTGATGCACTGAAGCCGCATGGATTAAAGTAGCGAGGGATCTCTGTATATATATATATATATATATATTCATATATATGAAGGCACAAAGTCCTTTGTCATGATGACGCTGACCTGAAGAATCTTGTAGATGTTCGAAACAGAATTGGCCAGCCATTGGGAGTATTGGCTGTGGAATCAATAGGAATATCAGTTTAATCATAAGGAATAAACAATGTACATTCTTTTGTTTTAGGTTCTTAAATGCTTTGGTTCAGGATGTATCCTGCCTTTGATCAGTGCTGGCTGACATGTGCTCCAGCCTCTCTGTGACCTTAGTAGGAGCACTTTATTATATCAAAGCAAACTCCGAATCTATTTTGCTATAATACACTGTCTAGACAAAAGAGCCACAGTCTGATATTTTTTTTGGACCACCAACGCCTTATTAAGTTACTGTTGGTCCAGTTGGTCGGGTTGAGGCTGAGCAATATTGTGTGGCAGTAAAATGAAGTCAGCTGATGATCTGAGTGTTCTGAATGAGCAGGTTATCCCAGGAATTAACTTTTTTTCTGATAGCACAGATATAAAATTGAGGCCCAAAGAGTGGGTGGTTTATTTATTAAAAATGTTGTTATATGAGAGAAATGTGAATAATCATTGATATGAGGAAGTTCACATTAAGAGGATTAATGGAGCCTTTCGAGCATCAGAAATTTGCAAACGTCCCTAATTTCTCACGCGAGCTGTCTCTGAAACAAAAGCCACGCCTTGCCTTGTCAGTGAGAAACCTAAAAGCGTGCCTTTGTCATGATGACGGTGACCTGAAGAGTCTTGTGGGAGTTCAAAAAATTCAGTTTAACTATAAACACTTAAAAAGTTTAATATACCATCCACTGATAAGTTAAGCATTATTGTTTGTGGTATAAAATTAATGTAAGTTAAATTGTAAGGCATAAATGATGTAAATTTTTTTGTTTTGATTTGTTTTGTTGTAGGCCCTTAAATGGCGAACGGTTCAGGGTGTAGCCTGCTGTTGATCAGTGTTGGCTGATACAAAGCTAAAGTCTCCTTATAATTTTAATATGATTAAGTAGTTCGACAGCGAGTGAGAGCTTCAAGGGCAGATTTTTGATTAATATTGAAGAGAGATGCTGTTTAGTTAACTAATATCACAATATACAGAATTATCCCTGAATAAAAATATTTCTACACCGGTTTGGTTGCACATACAGGGAACCCTCACTTTCTGCGGTTAATGGGGACCGAGACCTCCCTTGACCGGCGATTTCTGTGAAGTAGGATTAACCTCCCTGACTGACGTATACGTACATGTATATGTGTATATAATATCAATAAATACATATTCAATGCTATAAATGCTTATACAGTGGTACCTCTAATTCGTTACAGTACCGTATATGCCCTTCACATTTAGAATGTTATTTGGGAATTTTTTTGTTTGTTATTGATATAGCCACAACAGCAGTGTAAGTTTTTTGTATATAGGTCATGTGAGTGGTTTTACTGCACTGTCAACTTTCCTGTTCATTCCAGAGGTGTTCATTGAGGTTAAGGTAAAGGCCCTGTGCAGGGTATTCCAAGAGGGAAGTGCATATCTTTACGATGAGTGCATTGGGTATTGAATTGTATTTATCACACCATTAGTTTGTGTTTGTATCACAGGTTTACTCTCAAGACCTTTTGAGAACAAGCAAGTCCTCAAAACAAGTTTCCACCGTGGGGATACGGGGGGTTGGAATTAGCAGCATTAATTCCAGAAACTGACACAGAGGGGTGGAGGTGGAAATTACAGTACAGCTCACCATGGGTGTTTCTCTAATGTGTCCACAAGTCCTCCTCTGGGCAGACCTGGATCATACTTGGGAGTCACCGCCATAACCAGTTCTGAGGCAGGAGCTGAATCTGGTGTAGCTGCTAATGTTGGTGCAGGGACTGAAGCTAGTGTACACTTTGCCATTGGTACAGAGCTAAAACTATCCTGTAGGGGTTGATGGCTGGTGCAGGGTTGAGGTTAGTTCAGGAGCTCAAACCAGTGAGGACCTGATGCTGGTATAGATGCTGAGACGAGACTAGTATGAGAGCTGATCCTGGTGCAGGAGCTGATACTAATGTAGTAGAAGATGCTGGTGGAGGAGCTAACGTTGATGTAGGAGCTGATACTGATGCGGAAGTTGAGACTCTTCAGCTTGTGAACTGTTGTTTTGAATTAAAGAATGGCGTGTGAGAGAATAAAGTATTAACCAAGCTGTTTTTTTTTTTGAAACACTGCTATAGCTTTGCACAGAAGTTGATTATGTTAATGCTATTTGTAGAACATGTAACATTGTCAATAATTGGCTTAAAAAGTCAGATGATGTTACCGTAACATTAATTTGAACATCGTTTACTGTGGGTTCTTTTTCAGCACTAGTGTGATTCACTGAAAAGGAAACTCCCATGCTAGATGGCTCGGTACTAGGGCCCTGGATTTGTGCGGTATTTTGCCAGAGTCAAAGGAACATTGTGTATAAAAATCGCATAAATGTTCTCAGTTAACATGATGGTTGGACATTGTCACAGTGTTCCAATAATATTTCATACAACCAACCAAGTTATCACCTTTGTGCAACATAGCAGTGTGGCAAAATGTTTTGTTTTAGCTGGGAAGCTGAAGAAAATGGTTCATTTGCACCCTTTGATAAAGTGCTCCTTCATGCTAGGAGTGAGACTGCGGTCGGATCAGATTGAGATGCTGAGATTGTGCAGTAAATAAGTCTCTGTTTGCACTGAGCTCTACTGGATCTTCCTGGATGGAGCTTCTTTATCATTGAGCAACTGCATGATCACAGGAATCTACATAGTCACAAGCTACACCATCCAATATAGTTGTCAGATAAATCTTATTGAAATACAATAAAAGGACAATGTGAGGATTATTTGTAGCAATGCTGAAATGTACTACAGTACATCTGGAAAATGTCAGTGTATGTGAAAAACTGCTGATATATTTTAGCCCATTTTATATATATATATATATATATATATATATATATATATAATATCCCAGCTGACTCCAGGTAAGGGCAGAGTACACCCTGGACAGCTCGCCAGGGTATCGCAGGGCAGAAACAGTCTCACGGCTATGCAGCTCCTCTTGTCAAAAGTCAGCAATGGTTCTTTTACATGAAACTCACACCATAGAACAGTAAGAGACATGGCCAGCCTTTGATAACCCAGTTATCTGCACTTGGGGGGGTGGGGGGAGGGCAGTGACAACCTGTGTAGAGTGGAACTTGAACCCCCAACCTTTGGATCAGTGAGCTGGGGCCCTATACCACTAGACCACCAGTGCCCCTGGTTTTCAATTTTTTTTTTTCGCTATCTTAATTTTCGCCATCTTCACCATCTTAATTTGGCGCTATGTGCCAAACACGTCCGGCCTCCACCTGAAGTACGATTTTTTTCTAACAACTGTTACAGACACTGATAATGTCCTTGCTTCAAAAAGTGGGTTCACTTTGATAAAAAAAAAACCTGAAATAAAAAAACTAAATAATATCACTGAAAAAATTATTCATTTTTGTTGTCAGCTGGACTCCTGAAGATCATAACTGGATATGATGACATGAGTTATCTGGAAATTTAGAAATGTTTGTCTTTTACCTTTTAACTCTTTTCCGAATATAATCTTTATATACATTCAATGCAGCCATGAGGGAGGGGCACGAGACAAGAGACAAAGTGGTAGAAGCTGAAAAAGGAAGAGTGTCGCGTTGTCTTCATGGAGCAGTTGAAAATGGCTTTCGGTGGTCAGGAAGTGCTTCCAGATGACTGGACAACTACAGCTAATGTGATCAGAGAGACAGGTAGGAGAATACTTGGTGTGTCATCTGGAAGGAGATTAGATAAGGAGACTTGGTGGTGGAATGAGGAAGTGCAGGAGTGTATACAAAGGAAGAGGTTAGCTAAGAAGAAGTGGGACATAGATAGAACTGAAGAGAGTAAACAGGAGTACAGGGAGACACAGCGTAAGGTGAAGGTAGCGGTGTCAAAAGTCAAACAGTGGGCGTATGATGACTTGTATGCTCGGTTGGAAAGTAAAGAGGGAGAAAATGATTTATACAGGTTGGCACAGCAGAGAGATAGAGATGGGAAGGATGTGCAGCAAGTTAGAGTGATTAAGGACAGAGGGAAATGTATTGACTGTTGACAGAAGTGTGCTGGGAAGATGGAAAGAGTACTTTGAAGAGCTGATGAATGAGGAAAACAAGAGAGAAAAATGAGTAGAAGAAGTGAAAAAGATTAGTAAGGGTGAAGTGAGGAGGGCAGTGAAGAGGATGAAGAATGGAAAGGCAGTTGGTCGTGATGACATACCGGTGGAGGTATGGAAGTGTCTAGGAGAGGTCGCAGTAGATTTCTTGACAAGATCATTCAACAAGGTCTTAGAGAGTGAGAGGATGCCAGAGGAATGGAGGAGAAGTGTGATGGTGCCAATTTTTAAGAACAAGGTAGACATGCAGAGTTGTGGCATCTACAGAGGGATAAAGTTGATGAAATTATGGGAAAGAATAGTGGAAGGTAGACTAAGGGCAGAGGTCAGCATTTGTGAACAATAGTTTGGTTTCATGCCAAGAAAGAGCACCACAGATGCAGTGTTTGCCTTGAGGATATTAATAGAGAAGTACAGAGAAGGTCAGAAGGAGCTGCATTATGCCTTTGTGGATCTGGAGAAAGCACATGACAGGGTGCTGAGAGAGGAACTGTGGTATTGCATGAGGAAGTCTGGAGTGCCAGAGAAGTATTTTAGAGTGGTGCAGGACATGTATGAGAGATGTAAGACAGTGGTGAGGTGTGCTGTCAATGTGACAGAAGAGTTCAAGGTGGAGGGAGGACTGCATCAAGGGTCAGCTCTGAGCCCCTTCTTGTTTGCTATGATGATGGACAGGCTGACTGACGAGGTTAGACAAGTTAGCCTCAGTAATACAGAATACATATGTATGAATGACAAGGACCCAACATGAATGGTGAGGTTACAGGGAGCAGAAATAAGGAAGGTGGAGGATTTTAAGTATTTAGGCTCAACAGTCCAGAGCAATGGAAAATGTGAAAAAGAGGTGAAGAAGCGTGTGCAGGCAGGTTGGAATGGTTGGAGAAAAGTGTCCGGTGTGATGTGTGATAGGAAGGTATCGGCAAGAATGAAAGGAAAAGTGTACAAGATGGTGTTGAGGCCAGCGATGTTGTATGGTTTAGAGACAGTGGCTCTGGGGAAAAGACAGGAGGCAGAGCTGTAGGTAGCAGAGATGAAAATGAGGTTCTCTTTGGGAGTAACGAGGATGGATAGGATCAGGAATTAGCACATCAGAGGGACAGCACATGTAAGACATTTTGGAGACAAAGTCAGAGACGCTAGATTGACATGGTTTGGACATGCACAGAGGAGGGATAGTGAGTATATTGGTAGTAGGATGCTGAGGTAGGAACTACCGGGCAGAAGGCCTAGAGGAAGACCAAAGAGACGATTCATGGACGTGGTGAAGGAGGACATGAAGGCAGTTGGTGGAAGAGAAGAAGATGCAGAGGATAGGGTGAGATAGAGGCAGATGATTCGCTGTGGCAACCCCTGAAGGGAAAAGCCGAAAGGAAAATAAGAAGAAGAATCTTTATATACTTTACATTTCCAGTTCAAAAAAAATTCATTCAAAATTTTCAATATAACTCACATTTATAGTAGAGCTAGACAGTCTCATGTCACATGTAAAGTAACACTGCACCTCAATCTTAACCACCCATTTACATTTCTAGATCAGCAAGACAACATTATAAGTAATGTTGAAGGTATTTTGAACCAATTGTATTAAAAATGTATTTTCTAAAATGTATTTTGTACTCGATTTATGCTATGCCTGCCATGACGCCACTCAGTTTCTTTGTTCCTTTGTTTGTTCCCAGACAGTCCCAGTGTACAATGCACCAATTCCAATATGGCGGTAATTGATAACTGTTGTGTTTAAGTGTGAGTCAAATTTTTTTAAATCCATCACGTAATCCATTAGGTATACTGGTTGAATGCATAAATATAAACTTTGGATGCTGCACCACTGTAAAAACTGCTGTAACTGATCATCATTTCTGAACAATTAGAATAAAAATAATAACAGCTTTGTGATATAATTTAATTAGAAATAGGCCATTAAAAACCTTGAATGTGCTTGAAAATTGGCACTCGTCACAGCAGAGTGAATAATGAATCTTTTTAAGCTACCTTAAAGAATCAGGATTAAGAAGCTTGAACTTTAACAGGAGAGTGCACATTACTCATTGCATGGAAATTGCTGGCTATTAGGAGTTAGATTTTAAACCACATAATATAAATTGCCTGGCATTATCCTCCATTCCAGATTATAATATACTTACATTCTCATCTTTTTATTATACACTCTGTGCATAAAAGTTAGTTCTAGTTCATTAATTTTTTTGGACAAGGAGCATTCCAATGGTGCTGGTGTTTACCAGAAGAGGATGGGTCCATTTCCCTGTTTCTCTGTTTTCACCTCTCTACACTATCAGAAATCAGGGTACACTGGGAGTCCAGTTCTCTCCCTAAACGTATAAACTAACATACTTCCCACAGCCAATTATTTGGATATCTCGGTAACTTTGTGCCAAAAGGTTACACATAAATTCCCAAGCATTATATAAAAGACCCAGATAAGTACCTTATATAGTACGGCTCCAGTCAGTATGCACCACTAAAGCTATAAGAATAATTATTTATTAACTGCGCATGAGGTCTTTAGTGCAGCCCAGAGAAATCCCAGTCTGCGGTCTTGAGTGCAGCCGAGTCAATGGTGAGCTCTGTGCAAAAATATGCCAAGGGCTGTGCTAAAGATTTTTTCGCTCTCTGCGTCTACATCCGATCACGAGGAATGGACGTCGATCTCTGAAGCTTGAATAAAGCTCATAAAGGGGTTGTCATGGCTGTGATCACAATGATCTACCGCATGGTTCATCAGGCCACATACGGACTGGACTCACTCACACCTACGTGCAATTTGGAACAGCCAATTAACCTACTGTGCATGTTTCTTGGACTGTGGGAGGAAACTGGAGTACCCAGAGGAAACCCAAGCAAGCACAGGGAGAGCATGCAAACTCTGTAAAGAAACTCCCAGGCCTGGAATCGAACCCAGGCCTTCTTGCTGTGACGCGGACGTGCTAACCACTACGCCACTGTGCCGCCTGTGCTAAAGGTTAAGTTACCAGTCGGATATGCACCGGTCCAGATGCACAATTTCTTGCCTACTCAACAGCCAATCATATTGCTGTACCACTTGTACTGATGCCATATAACAATGTATTTTTATCTATTGTGAGTAAACGTTTCTGTGTTTATTACATATTGTGACTTTATGGGTTCTGTTGTATTGCATATCTTTATTTGTGAGGGTTGTGAGACAGCTCTTAAACCTGTTCTTTTGTAACAAACACATCCATGTCTCTTCACGTCACATTCACGTCTATTCACCCTGCCTGCACTATTTCCTTCACTTCACTGACACCCTCTGTGTTACTTTGGATAGCTGACCATAATTATTTAAATTCCCCCCGTCCCCTTCATTAGGGGTGCAATCTGCCTTACAGGAAGAAGTTCAGGGGTTTGAGTCCTTGACACAGACATTTCCCACAACATTTTTCTGCACTCTTTCACCCAATGTCCCATCTTCCCACAGTATAGTAATGGCATTTGTCAGGTCAGTAACCTGAGTACTCAACAGTACCATGAGGTCTATTATCAGGCAATGACAACACCAAGTGCATACTGGGAGATTCCAGCAGGCTTGAAAACGCCTGCAGTGACAAAACCCTATGTGGCTTTGTGTGGGATAATTCATTAACAGGCATACTGTATTATGAAGAGTACCTGCAGTGAAAATTCAAGATCTATATTATTTAAGGATGTGGAGATAAACAACATGTTGATGATGAAATGTCATGAAATGTCTTCATCATCTGCAGGCAAGCCAGCATGTACGTTCCACACGGTCCTAAAATGTGAGAAAAAAGATGGACATGACTCATCCAAGTGATGTTTAACACCTGTCACTTGAGTGAGATCAGATGCAGCCTGAAATTTATCCTTTAAGAAAACAACCATTTCCTTGAAGCTTGTTTTACGGTGATCAGGAACGGTCCAAGCATGCCAACTGTTTCATTCTTCAGTTGTCATAAATGGGTCATCGTTTTTTTTTTTTTTTAACGATGGCCATAAATGTACCTTTTTTGGCGGTACTTAGATTAGCACTATGCTGTAATAAAACAAACACACACACACACACACACACACACACCACCTACTGACTGAGTTTGAGTGATGGTATACTTGGTCTTTGTTCTAACAAATGGAAAATAGGGGCCTGCATTCATAGCATTTTTAAAGATTGCATCGAAAATCCAGTCCAGTTAATCAGGCATCATGTTTATGTGTCTGGAAATCTTATATAGTCACTATTCGAGTTACGACCTAGATTGGTTCCAACCAACCAGTTGTAAGTCGGATTGGTCGTAACTCGGATATTTAACACAACAAAACCGAACCCACCCAGCACTCACTATGAATTCATGTGAAGCGTATTCTTCACCTGTACGTTCTTTCAACATGCGAAGTAAACGTGTATCCTTACTTTGCACTGCTCGCAACATCACTTTCACATTTCTTTGCTTATTATTTTCCAACCACATGTATAGCAACTTTTCCATCTCTGCGATCGGTCCTTCACGATGTTTTATGATGATAGTTGACTTAATCGGTGCTGCTGCTTTCGCTGCTTCCTTAATGCGGTCCTTGTCCTTCAAAATTGTCGCCACCGTGGAGTGGGAGAGATGGAGATCTCACTTTCACTTTCATCTTTGTCTCCGACGACAGTGCCTTCTTTGCTTTCTTGGTAGAATTGCCATCTGATGAATCGGACTTCCTCTTGGGGGCCATGGTAACGGTGTACAGTAAATGAATGTAAAATTGTACTGTAAAAGAGATAGTACTGCAACGGTATCTAATCACTGAGTGTAGCTGTAGAATGCTGTGAGTGTAAGATGCTGGGATGCTGTGCTGCCGCAACTATCTTACCCGTGGCGCTGTTGAACATATAGTACAGTAAACTCATAATAGGCTCGACATGGTCATAAGTACAGGTGGGCGTAACTCACGTCTGTTGTAACTCCGATAGTGACTGTATTTGCCTTGGATCAAGAAATCTCTTTATGATTAAATCAATATCTGTTAAATTGTATGGAACTTTAATAATAATCCTTTGTTACAAGAAAAGATAAGGTGCTTCCATATGGGAATGACTTGATGCCACCATTTTGTG
>CM045749.1:15724228-15756728 GCA_024760905.1 Plotosus lineatus
TCCCACGGAGCACTCTACTTTCATGCTCCAATATCGTACCAAAATAATCACCTCTGTCACTGTATTTCCGCTTTAAGGTCTCCTTCTGCTTTAATATCTTCCCGATTGAAGAGGGGTTCCGGCGATAACGAAATATAACGCTGCAATGATCAATCTCAAAACAAGCCAACAGTCCTTTTCATCTCTCCACAAACAGTGTGACAAACAGGAAGTATGGATACAGGTCAGCTCCCTCCTGGCCAATGAGAGGCCAGCGGGGTGGGATGTTGGGAGACAGCTAATGAGAGAGCAACTCGCGCATTGTTTGAATTTTGAATGGGACATTTGAATTTTTGAATGACGCATTTTGCGCTTTTTGTAAAAAGAAGTTGTTTTCGTAAAGAGGATGAAAATTTCGGAAAATGTTTTTCGTAACATAGATTTTTCGTACTTAGAGGTTTTCGTAAGTAGAGGGCCGACTGTGTGTATATATATATATATATATATATATATATATATACGTATATATAAGATTAAGCTCAATACTTCATTGAATAATTTATTGTTCCATGCTGCTGCTAAGTTTAGCTTTTAAGTTCAGCATTAAATATACTAGTACATTGAAACATAATACAGGGATCCCTCTACTTTCCGCAGTTAATGTGGACCAAGACCCCCCCCCCCCCCCCCACATCCTCCGGATCAACCCCCCCGACTGATGTATACGTACCTGTATGTGTATATAATATCAATAAATACATATTCTATGCTATATATGCTTATAATAACAACATTCAAAAATTATGCATGAGATGTAAATAAAATATAAATACACACACACATACAGACACGCAGACGCACACACATAGGTGTGCACCTCACATAAAAATAAAAGTAGTTTTGATGTTTTTTTTTTTTTTTGCATAATTGGCCTTGTTTTATGGCATTTTCCTTAACTTTCCCCTATTTTTCCTTAATTTCCTTTTTTTTTATTTTTCGATAAATATTTTGGAAAAACTTGCGATGTACTGAAGCCGCAGAAACTGAAGCACGAAGTAGCGAGGGATAACTGTAATTTACAAAGGGGATTAGGGCAGTGGTGGTCTAGTGGTATAGGGCGCTGGATCGCTGATCCAAAGGTTGGGGGTTCGAGTACCACTCTCCACAAAGTTGTCACTGTCCTCCCCAGTGCAGCTAACTGAGTTATCAAAGGCCGGCCATGTCTTCCACTGTCTATGGTGTGAGACATGTAAAAGAACTGCTGACTTTCGACAAGAGTAGCTGCAAAGCCGTTGGCGTGTTTCCGCCCTGCGATGGCCTGGCGAGCTGTCCAGGGTGTACTCTGCCCTCGCCCGAAGTTCGCTGGGATGGGCGCCAGCCTCCCCGCGACCCTAATTAGGATTAAGCGGCTACAGAAAATGAACTGAACAAAGGGGATTGACAGGTGGACAAAAGGGGTGGAGTTGCAAAGTTTACGATGATAAAATGTGACTCCCTAAAGAAAAAGGTTGTAAATCATAGCTCTAGGTCTCCAGCTGTTACTTGCTTGTTTAAATACCACCCATCAGACAAAGAGTAATAATATAGGCTACTTACTTTGACAACTTGAGAAGAACATGTGAATCCCAGAATCCCGCAATTGCTTATAGATCTAAAAAAGAGAGACAGTAGATTGTTGTGAATTAAATGTATAGTTTGCATCACTGTTTATAAATCGTTATAAAGTTTTGAGCCGAGATACGTTGCTTCATACAAAACATAAAGTTTTTGCTGATGGTGTATCCAGAAAGTTAACTGGACTCAGATCGAGGATAACAGCCTTGGGTATAGTGGGGTCAGAATTCTGTTTATGTTCTGGTTGCATAATTACTGAAATCTCATATTTTTCAGCCTCCTGGACAAAGAAAAAGCAGAAAATTATTGATTTATATATACAGTATATATATTTCTTGTAGTAAGACATACACAGGCATATTAGTTAAGTGAGCACTTTATTAAATGATGTCATATCCGCATTGCATTTGTGATTTTTTTGATGAAATGTATTAACTTTTGGATTCACAGCACAGTTAGGTAGAGTATAATTTCATTAATGAGTGGAATGCTGCCCATGCACAGTTTATTGTAGCTCACCATTAAAGACACAGTTGTACATACAACTTCAGTACACAGGACAGCAGTTTAAAGTCTTACCTTTGGGTCTCTGAGTCTTTTTTCATCTGCTTCTAACTTCTTCTTTACTGCATGAAGTTTAGCCGCATCTAGCCCACACTACATACGGGCACATATGTTTTTCACTATTTTTTGCCACAATCTGCCTACTATTCAAAGAATCTGTAGGATTTAATGTTAAGTAGCTGAACTGTATATGGACGTGTATAAATGTGTATGAAATGACCTTCTCAAGTAGTTTGTCTGCATACATCTCAGCATTTGCGTAGAAAAGTGTAGAAGAGCTCCGAAAAATCAGAATACCAGGAATCTGTACCACCTGCAACAAAGACAGACAGATGTATATCTTCTTTTCCTTTTGGCTTTTCCCTTCAGGGGTCGCCACAGCGAATCATCTGCCTCCATCTCACCCTATCCTTTCCACTTCCATACCGCCACAGGTATATCATCAGGACCAACTGCCTTTCCATTCTTCATCCTCTTCAATGCCCTCCTCACTTCACCCTTACTAATCTTTGCTACTTCCTGGTCCTCGATGGTCACCTCTTCTACTCTTTTTCTCTCTCTCATTTTCCTCATTCATCAGCTCTTCAAAGTACTCTTTCCATCTTCCCAGCACACTTCTGTCATCAGTCAATACATTTCCCTCTCTGTCCTTAATCACTTTAACTTGCAGCATGTCCTTCCCATCTCTATTTCTCTGCTGTGCCAACTTGAATAAATCATTTTCTCCCTCTTTACTTTCCATCCAAGCATACAAGTCATCATACGCCCTCTGTTTGGCCTTTGACACCGCTACCTTCGCCTTACACTGTGTCTCCCTGTACTCCTGTTTACTCTCTTCGGTCCTCTCAATGTCTCACTTCTTCTTAGCTAACCTCTTCCTTTGTGCACACTCCTGCACTTCCTCATTCCACCACCAAGTCTCCTTATCTACTCTCCTTCCAGAGGACACGCCAAGTATTCTCCTACCTTTCTCCCTGATCACATTAGCTGTAGTTGTCCAGTCATCTGGAAGCACTTCCTGACTGCCCAAAGTCATTTTCAACTCTTCCTTGAAGACAACCCAACACTTTTCCTTTTTCAGCTTCCACCATGTTGTCTTCTGCTCTGCCTTTGCCTTCTTCACCTTCCTCACCATTAGTGTCATCCTGCACACCACCATCCTATGCTGTTTGGCAACCTCTCTCACCTGCTACTACTTTGCAGTCACTGACTTCCTTCAAATTACATCACCTGCACAAGATATAGTCTACTTGTGTCCTCCTATCTCCACTTTTATAAGTCACCCTATGCTCCTGTCTCTTCTGGAAGAAAGTATTTATCACAGCCATTTCCATCCTTTTTGCAAAATCTATCAACATCTGTCCTTCTGTGTTCCTGTCCTGGATACCAAACCTGCCCATCACTTCCTCATCCCCTCTGTTGCCTGCACCAACATGTCCATTGAAGTCTGTCCCAATGACCACTCTTTCACCTCTGGGAGTACTCTGCATCACTTCATCTAACTCAATGCAGAATCTCTCCTTCTCTTCTAGCGCACATCCTGCCTGTGGGGCATAAGCACTAACACCGAACATCACGCCTTCAATTTCTAACTTGAGACTCATCACTCTGTCTGACACTCTTTTCACTTCTAGAGCATTCCTGACAAACTCCTCCTTCAAGATGACTCCGACTCCATTTCTCTTCCCATTCACACCATGACAAAACAACTTAAACCCTGCTCCTAAGCTTCCAGCCTTGCTACCTTTACACCTGGTCTCCTGAACACACAGTATGTCCACCTTCCTCTCTGCATCATGTCAGCCAGCTCTCTATCTTTTCCTGCCATAGTTCCAACATTCAAAGTCCCTACTTTCAGTTCTAGACTCATGCCTTTCCTCTTCTCTCTCTGCCTACGGACACGCCTCCCTCCTCTCCTTCTTCGACGTAGTCGACCAACAGTAGTCCAATTTCCACCAGCACCCTGTTGGTTACCAGCACTGATGGTGGTCGTTGTTAACCCGGGCCTCGACCGATCCGGTATGAATCTTTCATGTGATTCGCATATTTTATTTGCCATTTGTTTTACGCCGGATGCCCTTCCTGACGCAACCCTCTGCATTTATCCGGGCTTGGGACCGGTGTGAGGGAGAGACACTGGTTTGTGCACCCCCTCACGGCTGCAATACAGACATATATATACACACACAAATGTTGTGATAGGCAAAGAGTATTGCACTGGACACATTAGCAAAAATAAAACCAAACAAAAATACAAAAACAAGACTTTTGTAGCTTATTTTTTATATGTGCTGATCATATATGTGTGGATTTCATGTATGGAAACTCAAAAAACAAAACTCTAACAAATGAGATTCGCCAACTCCGGTCGAGGGCAGAGTACACCATGGAGACCTCGCCAGGCCAACATGCAGCTATGCAGCTACTCTTGATGAAAGCCAGCAATGGTTCTTTTACATGAACCGCACACCATGGACAGTGAGAGACTTGGCCGGCTTTTGATAACCCAGTCCTCTGCACTAGGGGAAACTCAAAATGTGTAAAATATAAATAGTTTCAAATTGAAGAAATTCAAATGAATGAATCTGCATAGTATGGATAGTCTGTTTAGCAATTTAAAATACATAAATAAAACATTGAATGAGTTCAATGAAGTTTATTCCATAATGATGACCATTGTTCATTCATTTTCTGAATCGCTTAATCCTAATTAGGGTTGCGGGGAGGCTAGTGCCCATCTCAGTCGAGGCGAGGGCAGAGTACACCCTGGACAGCTCACCAGGCCATCGCAGGGCAGAAACATGCTGATGGCTATCCAAAATTCAGTAATGGTTCTTTTACAGCCTCACAGCATAGACAGTGAGAGCCTTGCCAGCCTTTGATAGCTCAGTTAGCTGCACTGGGGGTGATGACTATTGTCATTATTATGTTCCCTTGCAGTATATATTAAAACTTTAAATAACTTTTAAAATATGTCATCATACAGAGTGTGACCACTGTCAAGCTGTAAAAATGTTTGTTTGATTATACATTTTTAACGTGGTGGATATCATGGAACCGCGTAACCGTATTCACCTGTGTTTGGGGAATAATTGGTACTTAATGTTGCCTTATATACATATATAAGTTACGAAACGCATTTACCTAAAATTTCCGTCTCTGGATATGAAAAAAAATCCACGTTACGAAAAGCGCCATCTCAAAAATTCAAACAATGTGCGCTCGACTTTTATTTTGAAATTGGCGAGATAAAGTTGGGTGCTCTTCCATTGGCTATCTCCCAACACCCACTACACTGGCCTCCCATTGGCTACGAGGGAGCTGCATCTCCATAATACTCAAAATGCTTTTTGGGTGCCTTCGACTCATTGTTCGTCATGGAGTTTTAACACGCGTAAAGACCAGAGTTACTGTTGTTTTATGAGTTTTTCGAGTGTGCTCATTGCAACTTTATTTTTTGGCTCAGGCTTTTAACCTTACATAAGTTGGAGGAGGTAAATAAGTCAGATGATTTCCTTATTCATTGATTGGCTGTTTTTCTTAGTTTAATTATCCATTTAACGAGTTTATGTTCCTTGCATTTCATGTTTTGCTGACTATCTGAGTTATATTGTTTTTTTTCTTATTCAGTGTGAATATGGAAGCCTTTATTTTTGGATTTGAATTTAATTATGAATAATTTTAATTTTCATTTCAATTTCTTTCATTTCTTATTCGCACCCAATCATCAGCATCAACTTAGGCAAGGACATGTGACGACCAACCATCTAAGTCCCATGCTATACTCATGGAGCTCCATTGAAGCATGGCACGGATGCATTAGTGTCCATCTCTTAGACACTTTACTGGAACTATGCCATTAATTTTGGAACTAGTATTAGAATACTGATCCTTGAAGTTTGTGCTGAAGACAAGTTTCATGTACCTGTTTATAGTCCTCTACGGGTTTGTAGATATCAGTGCCAGGAATCTGACCAAGGACAGAGTAAGTCGTCTGTCTGAGACAGAGAGAATGAAATATATTAACATTAAAATTTGGTTTAAGGTTAAACTGATGTGGAGATAGTTTTTTCCATTCATACTCACATCTGGGTCCTTAGTATAACGGTGGCCATGGAGAAGAGGATGGACGCACCCAGCCCCACGTTATAATTTAAAAAAATAGTGAGGATGAATGACGCCACCCAAACCAGCTGCAAATAAACAACAGAGTAAACAGACAAATATATTTACAATATTGCCCACAAAGCTTCATATTTAGATGTGAATAAAAGAATTACATAAAATTTGACTCATCATAAATTCTAGTTACCACTCGTACGCATACTAAGACCTGCTGATGTAATCACAAACCTGTCCTGTGTCTATCGTAATGAATTAATTACAGTACTTTCATAATTACGATCATTTTACTATATTCTCTACTTGTATTCTGCAGCGGCCAGATCTTTAAACTGTGATGATTGATAACCTCACTCTCTAATCCTGTTTACAGGTGAACAGAATCAGTTTAGAGTCTCTGCCTTTGGAGTTTCTTTCTCGTGTCTCCTCGGGAACCTATCTTTCTTAAAGAAATTAATTTTTAATAAAAAAAATTTAATTCAATTAAATTTATGTCTTTCTCTCACCGCATCCACACGGTCTGTCCTCCAGAGTGCTTCAACTGTTCCAAACTGCTTCAGCAAAATTGTCACATTGTTGTAAAGAACAGAAGCCAGTATCGCCTACACACACACACACACACACACACGCAAATACATGTGCACACACACACACACACACACGTACATGCACACACAAACACAGGCACGCGCGCACACAAACACACACACACAAACACATGCACGCACAGGTACGCACGCGCACACACACACAGTTTGTCATTTTTCCTGCAACAGAATAATTGAATAATAAAAACTATTTTTGTCATATTTAGGATAATTGATATATGCATTGTACACCAACCAGCCATAACATTAAAAACCATTATTCCTGTGGATAATGTTTAAATGAAACTGACAGACACTCACAGTTTATCTTAACACTTTAAAATGTAAATACTGCATATGGCATAGAAATCTTGTTTTAAGTTCTGATGGTTCCACTCAGTATATTCTAAAACTCTGAATGTTTAACTACACGTCATTACAGTGCTTATGTACTTGCTGACCCAAAAAGCTGTGTGCAACTCACACGCCTACCATGGTTATTTCTGTAACCGCTTAATCCTTATTAGGGTCGCGGCGAGGCTGGCACCCATCCCAGCTGACTCTGAGTGAGGGCAGAGTACACGGCTATGCAGCTACTCTTGACGAAAGTCAGCAATGGTTCTTTTACATGAACCTCTCACCGTAGACAGTGAGAGACATGGCCGGCCTTCGATAACCCAGTTATCTGCACTGGGGAGGGGGGGGCAACCTTGTGGAGAGTGGGACTCGAACCCCTGACCTTTGGATCAGCGATCCCACGCCCTTTCCCACCAGGCCACCACCACCCTAAGTGATTACAGAAAATGAATAGATAAATTTACATCAGTGCACTTGTTTAAAAATTCTCAGTGAACTTTTGTATTGATTAAAAAAGTGTTGCGCACCAGATTTAGCTTGCGATGAACTCAGCATGGGTTGTTTCTAATATTTTACATCACCAAAATCTGATTTATTAGTATTAATGTATTGATGAAAAAGTGACAGGATAAGTCACAGTGTATGGTGCAACAGTCGGAAACAGGTGACTTGTTCTCTGTAGCTCCAGAGGGATTTTTTAAATTTCTCTCAGTTTCTCCTTAATTCTCATGGAGGGGGAAGAGCAACCATATTGTATAGTACTGTATATTATATATATATATATATATATATATATATATATATATATATATATATATATATATATATTATACTGTATAAGAATAAAATACTACTATTTCACATTGCATCAAATCATACTGCATCACAATAAGGATGAATTGTACCATACTGCAATATTACTTGATTATTATTTATGCTTTATGCCTCAAATCTTTAACACACACACACACACACACACCTCTTTGTATTAACACACAGACACACACACAGACACACACACAGACACACACACAGACACACACACAGACACACACACAGACACACACACAGCTCTTTGTACCCTTGGTATTTCTTCAAAGATTTGTCCGGCTCTCAACATGAAAATAAGAACCGCTACAAGTGTGATAGCACCTGAAATCTGAATGGAGAGAGAGAGAGAGAGAGAGAGAGAGAGAGAGAGAGAGAGAATCACTTCTGTAGCTGTCCCCGATTGTTATAATGTATATTAGATGCATACAAAGTGTAAATATAAATACAAAAATCATTTTTAAAAATTATTAATTTATCCCTCTGTACTCTCCACTGTACAATCATTCATGCAGTACCCTAACCTGAGTCTTTCCTGCAGGGTTGACCGGGACCGTACCACGAGATATAGCAGCGCTCACGGCTAAGGACTGGAAAAAGCCACCAATCAAGTTGCACATTCCCAAAGCCAACAGCTCCTAGAGAAGAAGGAAACCAGAACTCATTATACACTGCTCCCAAAACGTCAACTACGTGACCCAGAACGGACCGATCCCACACAAGTGATTTACTAATGATTCTCTCTTGCCTGATTTTTGTTGATGCTGTAGCCACATCTCAGAGAAAACACTCGACCAAGGGAGATGATGATCCCAAAACCAATAATCGCCAAAGCAAACGCTTCACCAACCACATGCTTCATCAAAGAGAATTCAGGTATTGTTGGGAACCTCAGACTTAACACCCAAAAGGAAAGACAGAAAATGATTACAATAATTTTAAACCTTCTTATACTTTTATTTGTTTATGTAGATGGGTCTGATCATCAAACCGGTACATAACATGGAATTCACTTAAATAACCTGAGTTAATAATTATGTAATTAGTTAAAATACACCAATTAATAGTGCTTGACATGTTCAAATTTTCACTATTATCTTTAGTCAATAAATGCCAATAGATCAGTAATCAGTTATTACAATTATTTAAATTTCACGAATCACTGTGCATGGACCTGTGCACTGTTTCATGTTATTATTGGAATTGCAGAGGCCTGAGCAGAGGCTCAGGAGCACGTACAAATAATAATGAGGTCTTTCACTGGTCACAGAAGTGAGTATAAAAAGGGGTGTAAACTAGGGATGGACATACTTTATTTAAATCGTGGCGTACATCATATGTAGATTTTTTGACATGATATCATCTCCCAGGCATGCACTAAAGATTTGATGCATTGATTAACAAATAAACTTGAACGTAGAAATATATGTTCAAGTTTGAGGTTGGATAGTTGGAAATGTTTCCTGGAAAATTTAACAGTGCAAGTAGACAGTGCAAGTAGACAGTGCAAGAGAAACGAAACACTCACCTTGCTGGCTTTTTGCCGACAACGTTTATATTAAACCTCGTTTTGAAATCAAAGCGCCATGATACAAATGCTCCTATAATAATCTACACAAATGCACACACACACACACACACACACACACACACACACACACACACACACATTAATGATGCACCACTGTGATACAGAGTAGTAACAGAACAGGACATGTTTGGCGGATATGCTACATCACCATCTATATGACACTGACTGGATTAGACTATGGATTGTCCCATAATTAAAGTGTTATGTTTTGCATTTATTACTTTGTCTAGATACTTTGATGTTGTATACTTTGTTTTTGTTTACCTTTGGTTTATCTGGCCTGTATGCTTTTAACGTTAAGTTATTTATACAAGGTATTTTTTGCTTTAATTGGCACAGTGACATTGTATCTAGCTCAAAGCAAGAAGTCCCAGGCTCACTAAGGGTAGTTCATTGTGGAGTTTGCATGTCCTCCTTATGCTTGTACCTCATGGGTTTACTCAGGGTACCCTGGTTTCCTTCCATAGTCTGAAGACATTCAAATTCTATCAATTATTTCAAATCTTCCCAAGGTTTGCGTGTGAATGGCTGCAATGGATTGGTCAGCAATTCTGGGTGTAAGTCACCTTTTCCCATATAAGCCAGTTTACATACCACCATGCTCTTTGGAGATGGGAAGTAAACCAGTGATTATGGAAGAAACCCAAAGTGAGCAGACGGTTATAACCTAAACATTACAAAAATTATTGACTGCAGATCACTACAATCGCCTTGGTGGTTGTTCATGATCAACTATGGCTTCTCTCTTCTTAAAGTTGGGGTGTCTAGTTTCTCATTTAATGAGTAAACGATTGAGTAATGAACGACTCATTGATTCTTGAACGACTCAGTCACTCAATGATTCAGCAGTCAGAAATCTAGCTGTCTAGAATACCTGCTGCACATTGCATCACAAAGCCCCTCCTCCTGCGCTGGCTTTGAGACGTAATGACTGATTCCATGCACTTTGTGATAATAGACAGTTGTGCTAGCAAAATGCTGGTGAACTGATTCAACTCGTTAATGTAAATTAATCGATTCTTTTGAATGCATCATTCACGAATCACCCATCACTATAACGCAGTATCATTACCTGTGAGAGTGTGTGAGATGTACAGGCACTTACAGAGAACATCTGAACCGGTAAAGGAACAGGAAACTTGCTTCCGATACGATCCCTTATTGCCCTGAGAGTTGCGATAAGTGAGATGGATATCAGGCTAAGAACCAGAGTTGGGATGTTTGTCTGGCCTAGCTTTGAACACACTTCCTCCAACATCTGAGAAGAAACGGAGTTAAAAAGACAGAAACAAAACCAGTCAGCGTAAAACCAGCAACCAGGTTGCATTATATAATATAATCAAAATGAAAGCATCTCTGCGTGTGCACATGTGTTTGTGTATTGATACGTACATAAAAAATACCGAGGGGTTCAGTGCGCTGTTTGATTTTGAGTCCAAATGTGTGTCTGAACTGGTTTACAATGGCATGGATTGCGAGCGCTGTAGTGAAGCCAGCAGTCATGGGCTCAGAAAGATAAGTCACAAGAAACCCAAAATGCACCATACCTAAAAGAATCTACACACACACACACACACACACACACACACACACACACTATTGGCAGCAAAATTATTTATTGGATACAAATTTGAATAAGTAGTATAATATATATATATATATATATATATATATATATATATATATATATATATATATATATATATATATATATATATATATATATATATATATATATATATATATACACACATATACATATACACATATATATACATATAGTGTAACACTCAACCATAAACTGATGATCATATAATATCCTTTCATATGTATGTATGTACTGTATAGATATGGGGCCAGTGGTGTAATGGTTAGGGTGCTAAGCTCATGATCGGGAGGTTGTGAGTTCGAATCTCAGTTAGACCCCCACTGTGCTAAGACCCCTGGACAAGGTCTTAACCACAAATGTACCCCTGTTCACCCAGCAGTATAAATGGGTACCAGTAAAATATACTGGGAAGGTAACCTGCGATGTACTAGCGACCCATCCAGGAGGAGGTTAACTCCTAGTTGCTTCACGCCATGGAAACCGGGTAAAAGCACCGGTCCGATGAGCCACTAGACTCGGGTGTAAAAAGCCCAACAGACTTTACCTTACTGTATAGATAAACAGATGTAAAGTATTTAAAGGAATTGAATAAGTAACCAAAATATTGCATATTAAAATTTTTAATTAATAATTGTAATACTTATTAAAATTTATTAAAAAAGATGATAATAAGAATAAGACTAATTGTGTATATACAGGTGTATATAAATATATATATATAGATAGGTAGATAGATAGATAGATAGATATAGATTTCTTTCTGTGTCTTACCCTCTTGCTTGAGGGTGTCAATGATGGCCTTCTGGACAGCAGTCAGGTCGGCAGTCTTACCCATGATTGTGGTTTTGAGTAATGAACCAGGCTGGGAGTTTTTAAAAGCCTCAGGAATCTTTTGCAGGTGTTTAGAGTTAATTGGTTGATTCAGATGATTAGGTTAATAGCTCGTTTAGACTACCTGAACATGATATGCTAATTTTTTGAGATAGGAATTTTGTGTTTTCATGAGCTGTATGCCAAAATCATCAGTATTAAAACAATAAAAGACCTGAAATATTTCAGTTGTGTGTAATGAATCTAAAATATATGAAAGTCTAATGTTTATCAGTACATTAAAGAAAATAATGAACTTTATCACAATATGCTAATTTTTTGAGAAGGACCTGTATATATATATATATATACACACAGTTGAATCTGTCATGAAGGTTCTCTGAATTTGTTTCTTAATGTTGGATTAGGCCCCATTGGCTCTAACTGGGTTATCAAAGGCCGGCCATGTCTCTCACTGTCTATGGTTAGAGGTTCATGTAAAAAAAACATTGCTGACTTTTGACAAGAGTAGCTGCAAAGCCGTCAGCGTGTTTCCGCCCTGGGATGGCCTGGCGAGCTGTCCAGGGTGTACTCTGCCCTCACCTGGAGTCAGCTGAATGGACGCCAGCCCCACTGCGACCCAAATTAGGATTAAGCGGTTACAGAAAATGAACTGAATGAACTGTTTCATTAAATGTTTCAACAGGTTATAGGCTGGATTGTGATTATTTATTTATAGTTGTCACTGCCTCCTCCCCCCACACCCCCGCCAACCCAGTGCAGCTATCTGGGTTATCAAAGGCCGGACATGTCTCTCACTGTCTCTGGTGTGAGGCATGTAAGAGAACCATTGCTGACTTTCGTAAAGAGTAGCTGCAAAGCTGTCAGCGTGTTTCTGTCCCTTGCTAAAGGGTTGTGACAGGAAGGGCATCCGATGTAAAAAAAAACAAAACATGCCAGATCAAACGTGTGAATCATTCGCTGTGGCGACTCCTGATAAAGGGAAAAAGCTGAAAGAAAATCTCATTTATAGCTTAATTGCCAGAGAACTCTTAACCCATGTGACCACACACACACACACACACACACACACACACACACACACACACACACACACACACAGACACACACACACACACACACACACACACACACACACACACACACACAGACACACACACACACACACACGCACACACACACACACACACAAATGCTTGCACATACAAATAGTACAAACCTGAATAATGCCGGCTAGAAAAGTAACAGCTCCAATTATCTTGAGTTTCTCTGTATCACGGGCATCGGTGTCTATGATGCCGGTGCTGGAGAAGTTGGTCATGATCATGAAATCTGAATTTGGAGCTAAGCGTGATGTTGCACCATTGACCAACACAGTCATCATGCCGATTGTAACTGTGAAAGAGTAGTTGCATTTACATAATAAATATATGTTGTACATTTGCATCAAAAAAAAATTGAGCAGTAGCCGCACCCATCCACCTGTGTGAATCACTGATCTCAATTTTTTTTATCATGTAACCTTTATTGGCATTTGGCAATGCCCATTAAAGTAACATGGTAGATGGCTGCCACTTCGTTTCAAAATGAAAACATTAATACTCCACCTGGTCTTTATTTTTTCCTGAATCAGTGATTGAAACAGGTTGAAATTGAGACTACTGCTTGGCTGAAGTGAAAACCTGCACCCACACCGGCCCTTGGCCAATAAGATCAGACATTCCTGCTCGAAGTCAAACCATATGATAGTCATATGGAAGTCCTAGAATTGTTTCAAAACAATTAAAAAACTCATGATATTACAATAATACTTTGTTGATGTACAACCCCCATATGTACATTACATAACGTACATGATGTAATCTTGAGCTAACACTGTCATAAGACTGTTCTTGATTTAATAAGGTAATAATACTTCTAGTGTAAGAAAAGAACCGTTATGAGCACAACAGATACCTAAAAATATGAAATTCATATATTCATAGAGTCCCACTCTCCACAGGGTTGTCACTGCCCCCCCCAGTGCAGCTAACGGTTATCAAAGGCCGGTTATGTCTCTCACTGTCGATGGTGAGAGGTTCATGTAAAAGAACCATTGCTGACTTTCGTAAAGAGTAGCTACATAGCCGTCAGCGTGTTTCTGTCCCTTGCTAAAGGGTTGTGTCAGGAAAGGCATCCGTGGTAAAAACCTATGCCAAATCAAATGTGCAAATCATTCACTGTGGCGATCCCTGATAAAGAAAAAAAAGCCGAAAGGAAATCTCATACAGGACATCTTATGGCAGCACAAATTCAACCTAGGAAATGGCAATACAGACGCTCCCCAACTTACGTGCATTCGTTTTATGTATTTTTCGATTTTACGTTTTTTAAAAAATGTCAAATTTAGAGTGTAACGTGCTCTCTGTTGTACGAGACATACCTATGTAGTACGCTGATGTAATGACGCAATGACGTAATGACGCTGCGTCCACTGCTTACAAACGACAGACTGAACGTGCCCCTCCTTCTTCCCAGTTCACCGTGTGTTACGCTTGTGTTAAGACGTTGTGTCTGTGATCTTGGTGTTTACACTGTCTTGCGGACTTTTGTAACCCTAAGCAAATATGGTTGGTCAGAAGCGTAAGCCTACTAGTGATAGTGGTAATCAGAAAAGCGGCAACCCATCTCGTTAGAAAAGAGGATGGCTAGTGTCAAGAAAATTGATGCTGGTAAAAAACATGTGGATGTTGCACGTTTCTTCCAAATGGCTCCGTCGACCATCGGCACCATTTACAACCAGAAAGATCTCATCATGGAGCCTGTTAAAGGTTATATTTGATACTGTATTTGATATTTGATGAGTGAATTTGATTAAAATTTATCTATTTGAAATTATTTTGCTTGAATTTAATTTATTTGAAATTAATGTTGATATTATTTGATATATTTGATATTATTTTACAATGTTATGTTTATAATAATTTATTTAGGGGTGTTTTATGAGATACGGTAACGGTATTTATGGATGTATAGTACAGTATGAACGTCATATGTCACTGGATCATACAGTAACAACTTACGTTTTTTTTCACCTTACGTTCGGCCGTCCAGAACCTAACTAGAACCTAAGTTGGGGATCGTCTGTATTTCATTACCAGTTTTAAGAATAATTTTATTAATTAAAGGGATCCTGGTGGGATGCATTGATCAGCAAGCTCTGAGGAGCCATTCGGAACCGAACTAAAACGTAAGTTGGGGAGCGTCTGTAAATGGAAGAGTTGCTTATCAGATACAAATAAAATTTGTATTTTCCTAACTGTATGATTAGGTTGTATAGCAGAGTGTTTTGACACATAAGAGGTAAGTTTTCGATGACACAGCCATAACTGTTGTAAGAATTTTACCTAATTTTCTATAGTTGGCTTGCTATATATCTGTTGTGCTATGTATGTGTTAGTGGTCTAACAGTGCAACGTTTATTGTCTGTGAATTATTATTTTGTCAACAGTTTGCTTACCTCCTGAAATATGTCTTGAACCACCAAAGATGAGGAACATGAACATCGGGTATAAAGGTAGGTAGAGTCCATATACAGGTGGGACAGCAGCAAGCATTGCATAGAGCAGACCTATTCACACACAGGTAGATGATCATTTGAAACATTTTAGTGTTTTCTAGATATTTAAACCGGAGCTACAATTCTAACATAAAATGTTTTCTCCAAAATATGTAAGAAAAAAAAAAAGAAAGAAAAAATACTTTGCAGTAGCTTTCTTTTAAAAGATGTGGAAAAAATGTGTTTTTAAGGCGACTGAAAAGGTTTTCTTTAAAGCTACTGATTTTTTGTTGCCTGGGGCAGTGGTGGCCTAGTGGTACAAGGCGCTGGAACGCTGATCCTAGGGTTGGGGATTCGAGTGCTACTCTCCACAAGGTCATCACTGCATTCCCCCCCAGTCCCCCCAGTCCCCCCCAGTCCCCCCCAGTGCAGTTAAATGGGTTATCAAAGTCCAGCCATGTCTCTCTCTGTCTATGGTGAGAGGTTCATGTAAAAGAACCATTGCTGACTTTCGTAGAGAAGAGCTGCAAAGCCGTCGGAGTGTTTCCGTCCGTTGCTAAAGGGTTGTGTCAGGAAGGGCATCCCACGTAAAACCTATCCCAAATCAAATGTGCGAATCAGATGATTCGCTGTGGCGACCCCTAAGAAAGGGAAAAAGCCGAAAGGAAAAGAAGAAGAAGAAAGAAGACTGTTTGCTAGTAAACTCTTCATGTCTTGTTATAAAGTGAATATATTTCGTTTCATAGAAAATCATCCTGTTCTAACGATAAACTTTTCACACTGCGATTCCATACTGATCTTTTTTCTGTTTGGGCAACAGTACACTTCTGTACATTGAACATGTACAGTTCAATGCACTTCTGTAGACTGTACATCAGATTTTTTTAAAAAACAAATATTTACTTTAGTTATTTCCACTATTTGTCTCACTTTTGCAATGGTGAAGGGACAGTGTGTGTGTGTGTGTGTGTGTGTGTGTGTGTGTGTGTGTGTGTGTGTGTGTGCGTGCGTGCTTAACCTTGTGGCACATGTAGAAGACCTTGATGGAGTGCTGAGAGGGTGTCCGTTGCGAGGCGTTTGAGGGGGTAATCTGGTAGCCATGCCAGTAAAGGAACAACCGACTGAAAATATATCTTCAAGTGAGAAAGGGCACACCTGGCACAGAGAATGAGGTGAGACTCTGATGGAATTGTTTCAATTCCCATACACACATGATGTTACAAAAACAGGTGGGATTCAATGTAAAATTGATTATACCAGTGCGAACACTTTTAAATTCAACTTTACAATTCTTAAATCATTCCTCATCCATTAATTATTTAATATAAAATAGCAGTACTGTACTGTATATGCGATCATTTTGAATTTCTGACTCTTTCGATATCTGATATGGCAGTCGCTTGACCCGAAACTTCAACGCCTTGCAGACAGTGATAATGTTCATTAATCAGAAGTGATTACCACAGTGAGCAACCATGTCCTCCGGCAGAACACCTCTGTTATGTAGGCCATGCTGTGAACCATCACAACAATCAATGACAGTTTCCACTTTCCAGATATGAACTACTCAGGCTGTTGGGGTCAGACAAATGCTTCTGTTGCCACATGGCCTACACTGATAGGCACAGGAACTGTTTCAGCCCACAGCTCCTTAGTATGTTGAAGGCCCACTAACTCTAATTAAACAACCACATCAGGTCATTAGAGCACCTCCCCGTTTGCTACCCGCTCAACTACACGATATGCAGCAACAACTGTATGTTGGGTTGTAAGCATGATGCCCATATGACCCGGGTCTTCATCAAAATCTGAACCACACGGAAAGATTTAACAGAACATTTCACGCACGTTATTAATGTTGAGTGCTGTGCAAAATCCAAAATGTACAAAATTTCAAGCATTTATAAGCCAACAAATTTTCAGCATCAGTAGTCTGTTGAAAATTGATGAGCAAAAACCTAGCAAGTATCAAGTCCGATTAAAGTCCGATCTCAAGTCTGTCATTCCTGGTCATGTGATTTATGTCATTTATAGACCAGACATGAAGCCAAGTATGTACATGTGGGTCTATCTATCTATCTATCTATCTATCTATCTATCTATCTATCTATCTATCTATCTATCTATCTATCTACAGGTATCCCTCACTTTCCGCGGTTAATTGGGACCGAGATCCCCCTGCAACTGTCGAATTCCGCGAAGTAGGATGAACCCCCCCAACTGACGTATACATACATGTATATGTGTATATTATATCAATAAATATATTTACAATGTTATAAATGCTTATGATAACAATTACACGTGAAAAAACAATACTTAAGATGTAAATACACACACATATAGATGCACGCGTACACGTGTGCATGCGCGCACCTCACATAAAAATGTAAGTAGTTTTGGTGGGAGGTTTTGGGTTGCTTTTTGTTTTTTGTTTGGATTTTTTTCTTTTTTTTTTTTTTTGCATAATTGGCCTCGTTTTGTGGAATTTTCCTTAACTTTTACCCCTATTCTTCCTTAATTTCCTTATTTTTCAATTTGATGAATATTTAAAAAAAAAAACACGATGCACTGAAGCCACCTGTATTGAAGCGCAAAGTAATGAGGGAACTCTCTCTCTCTCTCTCTCTCTCTCTCTCTGTATATATATATATATATATATATATATATATATATATATATATATATATATGTGTGTGTGTGTGTGTGTGTGTGTGTGTGTGTGTGTACATCTCAAATCTCAATAAAAACTAAACTCAATAAAAACTAAATAAAAAGGATGTTTTGGAAGAATGTTTCATCAACTCTTTAGTCTAATCACCTTAAAACTGTGCACAACATTCTCTCACAACTTTCTCACTGTAAAACCTTTACTGTACGAACAATTGAAGAACTATATACACAATTTAAACATCATTAAATATTAACACTAGAAAGGGACTATAAAAGGAGTTTTCTTTTTCAACCAACTGAGTTTCACTTTATTTCTCAGTTTGGGATAAAATGCCACATGCTACTGATGCTGCAGTAGAAACAATGGCATCTCTTTCTTTCTTTTTGTTCAAATCTGGAACAAAATTCTCTTACCTCATAAAACTCCATAATCGTTCTGTGACTGAAATGTGGACACGCTTTCTTTTTGCCAGTTCATCAATTCTAAATTCATCCAAAACTTCTCGCTGGATGTTGTATCCCACTCGCCGTTGGACCATCTCTGTTACCATGCTGATATTCTTTCCTTTGTTTTCTGTCTGTGAACCTTCACTGGTGCTGCAATTTCTGTTTCTAAAACAAAACAAATCCAGATGTCACAAAGACCAAATCCTTGAAGTTTTAGTGAAAATTTCAAATCCAGGAAGAAAATAATCCCCAGCAGTGAATGTTTAGCATTATGAATATTCCTTACTACAGATCAGTATTAAAAAAAAAAAAAATCAGCAGTGATTTCTTTAAAAAAATATGATTATTATTATTATACATGTAGTCCATAAAAAGTGCTGTGATTTCAGGTCTGAGTTTACCAACCAGCCTACACCAAATGTTTAGTGCGAGTTCGTGTTGCACACAACAGCCATGGTCACGGCTTCTCGGCTTTCATAACGTCTTCAGACTTCCTCGTTAATGTGTGTCCTGTCCTATGTGCAATTAAAATGGACAAATAAAGAAGTAACACACACACACACACACACACACACACACACACACACACACACACACACACACACAAACATACACACTTACTTCTGACTAAATGGGAAATGTACAATCTCATAGAGAGTGGGAAAAAAGACATCAGGCAGTTTCTTGGACATTTTTAATGCTTCATAATTTTCCAATCTTTTAATATGAAAAAATATTATTCTATTCTTTACAAATTCACACTGATATTCTAAGAAAAATCATGGAGAAATGTTCATATCTTCCACTATACATCCATACAGACACACACACACACACACACACACACACACACACACACACACATATATATATATAAGTAGATGCAAAGCTGTCAGCGTGTTTCCGCCCCTTGCTAAGTGCTAAGTATTGTGTCAGGCGCGACCCGACCCTGGACTTAGCGGAAGATGATGATGATGATGATATATAAATATATATATATATATATATATATATATATATATATATATATATATATATATATATATATATATATATATATATATATATATATATATATATATATATATATATATATATATATATATATATATATATATATATATATATAAATATATATATATATATATATATATATATATATATATATAGGGGCAGTGGTGGTCTAGTGGTATACGGTGCTGGATCGCCGATCCAAAGGTTGGGGGTTCGAGTCCCACTCTCCACAAGGTTGTCACTGTGCCCCCCAGTGCAGCTAACTGGGTTATCAAATGCCAGCCATGTCTTCCACTGTCTATGGTGTGAGGCATGTAAAAGAACCATTGCTGACTTTCGTAAAGAGTAGGCTGCAAAGCCGTCGGTGTGTTTCTGCTCTGCGATGGCCTGATGAGCTGTCCAGGGTGTACTCTGCCCTCGCCCAAAGTTGGCTTCTGGGTCCAGCGGCATTGAAACCACAGGTGACTTTTTAAATATAGTCACCACTTTACGTTCATTTGCTTTACGTATTTTTTGATTTTATGTTTTTTTTTAAAAAAAAAGTCAAATTTCTCTCTGTAGTACGAGACTTACCTACGTAGTACGCTGACGTAATACGCTATTTATGCATGACGCTGCGTCCACTGTTTACAAACGACAGACTGAACGTGCCCCTCCTTCTTCCCAGTTCACTGCATGTTATCCTTGTGTTAAGACGCCGTCTCTGTGATCTTTGTGTTTACACTGTTTTGCGGACTTTTGTAACCCTTAGCAAATATGGTTGGTCAGAAGCGTAAGCCTACTAGTGATAGTGGTAATCAGAAAAAGCGGCAACCCATCTTATTAGAAACGAAGATGGCTATTATCAAGAAAATTGATGCTGGTGAAAAACACGTGAATGTTGCACTTTTCTTCCAAATGGCTCCGTCGACCATCGGAACCGTTTACAAGCAGAAAGATCGCATCATAGAGAATGTTAAAGGTTATATTTGATGCTGTATTTGATATTTGATGAGTGAATTTGATTAAAATTTATCTATTTGAAATTATTTTGCTTGAATTTATTTGAAGTTAATGTTGATATTATTTGATATATTTGATATTATTTTACAATGTTATGTTTATAATAATGGATTTAGGGGTGTTTTATGAGATACGGTAATGGTATTTATGGATGTATAGTACAGTATAAACGTCATATGTCACTGGAACATACAGTAACAACTTACGTTTTTTTCACCTGACATTTGGCCATCCAGAACTGAACTAAAACATAAGTCGGGGAGCGGCTGTATTTCATTACCAGTTTTAAGAATAATTTTATTAATTAAAGGGATCCTGGTGGGATGCATTGATCAGCAATCTCTGAGGTGTGTGAACTGGTAGTAATAGAAACATTTTACCATTTGTGACATTTATACGTGATTGCTCCCATCTGCTAATCCTACATGGGCTACGATTCTCAGACTCTGTTAGTCATAAATGGGACCGAATAGAATTGCTGTGTACACCACAGGTGTATGAAAGAAATAATGGAAATAATCATGTCCATCAAGACCTGATCATCTTGGTATGGCAGTTTAATGATTTCTTTCACCTTGGAGAAAAACCAATACATTTCTGGATATCATGTCCAGCTACATTACATTCTCCTTGGCGGCTTCATTTGATCTTAAGGGTGTGATAGAGCTATGACCAGACCTTATCAGTAAAATAACCAGAGGACCAATTACTTTAACGTTCATGGGATCCAACAGCCTCAGACTCTATAAAGAAATTATCTGTGAGTAAACTGATTCACACTCTTATAACAGAAAGACAAGTTCAGATTGAAAGATCACAAACAGGCACAGGTCAGGCAATGAGCAAAGTGAGGACAGAAATCGAATCAAACTCCCTCCAGGACGTGACGTGTTTTTTCATAATGCAGGTAAATAATAATTCACTCGAAATTAGTGATATGGAGAATGATTCTTATTGTTGAGTGACTGATTAATCTCAGTTTTAACAGGCCACAGAGTAGCTCAAGCAGGTTCCCTGATTAATAATCTGAAATATGCTTTGACTTGGCGTCTTTTTTTAACTCTGTGTTTTTCCGATTGATGCATAAAAAATAGATGTACAAATAGAATTTATAACACAAGTATAACCTTGATAATAAAATTGATTGTTGTTGTTATTATCCTTATTATTATTATTAGTAGTAGTAGTAGTAGTAGTAGTAGTAGTAGAAGTAGTAGTAGTAGTAGTATTGTTATTATCATCCATCTGGGGCAGTGGTGGTCTAGTGGATAGGGCGCAGGATCACTGATCCTGAGGTTGGGGGTTCGAGTCCCCACATGGTTGTCACTGTCTCCCCAGTACAGCTAACTGGGTTATCAAAGGCGGGCCATGTCTCTCACTGTCTATGGTGTGAGGCATGTAAAAGAACCATTGCAGACTTTCGTAAAGAGTAGCTGCAAAGCCGTCAGCGTGTTTCTGTCTCTTGATAAAGGGTTGTGACAGGAAGGGCATCCAACGTAAAAACCTCTGCCAAATAAAATGTGCGAATCAGATGATTCACTGCGGCGACTCCCGAGAAAGGGAAAAAAGCCGAAAGAGAAGAAGAAGATCATCCATCCATTTTCTGAAACGCTTCATCCTACTTTGGGTCATGGGGAGGCTGTTGGCAGTCTCAGCCAATTCTGTGCGAGGGCAGAGTACACCCTGGACAGCTTGCCAGGCCATCACAGAGTAGAAACACACTCTGATGGCAACCCAATGTCCTATTCTTTATGAATGACAGCCATGGCTATTTTACAAGCCATCAGTGACATTAATACATCATTAATATCATCTTCAGATAAGTATTAGGGGTATAAAAGAATCACCCACTTCAAAATATTCACAATTTATTGCTTTGCAGGAAGAAATAAAGACACACACACACACACACACACACACACATATATATATATATTCCAGCTGTATTTACAGTACACTTAATGCAACAGATACAAAATCAACAGTTCAGAAAAAGAGAAGTAATAATAATAATAATAAAAACTGAGCAACTGAGATGGTTAAAGGAACTTTCCCTGTGTGACCAGTGTTTGTGTAGCCCCAGTCTATTGGGATGTACTTCCCTTATGTCTTTGCACACACAGACTTTTGGGATCCTTCCCTGTGTAATATGTGCATACTTTTCTTTATAGATTTATTCAAGCTCCATCAAATTTAAGGTTGGCCCTTGGTGGACCGCAATCTTAAAATCATTCCTCAGATTTTTAAAAGAGTTTAAAAATAAGCAAGGGCATACACCTTTATCTCCTGCCGCTACTGGGTGTTCAACTTCTGGTAAATGCCATGTTGGAAGCTGATCCTTTATCTTGAGTAGTGCCCCAGTAGTGCTCCTGCTGAACTGAAACCCTCCGCATCAGGATTCTACCACCGTCATAGTTTACTTTAGCTATGGTGCTCTTTGCATTGTCTTTCCACCAGCTGTTGGCAACGGGTACGGTAAGGTAATGTGGGCTTTTTACACCCGAGCCTAGTGGCTCATCAGGCCGGTGCTTATCCCCGGTTTCCATAGCGTTAAGCTACCAGGAGTTCAACTCCTCCTTGATGGGAATCTAATCCATCGCAGGTTACCTTCCCAGTATAGTTTTACTGGTACCCATTTATACTGCTGGGTGAACAGAGGCACACTTGTGGTTAAGACCTTGCCCAGGGATTTTAGCACAGTGGGGGTCTAACTGGGATTGGCAATGAGGCCAGATATTTTATTTTGGGTTTCATCTGGCCATAACATTATATTTTTCATTTGGTGTCAGAATTTTCAGGATCTTCTTTCATCTTCTTTTCCTTTCGGCTTTTTCCCTTTTCCAGGGGTCGGATGTGTTTTGAAAATCTCTATCCACTTGGTTTTTCCTTGTAACTGTCCCAATACTAACCACATTTATTGAGTATTCTTGATGTTGTTGTCAAATACACACAATGAACATTTCTGCAAAATAAATTCCTTTAACTGCTACAAGCATGTCCTATAAATTCTGGTTTTTTTGCCGTTGTTTTTAATTTTTGATAATTTATAGATCCATTTGCTGATTTGTGGAAAAAAAATGGAGTTTCTGCTCTGCATCCCTTCCTCCATGCTCTTCTTCAGCTTCAAAGTGGTGTTATATACACTGCCTTCCATAATTATTGGCACCCCTGGTCAAGATGTGCTAAAAGCCTTGAAAATGTAACTTTCAACTCAAGTAAATTTTAAAGGGGGGATCCCTGATGTTGAAATTATTATTTTCCATAAAATCATCTGTTCCACAATTATTGGCAACCCCATAATACAGAGGCCATTTCTCTTATCCACTCTTCAACATGGGAAAGACAAAGGAACACACCATTCAAGTAAGGCAGATATGTGTCCCTCGCCTGCACCTGTCCCCATAGCTACTGTCAGAGGAGTCAATAAGAGGTTTTAAACAAACAGAACAGTGGTAAACAAGCCTGGAAGAGGACAAAAAGTTATTTTTCCAGTATGCACAGTGAAGAGGATGATAAGAGAAATGAAATTGCTGTATCTTTCAGCAAGATAATGTCCATAAACATGTGGCCAAATCTACACAGAAATGGACCACCAGACACAGAATCAAGCTCCTCCCATGGTCATCTCAATCCCCACACCTCAACCCCATTGAGAACTTGGAGTGAGCTGAAGAGGACAGTGCAGAGGACAGGACCAAGTCGCTGGATGATTTAGAGAGATTGTGCGGAGAGGAATGGTACAAGATCCCTCTTTCTGTATTCTCCCATTTTGTGAAACATTATAGGACATGATGGGCTGTTTTGTTGGTACAAGGTGGTTGTACAACGAATTAATATCAGGGGTGCTAATAATTGTGGTACACATGATTTGATTTAAGAGAATTATTTCTTATGTATTTTCTCCACTGAATAAATGCTCTTGAATTAAACTTTAGATTTTCCTCTTTTTTCATTGTGGTCCAATATTATTTAGAAAAAAAAAAACCTAAATTTATAAGAAGCCAAAGAACACATCTTAACCAGGGGTGCCAATAGTTATGGTGGTCAGTGTACACCAATATAATTTCACATAACAACATAGTGATGTTTCTATATTAAATCATGATGGTATCAAAAAGTTCACTTATTTGCTATTTATTATTCAGAAGATTTTCTGGACTGTATAACAAGTAAAACTAATTTGTTTATAACAAAATGATTTAACATGGCATTTGTTTCAAACTTATTAAATATTTGTTGTTACATTCAGGATTATCCATGATTGAGATAATCCAAGTTCAGAAATGTGCGACCTTCAGATCCTGTGGAAGGAAAGAAGAGAGCACAGATGTTACTCACATACACACACTTGTGCTGTCACGTGACTCTCTGACGTGGAACTCCACTTCTTCCTCCACTTTTCCCTCCATTTCATAACAGCTGCTGCTTTATAAATACTGTACCTAAATAATAAAGCTTTTATGTTGCACCCTTGAGAGTGATAATCTCTGCACCACCAAGCCACACATCTAGGAAGCTACTTTGGTTACTATTCCTGGTTTTATAGATGATATACATGTTTTGGTTTTATAGATGATATACATGTTTTGGTTTTATAGATGATATACATGTTTTGGTTTTATAGATGATATACATGTTTTGGTTTTATAGATGATACACATGTTTTGGTTTTATAGATGATACCCATGTTTTGGTTTTATAGATGATACCCATGTTTTGGTTTTATAGATGAGAGACTAGTACATGTTTTGGTTCTGTCCCTTGCTAAAAAGGGTTGTGACAGGAAGGGCATCCGACGTAAAAACCTCTGCCAAATCAAACGTACAAATCGGATGATTCGCTGTAGCGACTCCCAAGTAAAAGGGAAAAAGCCGAAAGGAAGACAGACAGACAGACACATGTTTTCGTTTTATAGATGATATACATGTTTTGTTTTTATAGATGATACACATGTTTTGGTTTTGATGCGGCTGCAAAGGCTGCAAAGCCGGCTGCAAAGCCGTCAGCGTGTTTCTGTCCCTTGCTAAAGGGTTGTGACAGGAAGGGCATCCGGGGTAAAAAACCTATGCCAAATAAAATGTGCGAATCAGATGATCCGCTGTGGCGACTCCCGAGAAAAGGGAAAAAGCCAAAAATAAAGAAAGAAAGAAATACATGTTTTGATTTTATAGATGATATACACGTTTTGGTTTTAATGATTATATACATGTTTTGGTTTTATAGATGATACACATGTTTTGGTTTTATAGATGATACCCATGTTTTGGTTTTATAGATGATATACATGTATAGTGGTATTTTGCATGGCCTACCTTTCCTTGCTGTGACATAATAGGTTGTTATTCCGTATACAACAGTGAGTCATACTTTTCAATAATGTTTACAGTTTTTATGTGAAACCACATCAAAAAATACTCAAATTAAATTTGATGTTGGCCTTAAATAATAAAAGCATTCAATTGTAAGAAGGACCATTAATAACTTTCCAAACTGGGCTACCCCGTAGTATTTTCTTATTACCGTGACCTCCAGCGTGTTTTGTCCTTGCCAGTGAAGAACAGCATCATGCACAGAAGAAAACAGAATTGCTTTAGTAACTTTGGCATTGAAGAAATTCTGCTTAACCAACCGATCAATAACACATCCTGTGAGAGAGTGAGGGAGAGAGATAGAGAGAGAGAGAGAGAGAGATAGAGAGAGAGGAAAGAGGAAAGAGAGAGAGAGAGAGAGAGAGAGAGAAAGAGGGAGAGAGGTGGCTTTAATGTGTTATTGGGGGTTTCTTCTTGAGTTAGCATATATACAGCACTCAGAGTTTTAGCATGTTTACACACTTCACTGCAAACAGTCCAGACAGCTACAGCCACCCTGCCTCATACACTGTGCACATTTTGTTAAGGTGTGTGTGTGTGTGTGTGGGGGGGGTTTACAAAATAATCCTCCAATAATACAAGGTTACCAAAAAGAGCCGCAGGCATGAGATTTTCCTGCTTTTTGGAGGAAAGCCACTTTTTCTGACCTCCAGAGGCCATTTTTTATATTATCCAAATCTGTTAAAATATTTATTTATTTATTTTATTTTTTTGGGGGGGGGGTTTGAACATTTTTGAATATTTTTGTCTCAATGCTGTAGCCAAAGAAACTTGCAGAATATTAACAAAAATAGTTGCTGAAGTTACCAGACCACCAATGCACAGAATGAGATAAATGGTTGGTTGTCACTTGCCTGTTGCAATATAACCTCTCATATATAGACATGGTGTGTTACTGTATGCAACTCACGCCGACATCCAGATAAGAACACTTTAATTCCAGCATCCTCCAATTGCTTGTGGATCTGGAAAAAATATTATAGTTTATTTAATGAGCTTTTTTTAATTAATAAATTGTACTAAACATGGGAGCTTGGATATTTTGGTTCATACAAAAAGTAATGTTTTCGCTGATGATGTATCCAGAAAATTCACTGGACTCAAATCAAGGATGATGGCCTTGGGTATGGTGGACTCAGGGATCTGCTCATGCTCTGGGCGCATGATTACTGAAACCTCGTATTTTTCAGCCTCCTGAACAAAGACAAAGAAAAAAAATCCAGCCATTTGGGAGCTTCATTAAATAGCAAAACGCCAGCCCTGACTTCAGTAGTGAAGAGGTAACTTCTGGAGGATGGTTAGTAAACAAGACTTAAAGGTATACCTAGGTGTGCATATAAACATACAGTGGTATCTCACTTTACAAAATTAATCCGTTCCAGCACCTTTTTCGTAACCTGCATTTTTCGTAAATTGAACATCATTTTACATGTAAAACTCGTGATTCGTTCCAAAGCCCCCAATACTACCCCATAAACCCTTTAGAAATTATAAATGTACACCAATTTTGTATGAAATATGCATGAAATATGTGTTAAAAGTAAAATAAAATTATTTACCGTTTTTTAAAAATCTTTTGAACCACCCATGCAACGCTTTAAAGTCTGGGGGTTGCTGGTCTGAAGAACCCTCACCCCCATCCTCACGCTCCTTCACGAGGTCCTGAAATATAGCGGTTGCTTTTTCCGAAATAATCGCCTCCGTCACTATATCTCTGTTTTTAATGTCTCCTTCTGCTTCAATATTGTTTCGAATGTAGAGGAGTTTCGGCCAAACTCCTTTGTGATTTCACTCAACCGAATCCCACTTTCATATTTTTTTATCATCTCCTGTTTTACTTTTATTGATAACGGAGCCCGCTTCTTCTTTTCAGTCTCACCGGGAATCACTTTCTTGGGGCTCATGATTAATAACGAAAAATAACCCTGCAATAAGCACATTCAAAAAACTCACGAAACTCACAAACCAACAGTACAACTCTCCTCCACGCGTGTGTCAAACAATAGGTCGAAGGCACACGAAAAGCATTATGGGTACAGTACTGTGTTATGGAGATTCAGCTCTCTCCTAGCCAATGAGAGACAGGCGGGGCGGGGATTTGGGAGACAACCAATGGGAAAGCAACTCGGGCATTGTTTAAATGTTTGAATGGTGCATTTGAATTTTTAAGATGGCGCTTTTGTAACATGAACTTGTTTCGTATCCCGAGACAAAAATTTTAGGAAAATGCATTTTGTAACCTGAATTTTTCATTTAGTAAGGCTTTTGTAAAGTGAGATACCACTGTATTTATATAGAGCAGTGCTTCTCAATTATTTTCTGTGGCGCCACCATAGGAAGAACAAACATTTCACGTCCCCTCCGCCCACCGCCCCGTGAGCAACTATAAATAGTATTATTTCTCTATAAAATTGTTATTAGTAGATCTCTGCATAACATTGTATCTTTATTAACATTAAAAACAAAAAAGAAAGAAATATAGTTCAACTTACAATAAAGAAAAAATTCATTAACATTGTTTTTAATCTGTAATAGAAAATATTTAAAGTGCATCAATGTGTCTGAAATTAAAAAATACCACCTCATTTAAACCCATTCAACTAATTTATGTCTTAATATCGCCATCTCTCTTCACCTTTCTCTTCGTTCCTGTTAGAAATTGTTCCGTGTTGTTTCTTGAGGGGTTGTTTACTGCACTTTATATTGTTTGCTCATGCAAGAAATGCTACACCATAGCAGGACCATGAGAGCGCCACTGCCAACTAGTGGAACGGAGGTAAAATTACACTTAATTCTCATACACAATTCCGGAAAAGCATGTGTGTGTGTGTGTGTGTGTGTGTGTGTGTGTGTGTGTGTGTGTGTGTGTGTGTGTGTGTGTGTGTGTGTCCCGGCATTTGAGAAGCACTTATATAGAGACACACAAAATAATAATAATGGCTAAATAATGGTGGTACGGTGGTGTAGTGGTTAGCACGTCTGCTTCACAGCAAGAAGGTCCTGGATTTTATTGGTTTCTGTATAGAGTTTGCATGTTCTCCCTGTGTTTGTGTGGGGTTCCTCTGGGTTCTCTGGTTTCCTTCCACAGCCCAAACATATACACATCAGGTTAAAAGGCTGATCCAACTTGCCCATAGGTGTGAGTGTTAGGCCTGTGATGGCCTGACAAGCTGTCCAGGGTTTACCCCGCCCTTGCCCAGAGTCAGCTGAAATTGGTGCCAGCCTCCCTGTGACCCTAATTAGAATTACATGATTCAGAAAATGAATGAATGAATTAAGGCATTTATCAACACAATATACTGATATCCAAGTAATACATTTAATTATAAGATTAAATCATGCTCTGTACAAATTTACAGAAATTATAGGAGCAAATGATTAAATTACAGAAATCTTTTATACCTTCATTTTTTGTAACTTTGTTTCTCTGTTGTGTGTTTGTATACTAAGTATTGCTGAAAAATTGCTGTCCATTTTCATTTAAGTCTGCAATATATAACATCCAATATATCACCATCAATTTAGCAACATGGTGGACAGGAACGGACATGGGACAGTCCTCCAAATCATGTTTCATGCCTATTGTGCTCTGCACAGAAGCTCCACTACAATAAATGTGTCTGATTTTGGCTGGAGATCAAAACTCGGTTTAAGGTGGCTCTCCAGGTCAGGGTTGGATATCTGGTGTAGTTTCTTTAATGAGCTGGATGCTGCCAATACACATTGTTTTTGTTGTACTTCCCAAGGCTATCCGCATTAGAGACACCACTGCACATGCACCTTTAACACACAGCACAGTGATCTCACCTTTGCATCTCTGAGTCTTTTTGCATCTGCTTCTACCTTCTTCTTCAGTGTGTGAAGTTTAGCTGCATCTAAACCACACTACACACAGGCACAGATGTGTCGTTCAGTTCTGTGTAATATAAACTGGTATACATTGTATGTAGAACTCACAATGCAAATATTTAGTATATAGTTCATGAAAATAATGCCATCTACCAACACTTTACTATCATGATGATGTTAGCGAATATCATGACTCAATGGTACTTGAATCAAAACATAGTTTGTCATGATCAGTTAAAGCAAGCCATGTCACCATTCTCTCACTTTAAAATAAAAAGGAAAAAACCCCATAAATATTGCATTTTAGTTGAATTTTTTTGTGTTTCCAAACGTATACTAAAATCAAATAGGTCTCAACATACATCATTAAACAGTGCTTATATTCTGCCGAGCTAACAGCACATGCACAGAGCTGGTGGTAAGCCTTTATCTCTCATGTTAAAAAAATTATGAAATATATTAAAAAATTTAATGTTGTTATTTTTTGTATTATTTTGTTTTTACTTTGTAAAACAATCCATCCTATTTGTATGTCGCTTAAAGGCATCTATTTATGTAAAGCATTCAGAGGTTTGAAATATTCCATAGCCAGACTGTATACAGCTGTGTTTAAATGTATATGAAATGACCTTTTCAAGTAGTTTGTCCATATACATCTCAGAATTTGCATAGAACAATGTAGATGAGCCTTGAAAAATTAGAAGACCAGGAATCTGTACAACCTTCAACACAGACAGACATGTTTAATAAGCAATTATTGAAGATATCAAAGTATGATGTGTGTGTGTGTGTGTGTGTGTGTGTGTGTGTGTGTGTGTGTGTGTGTGTGTGTGTGTGTGTGTGTGTGTGTGTGTGTCTGAAAATGAAACTGGTACTGCTACCAAGAGTTCAACTCCTCCAGGATGGGACGCTAGTCCATCACAGGTTACCTGCCCAGTATATATTTACTGGTACCCATTTATACTGCTGGGTGGACAGAGGCACAATTGTGTTTGACACCTTGCCCAGGGGTCTTAGCACAGTGGGGGCTCACTGGGATTCGAACACACAACCTCCCGATCAAAGCCTGATAGATGCAGGATTATATTCCTTGAAGAAGAAGCATCATCATATTATCAGTAGGACGACTCAACACTCAGTATGTAACATGGACAGAATGAATAGCTTTCTATCCACTAATAATAGCTTTAGATAATAATTGTGTAATTAGCTACACTGTGCCAATTGATAGTGTTTGACATATTCAATTTGTCTTTATTATCTAAATCAATAAATGTCAAGTATGGAAGTATTATTTCCTTAAAAAAAAGGCCACACACACACACACACACACACACACACACACACACACACACACACACACACACACACACACACACACATTACAGGGCCCACTGGATTTTTGTAGCTTGATGCATTATACATATACACCGTGATAAAAACATGGTTTCATCATGACTGTATACACAGCACACCCATTCCAAAAAGAAAACCCCAAAAACAAAACAAAACAAAATCAGTGATTGGTGGGAGCACATGATAAGTTACGTAACATGGACAGGAGAAGTTCCATACTGTATATCGTCGATCCCGTTTCAAGTCTGGTGCTTATTTACCAATTTTGCCACATACATGTAAATTACATGGTTCATTGTGCGTGCACCTCTGCTCAGATTCATGTGGTTATTGGAAATGTGGAGACCTAAACAGAAGCTCAGTAGAATGTGAAAATAATGATTTCTTTCTCTTGTTACAAAATCGAGCGTGAAAAAAAAATGTAAACTAGGAAGTATTTGAATTATTTCAAAAACTGTGTTCATCATATGTACATATTGATATGATATTGTCTCCCAGGCATGCACTAAAGATTTTGATTTACTGATTCATAAATAAACTTGGACATGGAAGTATGTAATTAAGTTTGAATTTTGGTAGTTGGAAAATGTACCAGTTTCATGATCAGAGTCATATATATTAGTACCTGACTATAATCCTGTAAGGGTTTGTAGATGTTAGTGTCAGGAATCTGACCAAGGACCGAGTAAATCGTCTGTCTGAAAGAAAGAGAATGTAATATGTTAATGTTAAAATTTGATTTAAATTTAAACTGATGTGGAAGTTATTTTAATTATTCCCAAAAAACTCACATCTGTGTCCTTAATATAATGGTGGCCATGGAGAAGAGGATGGACGCACCCAAACCCACATCATGATTCAAAATAATGGTGAGAATGAATGACATCACCCAAACCAACTGCAAATAGACAGAGCAAAATAAAATATATACAATTTCAGTCCACAGACTGAAAGCTTTACATTTATAAATGAAAAGCATAGTTGGGATGAAATGAATATAACTATTTATGAATTAATAAAACTGCTTAATAATTAAATATTTCATATTTGATAATTGTATCTGGTTACCAGGCTTGCACTTCTACTTGCTAATCATAAAGCAAGGCCTGTGTCGATCCAAAGGAATCAATCGTGGTATTCACAGTTGCTATCACTTTCAGTATACTTTAC
>CM045749.1:15761728-15769228 GCA_024760905.1 Plotosus lineatus
CTGTACATGATCAATATCATTATGTCTCATTATGTCCGGTGTTTAAACTCCTGGTTCCTCTCAAGCACAGCACAGCTGATCTGATCAGATTTACAGAGAGTTTCACTCTTATCCAGTTCATTATAATACTGGAGTCAGTTTGTTTTGGCAGGAGTTCAGAAATGTATCAGTTTTGCTTCTCTTCCCAGACCTCCAACTGGTGTTAAGCACGTGTCAGCCACGCCCCTCTGCTGGAGCCTAGTATTAAGTGTACCTCAGAATAATTTTTAATCATATTTCATACTTATATTTATGATATATCTTCTAGAGCTTTTATTCCATTTCTATTTCTACTTGTTCTTCAATTTCATTTCACTTTCACTTTCACTTTTGACCTCAGACAGCCCAGTTCGTATCTCTGGATGTTCGCAAAACGAATATTCGTAAGTTGGAGAGCATCTGTATTTATTAATAAATAATACTAGAATTAATATTTTGTCTCGAGTTGGTATCTGTGTCTAATGTCTACAGGAACGGCAGCTCATGTTGAAACTGGTGAAAATTCCAAAGAAATTGAAATTCTTCCAAGACAACTAAAAATAATGTTTGTATGATATTCCAGTAATATTTGTTTGTCATATGACTTCGTATGTCAGTTCCATGACAAGCATTTGCTCAACCTAACATTGTCATGAAAATGAGATGGTTTAACATAGAGCTCTCATAAGAAAATCATATGTCTGAGAACATCAGATAACATTAAACAATTATGAAATTCAGAATTAGGATGTAGTACTAGTTTGAGATGGTTTGGACATGTACAGAGGAGGGATAGTGAATATATTGGTAGTAGGATGCTGAGGTTGGAACTACCAGGCAGAAGGCCTAGAGGAAGACCAAAGAGGAGATTTATGGATGTGGTGAAGGAGGACATGAAGGTAGTTTGTGTAAGAGAAGAAGATGCAGAGGATAGGGTGAGATGGAGGCAGATGATTCGCTGTGGCGACCCCTAAAGGGAACAGCCGAAAGGAAAAGAAGAAGGTAAGTAGGATGTAGTCTGGCATTGATTACAAAACAGAACTAGAAAATAGACGTGACATCAAGAATTGCATACGAGACAAAAAAACAGGCGTTTTTCATCACATAACAGGTAAGTAAGACACATCCACACCTAGCATTCTGATTTGACCAGTCTTCTGTAGATGACCTGCAGTGTAACATTCTGCATGTGACAGAAGCTTAAGAGTGCAGTGTTTACTATAAAGACATTTTTAAGGTAAGGCTTACCTGCGGCGGCGTGGCGAGTACCCCCAAAAATAAAGTACATGAACATTGGGTAGAACGATGGGTAGAGACCATATACGGGTGGGACAGCAGCAAGCATTGCATACATCAGACCTATTGACACACACACACACACACACACACACACACACACACACACACACACACACACACACACAAACATGCACGCACACACACACACACACACACACACACACACACACACACACACACACACACACACAAACATGCACGTACACACACACACACACACACACACACACACACTTGTGTTAATTGAATGTAAAGTGTGATGTTGTGGGAGCATCACACGCTATTCCTGTAACGCTGTTGTGTTTATCGAAAAGTGGATTTTTCATTATTTACATGCTAACAACGTTATCAAGCCACTGTAATATTTCTTCTATATAGAAATAGATAAATGATAGCATATAAATAAGTTAAAAGTTTTTGAGTGTAAGTGTTTGGTACCCAACATTATAAACTGAACAAAATCAGAGTATCTTTTCAGAACAATATCAGTAATGTCTTCTTTCTTCTTCTTTTCCTTTCTGCTGTTCCTTTCAGGGGTCTCCGCATCAAATAATCCGCCTCCATCTCACTCTGTCCTCTGCATCTTCTACTCTTACTCCAACGACCTTCATATCCTCCTTCACCACATCCATAAATCTTCTCTTTGGTCTTCCTCTGGGCCTTCTGCCTGGTAGTTCCAACCTCAGCATCCTACTACCAATATACTCACTATCCCTCCTCTGTACATGTCCAAACCATCTCAATCGAGCCTCTCTGACTTTGTCTCCAAAACATCTAACATGTGCTGTCCCTCTGATGTGCTCATTCCTGATCCTATCCATCCTCGTTACTCCCAAAGAGAACCTCAACATTTTCAGCTCTGCTACCTCCAGCTCTGACTCCCACCTTTTCCTCAGCGCCACTGTTTCTAAACCATACAACATCGCTGGCCTCATCACCGTCTTGTGAATATCAGTAATGTAATTTTTTTTAATAAACTTTGTCTTCATATTGATCTATGTCTCAGTTGTGCAGTGGTGAACTGTCAGTAACTGTGAAGTGTGTGTGAGTGTGTCTGTGTGAGTGTGTGTGTGTGTGTGTGTGTGTGTGTGTGTGTGTGTGTGTGTGTGTGTGTGTGTGTGTGTGTGTGCGTGGTGCGTGCGTGCGTGCGTGCATTTAACCTTGAGGCACGTGCATGACGCCCACGCTGAGGCCTGTGAGGGTGTCCGATGCAAGGTGTTTGATGGGATAATCTGGCAGCCATGCCAGTAATGGAATAATCGTGTGAATATAATTAATCACGTGAGAATGGGAACACCTGGCACAGAGAATAAGATGAGATTCAAGTGGACTCATTTTCATTTCTATACACACATGATGTTTCAAAAGCAGGTGGGTTTCAATGCAACATTCATCATGCTGCTGAAAACAATTTTAATTCAACACTGTCTGTCTTCCTTTCGGCTTTTCCCATTTTACTCGGGAGTCGCCACAGCAAATTCGCACGTTTGATTTGGCAGAGGTTTTCTTTTACGTCGGATGCCCTTCCTGTCACAACCCTTTTTAGCAAGGGACAGAAACACGCTGACGACTTTGCAGCTACTCATTACGAAAGTCAGCAATGGTTCTTTTACATGCCTCTCACCATAGACAGTGACAGACATGGCCCGCCTTTGATAACCCAGTTAGCCGCAGTGGGGGGGGGGGACAGTGACAACCCTGTGGAGAGTGGGACTCGAACCCCCAACCTTTGGATCAGCAATCCAGCGCCCTATACCACTAGACCACCACTGCCCCAATTTTAATTTTAATTCAACACTATGATTCTTAAAGTCTGACTTCATTCAAATGAGTTCTTCATGTTTGCGCTAATGTAACATTTCAGTGTATTATATTTACTTCATAATATGATTATATCCAAGGCATGTATTGTTATATTTGTATCTGATGGAATACAGTTTAGACGTCTGCCTCACAACAAGAAGGCCTGGGTTCGATTCTCAGGTCTGGGCGTTTCTGTGTGGCGTTTGCATGCTCTCCCTGTGCTTGCATGGGTTTCCTCCAGATACTCCGGTTTCCTCCCACAGCCCAAAACATGCGCAGTAGATTAACTGGATGTTCCAAATCACTCCTAGGTGTGAATGGTTGTGAGTGTTGGCTCTGTGATGGCCTGGCAAGCTGTCTAGGGTGTACTCCACCCTTGCCCAGAGTCAGCTGATACAGGCTGCAGCCGCCATGTGACCCCAATTTGAATTAAGTGTTTCAGAAAATCAATGAATGGAATACAGTTTAGAAGGTGACGATCTATTTGCTGACAACTTCCAGACAAAACACTGGCTGTACATTTGATTAGAATCAAACTTAATTTTTTCAATAATTTTTAGACTTAAAATACTCTAAATCTCTCCAAATCACCGTTATTCTCCCAAATTTGTATCAAACCCCAGACCAATACATACAGTATGAACGAGACCCTTCTGGTCTAAAAAGCTAACTTTTTTCATACCCATTAATGAAATAAAATTAAATAAACGTGTTTTGTTGTTCAGATTGTGGGCTGTTGAAAATTTATTGAATAAGGAAAGAGAGAATAATACACGAACCAATCATAACAGCCAAGAGTTTCGTCTTCGAGAACTGCCACTTATAGCCCGAACTTCATAGCACTTTGTTGCAATGTTTAAAAATCTAATAAAAAACTTGCCTTTGCGCATTTTCATCAAATTTTCATTCAACTCACCCTGAAAGATTATGCTGCCAATCTGTACTCACAATTCTCTCATTTCTCAAACTGTTGTAGTAATAATCACACGTTTTAAACTGCGTTCAACATCATGTTCTTAAATACACTGCAAATTCTTTTTGAGCAGCAGCTTTTCAGTTTATTTCTCAGTATAGGCCGAAACGTGTTTGATATTTTGCTGAATGCTCCTGACGCCACAGTAGAAACAATAGAACTTCATTTTTTAATCTTGTGAAATTTTAATTTCTTACCTTATCGACCTCTCAATCCTTTCCCTTATTGATTGATGGACATGTTGTCTTTTTGCAAGTTCATCAATTTTAAGTTCATCCAAAATTTCTCTCTGGATGTTGTATCCCACCCGCCTGGTGACCGTCTCATTCAACTTTCTTTCCATAATGTTACTCTTAAAAAAATCCCTCCTGTCTATGAACAATATTTCAGTGTCTGTTTCTTCAAGTCACCTCAACAACGTCCCGTCACAAAGACCACATCCCTGAGCGCTCACTGAAAGTTTGAAATCCAGGAAGAAAATTATTCCCAGTAGTGAATGTAGCGTATATCACTAGGAATAGTCCTTATTACAGATCATTATATATGAATAACACATATATATAAATACATAAAAAAACAGCTGTTTAGTCCAAGTTGCTGCTGCACAGAACAGCGATGGTCACGGTTTCACGGCTTTCTGAAGAACGTCCATCTCTTTTGTTAATGTGTATCCTGTCCCGTCTGGTATTAAAATGAGTAGAGATGTATACACACACACACACACACACACACACACACACACACACACACACACACACACACCGAGAGGTTTGGAAATTTTTGGAAATTTCTTCCTCAAAAGAAACGTCTGAGCTTCCAGAGAGAAAAAACCCCTCAACAGACATTATCCAGGACCCTTTAAACCAGGCGTCCCCAAACTTTTTCCTGCGAGGGCCACATAACTTTTCCCTTCTCTGATGGCCGAGGTCAGTTTGTAACAGAAAAAGTATGACAATCACATGACTGCCAAAATGTAAACATTTATTGCTTTCCAGTAAGCCACGCATAACCAAATATTAATAACCCTTTCTGGGACCTTCACAGAAAAAAGGCAGGAAATAAATAAATAAATTATTAAAAACACTGCTTGCTATCAGTTGAGCAACCCGAAAGCTGCCCGAACAGACGACTGGTTCAGCCGAGCCTGGTGTACAAATGTATTCTCTTGAGCTAACGGTCCACTTTTCAGCTTCGCAAGTTTGTCTACTCGCATTTGGACTTGCAAGCGATCATACTCGTCTTTGTGACGGGATTCAGAATGTCGGTACAGATTGTATTCTTTGAAGACCGCCAACGTCTCTTGACAGATGATACAAACAACCTTTTCTTTGCATTGAACAAAAAAAATAATAATTGTTTGTCCACTGCAGGTTATTTTCACTATTATTCCGTTTTCTGTGACAGGGGGGAGTCTGGGATTTTGTTTGGGAGTGGAGGAGGGGTTCAGATGGGACACAGACGGCAGAAGGGTGGAATAGGGTGTCATGTTCTGGGTGTGTATTAGTCTTGATTGTGTGGCTGGACTAAAAAAAATAATCATAATGCATCTCTGGTATTGTTCAGGGGGCCGGGCCAAATGTGGAGGTGGGCCGTATCCGGCCCGCGGGCCATAGTTTGAGAACCACTATTTTAACAGATCCTAGTTTTACTGTTTTTTTTTATTATTTTATTATGAATTTATGTTAAAATACAAATTATTACTGTTATTTCTATACTTTTATATTGACAGGTCATGTAAAGCTTTTTTCTTTTGTCATTGAGAAAAAATCAACATCTTCAACTAAACAATTAAAAAATCTGCAGGTATTTCTGTGCTATTTTGAACAGTAAAGTAAATATATAAGTACATGCATAGTGTGTGAATACTTCAATAATATTATTATAGAGTTAATAAACCTTCAACGTTACCCCCCTATTTTATAATTCCTTTTTTTGTGTGTGTGTGTGTGTGTGTGTGTGAAGACTTTCTATTGGATATCCGGTCTTAAAAAGTTATGTTTTTTTGTTTGTTTGTTTGTTTTTTTTATCAGAAAACAAAAAAATACTGACAGAAATAGTTTTGTAAGAACCTTTATTTAATAATTTACACTTGATCATTATCTTAAATTAAATGCAAATTTACTTTAATATAAATCATATTATAAATACAAACATAACCCAAATTGACAAGTAAAGAAGCTGAACGCTGGTAGTATAGTGGCAAATCTAATACCTGAACTGGAAAATGTAAACAAATGTATACAGTAAGACTAAGAAACCATTAAAATATGGCAAAACATATACATTTATTATGGCATCTTTAATATATGATTATTGCAGTTCAAAATAAAAACTCAGCACCCTGAACTGAAAACATTGTGGCATCCAAGTGTGCGGAGTCAGCAGTTTACAAACTTGACCTACGTGCTGCATATCTGTAAGTCCTATAGTGGACCGTTTATTACAATACAGTGCACACGGACGGTGCAGACTGACTGGTCTGTTATCAGGGGATTAAAAAAGATTATCCGGAGTGGATAACCTTTAAATCAAAACGACACACACACAGTTTTTTATCACAGTCACTTTGAGCTGTTGGCATATTATTATTATTCTTTAAAATGAGGAAATATAAAAATCTCATTTTGTTTTGTTTTTTTTCATGTATTTCCATACAATACATCCTGAAACATTGAGAGACCATTTCAAAGTGAAGTTATTTACATTTCCGTGCAGATTATATGAAACTCTGAACAGATGCTGTTAGCAACACGGTGCTTACTGAGTGTGCAGACCTCACCTGACCTGCATGTAATAATTAAATATTTTAAAATAAGCTGCAAGAATATTTTTTATGTTTCCACACAGTGTATGACCCACATAGTATATGTATTTATAAAACTTTAAAAATGCCTTAAAAAGACAGAGAAACTATGCTCCTGCTTGGGTGTGCATATGGGACGCCTGCCTGCATCTGTCATTATTTTATACTTAAATAAATGAACCATAAAAATATCATTGGGCCGTTTTTTTTTTCTTTCTTGTGTTCTCGTGTTGTATGAACTAAAACTACTAAGTATTAACTATTCAGTGACTATTCAGTGACATCCACCTCATCTTTTGTGTATAATTATTAATTATACAGTGATACCAAGTTTTTTTATATGGGCAGTGGTGGCCTGGTGGTAAAGGGCGCCGGATCGCTGATCCGAAGGTTGGGGGTTCGAGTCCCACTCTCCACAAGGTTGTCACTGTCCCCCCCAGTGCAGCTAACTGGGATATCAAAGGCGGGCCGTGTCTCTCACTGTCTATGGTGAGAGGTTCATGTAAAAGAACCATTGCTGACTTTCGTAAAGAGTAGCTGCAAAGCCGTCAGCGTGTTTCTGTCCCTCGCGAAGGGCATCCGACGTAAAAACCTACGCCAAATC
>CM045749.1:15771728-15809228 GCA_024760905.1 Plotosus lineatus
TGCATCAGTGTGTGCACACACATCTGCGTGCGTGCGTGCATGTGCACACATATGTTTGTGTGTCGTCTTCTTCTCATGCCATACCATCTGTATGTGTGTATATTTATATTTTATTTACATCTTATGTTATTTTTTTTAAGTTTAATTGTTATTATAAGCATTTATAGCTATTTATATGCATCTATTGATATTATATACACATATACATGTACGTATACGTCAGTCAGGGGAGGTGATCCTACTTCGCGGATTTCGATGGTTACTTGGGGATCTCGGTCCCAATTAAGCACGGAAAGTGGTTCCCAGAAACCAAAACCCTGGAAGTGCATTTGTCTCTGATTAGCCCAAAATATTCTGTATAAGAGTGTTAGTGTTTTTGTATATGTTGTACTTTATGGGTTTTTTTTTAGATTCTTTAAAGTATGCCAGTGTACTTTTGTATGTCAAGAAGTGTTCGCTGCAGCTTAGCCATTGGTGGGTTCTAATAGGGTGCAGCTGGGACCAGAGGTGTTCTGGCTCAAACCTGGATCACTCCACCCTTCCCCTTATGGAGTTCAACTCTCTTGGTTTTTCGACAGCACAGTTCAAAAGGAATGTACTGATGTGTTTTCACCACGCCGTGCCACACGAAGCACATGGGGCAGCACAGTGAGTCTCCCCCAGGTAGGGTGGTACACAGCCACCCCTGTCGATTACCCGAAAAGATTTAATAAATGTTTCTTTTTAATGTCTCTGAACTAAAGCTATCCAACACTGATTGGAACAGATCCATGGTCTTACTTCCCATGAGGCAATGCTTCAATTAATTCTGTCAAAAAGTCAATGTTGTCAAAATTTGATGTTTACTGAAAGGATCAGGTGCGAATTGTTTTTGCTCAGATATGTAAAATTAAAAAAAACTTTTGCTTGTAGCTGGAATTGTTGTTATGTTGTTTTGCGCTGTCATTACACTCAGTGTACGTGTTCATTACTCACGTTGACAGCCTGATAAGAACACTTGAATTCCAGCACTCCCAAAATCCTTATGGATCTGAAAACGAGAGACAGCAGTAGTTACCATGCATTTAGTATTATCTATGATTCATTTATCATTTATTCATTCATTCATTTTTAAAGTTGCTTAATGCTAATTCGGGACACCAATCTCAGGTGACTCTGGGTGAAGGCGGGGTACACCTTGGAAAGGCCATTGCAGGCCAACACTCACACAAGCGTTCACACTCACACCTAGGGATGATTTGGAACAGTCGATTATCCTACTGTGCATGTTTTTGGACTGTGAAGGGGAACCGGAGTACCTGTCAGAGACCCTCACAAGCACGGTGAGAACATGCAAACTCCACACAGAAACACCTGATCCTGGGAATCGAACCCAGGCCTTCTTGATGTGAGTCGGACATGCAAACCACTGCACAATTTGTCTATATTTAACTATTCATACATGAGCGCACTTTATCTTGTGTAATATTACTTAAAAATACAGTGGTACCTTGACTTACAAGTGTCTTTTATAATGAATTTTCCATGATACGAGCTTTGATCCCACCAAAAACCTGCCCCATCCAATGAGCAAAATTTTGATTTACGAGCTCTGCTGGGGAAATGGCTTTTCCGGGCCGATTAGTCTCATATTCTTCCCCGTGTATTCCTCTGTGCTCCGAGAATGCCTTGTGCAGTGCTTCTCAATTATTTTCTGTGATGCCCCCTATAGGAAGAAAAAAAAACATTTCACTGCCCCCCAGCGCTCCGCACGAGACTATAAATAGTGTTTACTGCACTTCATATTGTTTGCTCAGTACTTTTCCCCTACACCATAGGGAACACAGTCAGAGCGCCACTGCCACCTACTGTAGAGGATGCGCAATTACACTTAATTCTAGTATAGCATGACAAAAAAAGCATGTTCCACCTCATGCCTGCCGACGGGACATCTTTGCAGCAGTCGATGATTGGACGGGTTAGTTGACTTATTGTTTATTCTTGTTTTATTATTATTTATGATTAATTATTATTAATGCTAATGTACATGTATTATTATTATTATTATTATTATTATTATTATTATTATTATTATTATTATTATTATGAGATATTTATTGTTTTTACACGATTATATTTAATATATTAGGTGAAATATATGTGTTTGTGTCAGGTTATATGAGTTTGGAAAGGGGTTGGAACGGATTAATTAGTTTTCTATCATTTCCTCAGGGAATTTTTGTTTTATTTAATGAACATTTTGACTTACGGGCTTGCCCTCGGAACGGATTAATTTCGTAAGCCAAGGTACCACTGTAATTTATGAATGTGGATAGCTTGTGTTCTCACGTTGTGTAATGTTTTCACTCCCACTGTATCCAGAAAATTGACTGGACTCAGATCGAGAATGATGGCCTTGGGCGTAGTGAGGTCAGGGTTCTGGTTGTGTTCTGGAGTCATAACTATTGCAATCTCATAGATTTCCTCCATGTCTGACATTTCTGGAACATTACCCTGGACACAGCAAAGAATTTAGTCTCATGGACATAATCAGGAATCTTCAGGACACCAGACAGGAGTTAATATTCTTACATTTACTTGTTTTTTTGCTTGTTTTGCCTCTTTCTTCTCTTTTTGGAGTCTCTTTGCCTCTAGTTTCTTCTTGTGTGAGAGAAGTTTAGGCAGGTCTACCCCACTCTACACAGAGATACAGATGTGATGGTCAACTGTGAGTATATACATGGATGGTATGGATTGTGGGTATGTTATAATATTAATACAATATGCATACACATACAGAGGGAGAGAGAGAGAGAGAGAGAGAGAGAGAGAGAGAGAGAATATGTAAAACTGGATTATCTGGATTGCACGGTGAGTTATTGTTACCTGTCACCATGCCAACATCACTGTTTATTTTTAATATGTTTTATTCACCGCATCTGCAAGTATTACATTTGATATTTTCGTTGTTTATGACTCTGTATTGGTGAGTTTGAGATCACCTTCTCTCTACTACACTGGATGGCTCAGTTGTTGAGGCAATGGCTTACTGATCGGAAGGTTGGGGTTCAATCCCCAGTGCCACAAATATAAAAATATAATGCTCTGGATAAGTGCCGCCACCGACTGCCATAAATGTAAATGTACCTTTTCATAAAGGTTTGCTGTATACATCTCCGCATTTGCAAAATACAGTGTAGCAGAGCACCGGAAAATCACAACATCAGGAAGCTGTGTAACCTGCAACAGACACACACACACGCGCGCACACACACACACACACACACATTAACTAACAAGGATTCTCTCTGACCAAACTTCGTTCACTGATGCTAACTGTTCACTTTTATATATCATATCATACTGTTGGTATTTTTCCATTGGACGGCTCTTGGGAATTAGACTTGTATTGAATGAAAACATATTTTGTCCCTGAGATGAAGCAACAACATTAAATAGGAAGCTAAAAATGCTAAAGGGATGAAAAGATGTGGGGAAAAGCCAGCATAAAGAAAACTTTCATACATTTTAGTAAATTTCAAAGTAGCCATTTGGAAAGCTTTTGGAAAGATTTTGGAAAGATTTTGGGAGTTTGACACGTCCTAGATTCCGCCAAATGGTGTCTGTAAGTACCTGCTTATAGTCCTCAACAGGCCTGTAGATGTCAGTGCCAGGAATCTGGCCAAGGACAGAATACCTCGGTCTGAAGAAAGAATAATTAATGTTAAGGTTAAGTTTTAAATTGAACTAAAATACTGATCGTTGTGAACATTGACACTCACAGCTGTGTCCTGAATATAACGGTCAGCATGGAGAAGGCGATGGACGCAGCCAAACCCAGATCCGGATTTAATAACACAGTGAAAATGAAGGTCATCACCCAAACCAGCTGCAGGTAGACATTCTTGCTATTAGGCAGTCATACTAACCAATAGATCACTGTACATCCATCATCTTTTATATTTGTTGTAAAAAGAAATGAACTGTATTTAAATTAATATTTTTTTCCCCTCACCATGTCCACTCTGTCTCTCTTCCAGAGTCTTGGAATTTCTCCAAACTGCTTTATCATCCCATGCAGGTTCACATAGACAACAGAAGACAATATTGCCTAAACACACACCACACACACACACACACACACACACACACACACACATACACCTCTATCATGCTTCAATTAAAATAACACACACATACACACACCCCTATCACACTCCAAATAAAAGAACACACACACACACACACACACACACACCTCTATCACGCTTCAATTAAAAGAACACACACACATACACACACCTCTATCACACTTCAATTAAAATAACACACACACATACACACACCTCTATCACGCTTCAATTAAAATAACACACACACATACACACACCTCTATCACACTTCAATTAAAATAACACACACACATACACACACCTCTATCACGCTTCAATTAAAATAACACACACACATACACACACCTCTATCACACTTCAATTAAAATAACACACACACATACACACACCTCTATCACACTTCAATTAAAATAACACACACACATACACACACCTCTATCACACTTCAATTAAAATAACACACACACATACACACACCTCTATCACACTTCAATTAAAATAACACACACACATACACACACCTCTATCACACTTCAATTAAAATAACACACACACACACACTTCTATCACACTTCAATTAAAATAACACACACACATACACACACCTCTATCACACTTCAATTAAAATAACACACACACACACACACACCTCTATCACACTTCAATTAAAATAACACACACACATACACACACCTCTATCACACTTCAATTAAAATAACACACACACATACACACACCTCTATCACACTTCAATTAAAATAACACACACACATACACACACCTCTATCACACTTCAATTAAAATAACACACACACATACACACACCTCTATCACACTTCAATTAAAATAACACACACACATACACACACCTCTATCACACTTCAATTAAAAGAACACACACACACACACACACACATACACACACACCTCTATCACACTTCAATTAAAAGAACATACACACACCTCTATCACGCTTCAATTAAAAGAACACACACACACACACACACACACACACACACATACACCTCTATCATGCTTCAATTAAAATAACACACACATACACACACACACACATATCACACTTCAATTAAAAGAACACACACACACACACATACACACACACCTCTATCACACTTCAATTAAAAGAACACACACACACACACACACACCTCTATCACGCTTCAATTAAAATAACACACACACATACACACACCTCTATCACACTTCAATTTAAAGAACACACACACACACATACACACACACACATACACACACCTCTATCACACTTCAATTAAAATAACACACACACACACACACACCTCTATCACACTTCAATTAAAGAAACATACACACACACACACACACACATACACACACCTCTATCACACTTCAATTAAAATAACACACACACACACACACACACACACACACACACACACACACCTCTATCACACTTCAATTAAAATAACACACACACATACACACACCTCTATCACACTTCAATTAAAATAACACACACACATACACACACCTCTATCACACTTCAATTAAAATAACACACACACATACACACACCTCTATCACACTTCAATTAAAAGAACACACACACACACACACCTCTATCACACTTCAATTAAAATAACACACACATACACACACCCCTATCACACTTCAATTAAAAGAACACACACACACACACACACATACACACACACCTCTATCACACTTCAATTAAAAGAACATACACACACCTCTATCACGCTTCAATTAAAAGAACACACACACACACACACACACACACACACATACACCTCTATCATGCTTCAATTAAAATAACACACACATACACACACCCCTATCACACTTCAATTAAAAGAACACACACACACACACATACACACACACACCTCTATCACGCTTCAATTAAAAGAACACACACACACACACACACACCTCTATCACGCTTCAATTAAAATAACACACACACATACACACACCTCTATCACACTTCAATTTAAAGAACACACACACACACACACACACACACACACACACACACACACACACATACACACACACACACACCTCTATCACACTTCAATTAAAATAACACACACACACACACACACACACCTCTATCATACTTCAATTAAAAGAACGCACATACACACACACACACACATACACACACCTCTATCACACTTCAATTAAAATAACACACACACACACACACACACACACACACACACACACACCTCTATCACACTTCAATTAAAATAACACACACACACACACACACACACACACACACACACACACACACACACACACACACTTTATCCTTGTATTAGTTCATTTCTAGGTACCTTTGGCAAATCCTCAAAGAGCGAACCAAGCTTCAGCAAGACCACAAGGATTACTAAAGCTGATATAGCACTTGCAACCTGAACAAGGAGATATGCAAACAGTCTGTGTATCATATAATCAGACGATACTTCATCTCACACACTCAGAACTCCACATAATAGCCATGTTATCTCTGGACTAATTTAGCTTTCATTCACTAATTTAATAATTGATGTAGTATTCTCACCTGAGTCTTTCCCCCGGTGTTAATCTGCACCATACTGCGAGATATAGAGGCGCAGGTGGCCAAGCACTGGAAAATCCCACCAATCACATTACTCATCCCCAAAGCTAACAGCTCCTATAGCAGGAGGAAGCAGTTCATAATGAAATACTGATCCCACCAGTCAGTGAAATTATACGTTTATACACTGCTCGGCCAAAACTGAAGTCACACACTATAATATTTTGTTGGATTATAATGTGTAATTGCCATGGAATCTGTTTATTGATTGAGTTGGTCTGGTCGAGTCAGAGCAATAGAATGAGACAATAAAATGAAGTCAGCTGATGACCTGAATGTACTGAATGAGCAGGTTATCACGTCAAAGGACTTTTTCTTTCCTGACATCACAGATATAAAACTGGGCCTCAAATACTGAAAGAGTGGTTGGTGTGTGTGTGTGTGTGTGTGTGTGTGTGTGTGTGTGTGTGTGTGTGTGTGTGTGTGTGTGTATGTGTAAGGAATCATTTTCACATGTGAACTGGATCCAGAGGGTCCTGACCTCAACCCTATTGAAAGTACAGTATTTGGGATGTGCTGGAGAAGACTTTTTGGTGTGGTTCAATTTTCTCATCAACAGTACAAGATGTTGTTAAAACTGAACCCAACGGACATAACTGTTGAGATGTTGTTTCAGTGTGTTGAAAGAATGACTTGTCATTTATGCATTGATTAAAGCTCAAGATTAAATTTGATCCAACTATATATTAGAGTGGAGAACTTTTTTTGGCCAGGCAGTGTGATTATGAGCAACTTACCTGGTTGCTGTCGACTTTATATCCAAATTTTACAGCGAACATTCGGCCGAGGGAAATGGTGACTCCATAACCCACAATAGCTATAGCAAATGCATCACCAAGCATAGATCCCATTTGGGAAACTGAAGGAAATGCAGGTGCCCTCAGACTTACACCAGAGAAGAGACAGGCATCAAAAGATTAATAATAATAATAATAATAATAATAATAATAATAATAATAATAATAATAATAATATAATCAATATTATATAATTTAATTAATTTATTTATAATAATATCAGCATTAATAACACCATATTGTATACATTGTGTTTTAAAAATGAGAGCAATAGAATGAAAGAGAGAGAAAAACAAAACCTCACCCTGATGGTATTTTGCCTACAACGTCCACATTGTAAATCGTCTTGAAGTCAAATTGCCAAGACAGTGCAGTACCTATAATAAGCTATACACACACACACACACACACACACACACACACACACACACACTAAATTTGTATTTAAAAAAGTCTATCTATTTTTATTTCTAGAATACTTAACAGCTGTATGTGTATAACAATTAATGCACAAGAGTGAGTAAAATTATTTAAATAATATCATAATGATATATATATATATATATATATATATATATATATATCACCGCCACCTCACTGCAAGAATGTCCCGGGTTCGATTCCCATGCTTGTTCTCCCCATGCTTACATGAGTTTCCTCTGGGTACTCCAGTTTCCACAGCATGTGCATGGCAAGCTAATTGGCGGATTCAAATCACCCATTTGTGTTAATGATTGTGTGAGTTGGTCCTATAATGGTCTTGCAAGCTGTCTAGGGTGTTTCCTGCCTTCACCTAGAGATGACTGTGAGGGGCAACAGCCACCCCGTGATCCTAATTAAGTTTAAGCGGCTCAAAAAATGAGTGATGAATACATATTTCACCCAATCATAGAGTCATACCCAACAGACTAGTGGGAATTGATGACACCTTGTGGTCACGGAGGTATTTACAGCGAAATGTGTTTCATGTCATCAAATTTTACAGCTCCATAACTGTAAACAATATTTTTGAAAATAATTATGGCTTATTTTCATTTCAACACAATTTAAATTATTATTTTAATTGTTATAATTTAATTTAATTAATTTGAACTGAGGTGGCACGGTGGCGTAGTGGTTAGCATGGCTGTCTCACAGCATGAAGGCCTGGGTTCGATTCCTAGCTCGGGCATTTCTGAATGGAGTTTGCATGTTCTGCCCGTGCTTGCGTGGGTACCCTCCGGGTAATCCGGTTTCCACCCTCAGTCCAAAAACATGCACAGTAGGATAATTGGCTGTTTAAATTCATCCTAGCCGTAAATAGTTGTGTGAGTATTGGCCCTGCAATCCAGGGTGTACCCTGACCTCGTCCAGAGTAGGCTGAGATGGGTGCCAGCCTTCCCACGACCCTAATTACAATGAAGCAGTTCAGAAAATAAATTAATGAATAATTTAAACCGACCCGATGGCTCATCAGATTTCATTTGCAGGTGAACTGTGATGTCGTTAGCGACGTTAACTGTCTTCATGCTGCTATAAGGAGGCCGATCAAGCTGTGTTCATCAATAATAAACAATTTCTATTTTAGAAATGCACAAGGTATTTCTAGTTTCATTCCATAACACACAGAGAGCAGAAAACACTTCAGCAACATTTAGTACTGTACATCCCACAGCCTGGAGGCATCAGGTGGAACACTGGGATACAAACCCAAGCAAAAAAAAAAAAAGTCTGACAGATTGACAGAACATGAGCTGCACTGAATAACATGGCACAGAGGAATGAGCTCCTCACCTCATCTTTGTTGAGTAACAAGCCTGATGACCCAATTCACACATTTCCTTTGCGAATGGCTGAGATCAATGCAATAACATATCAGACACACTATTTTGAACTTATTTGCTAAGTTTTTAATAGCGGGAACTGTATCTGTATCAACTATGTCTTGATTTCCTGCACAATTTCCACCTTGAATTTCCCCCATGTTACCACTTTTTTCATTTATTTTTAAAAATTTTCTCCCCACCTCAATCTGTGAGACACACCAAACTACAGGGATCCCTCAGTTTCCGTGGTTAATTGGTTTATCCGTGGATAAACCCCCCACTCCCACGACCGCCGAATTCCACAAAGTAGGATCAACCCCCTCCTGACTAATGTATATGTACATGTATATAATATCAATAAATACATATTCAACACTATAAACGCTTATAATAACAATTAAGCATTCAAAAATAATGCATAAGACGTAAATAAAATGTAAATACACACACACATACACACTCAGATGCGCACCTCATATAAAAATGTAAGTAGTTTTGATGGGAGGTTTTGGGTCGTTCTTTTTTGTTTGTTTGTTTGTTTGAGGTCTATTTGTTTGTTTGTTTTTTGCATAGTTGGCCTTGTTTTTGTGGTATTTTCCTTAACTTTCCCCCTATTCTTCCTTAATTTCCTTATTTTTTAATTCGATGGATATTAAAAAAAACAAAAAAAAAACATGATGCACTGAAGCCGCATTAATTGAAGCGCAAAGTAGCGAGGGATCCCTGTAAACACACGATCTGGACGGAAGAATGCGAACCTGATTACAACACTAATACAGTATGTTGGCCTTTCCCAGACCGTCACCATATAAATTCATCCATTCATTAATTTTCTGAAACTCTTAATCCTAATTAGGATCGCGGGAAATCTGGTATCCATCTCAGCCGAGTGAGTGATGGCAGAGTACACCCTGGAGAGCTTGCCAGGCCATCACAGAGCACATAGCAGAAACATGCTGACAGCTATGCAGCCTACTCCTGATGAAACTCTGTAATGGTTCTTTTACACGAACCGCCCTCCACAGACAGTGAGAGACATGGCTGGCCTTTGATAACCCAGTTAACTGCATTGGGGTGCCACATAAATGGAAGCGTAAAAATGTATCAGATATAATGCTAGTGTGATGGCCTGGCAAGCTGTTTAGGGTGTACTCTGCCTTTGCTCAGAGTAGGCTGAGATGGGCGTCAGCCTCCCCTTGGCCCTAGTTAGGATTAAGCGGTTCAGAAAATGAATGAATATAATGCTAATAGTATTGCAAATTTCCTTTATGGGAATAAAGAGGTCCAAACATGTTTTGCCTTGAGAGGGAAATGATGTATAAATATAAAAGAAAGATCCATTTGTCATGGGTTGCCAAAATCAGAACGGAAGGCTTTGATTGGCCACTGGATCCCACTGAACACTTTAGAATGTATACCGTGCATCAAACCTTTGCATTTGTGTGAAAATGTCCCATCTGGAATCTATAAAAAGTTTCATAAAGTGACTGTAAGGAAGCAATGCAGCCTGAAGATATTCTGTTCCAGAGGGCACCGTAACCAGAGCTCAGATTATGCCGCCTGCTCCTATATGCTTCCTCTCAGTTCCCTGGTTTTAGAGCCACAAATCGAGACACTCCAGCATGTTTTTGGAAGGTGGAAGGAAACTAGATTACCCAGAAATCCATGGGGATACACTTGGATTTAGTGTTGAACCAGAGAGTAGTGGGGACACTATACTGACTTGTATAATAACTGGGTGCATATTTGCATGTGGAATGTACAAGTGTGAAGACACTTACTGCAAAAAGCTGAAAGGGAATAGGAACAGGAAGTTTGCATGGAAGATGATCATTTGCCTCCCGAGCAATGATCAGACTCACAGTGGTTACAATGCTCACGACAAGTGTCCCAATGTTTGTCTTCCCCAGCAATGAACACAAGTCCACCAGCGTCTGAAAACATCCAGCAAGAAAGAGAAAGAAGGAAAAAAAAATCTATTAAAAACAGCTTTCTGATGGATTAAGTTTCTTGGTTATTGCTTGTTATAGCGAAGCAAGCATCACAGATTTATCCTAAACAAATGATGTCACTATAAAGCTATTGCTCTCTGTAACATTGCAGTACAGACGCTCCCCGACTTACATTCATCCATTTTATGTTTTTTCGCTTTTACGGTTTTTTTTAAGTCAAATTTTGAGTTTAGATGCACCTATGTAGTATGCTGACGTAATGACGCAATGAAGTAATGACGTTGTGTCCATTGTTTACAAACGACAGTCTGAATGTGCCCCTCCTTCTTCCCAGTTCTGTTATGTATATATTGTTTAATATATATAGATATACTAGTATATCTCAGCCATATAGTGTGTTACTCTTGTGTTAAGATGTCATCTCTGTGATCTTTGTGTTTACACTGTTTTGTGGACTTTTGTAACCCGAAGCAAATATGGTTCGTCAGAAGGGTAAGCCTACTAGCATGGGTGCAAGTCTCAAACACAGAGATGATCTGCTCGGATCGGCCCAATCTACCATGCATACTCAGTTAAGCAACTAGAGTTATAAATTATGAAAACCCAAATCCAGGAAAGAGAGAACTCTCTGCTCTGCTGGTGACTCACATCAGTGCAGACTGAATACTAAAAGAGTTCAACAAAGCAATAAAACAATAAAAAACGTAAGTCGGGGAGTGTCTGTAATATTAAATGTCTGCCACCCATCCCTTCCTGACAGTATGGCCAGTTTCACTGTCTTGGACTCAGAGCCTCTGGTGGCTGTGCTATCAGTGGGAGCTGAATTGGATAAATTTAAAGGAGAAGTCACGTGTTTGAATATGAGCAGTCACGTGCTTTTTACTGTCCATTTTTCCCTCTCAGTAGAGGCTGTAATCATGTCCAGTGAGACACTGACAGGGATGACACAACACAAGCCTTGGTACATGAACTTAAGCTTTGTTGCTGCTTCACGAGCTATGAAGATCTTAGTGTTTTGAGTTTTCTGGCTGTGAATGAGAAATTTGCAGAAAATTTAAACGATGTAAAATACAGTATAAAAATGTAATAGGTATGAAGCAGCAGTATCAGAATTCACCTGTGTCCTAAACCCACCACACATATTAGCTTCTAGTAATTCTAGTAGTTAGAAAGCCCATGAAAGTGTACGGAACACAACACGTTGACATGGGCCTTGCTGGGCCAGTTGAGAGAGGTGTATAAATTCAGTATATTGATGTAAGCATTCACTAAAAGTGCAGCTCCTCAAAAGTCAAAAGATCTTTGTAGGTCTGACATGCTATCATGCTACTCAGAGCACTTTCCATTGTTTAAAATATGTTTTTTTGTTTGTTTTTTTTCACGCAAGAGTGCTGTAAAATTATTTTAATTTGTTGTTTTTGGCCATGGGGTGACACAGTGGTGTAGTGATTAGAACATATACCTCTCAGCAAGGAGGTCTAGGGCTGGAGTTCCAAACCATGGGGTGGGTACTATTAACATTGTGGATTTTACATGTTCTCCCTGTGTTACATGTTCTCCCTGTGCTTGGCTCGGTTTCTTCTGGGTACTCCAGACATTAGACTAAATGGCTGAATGGCTATTCCAAATGGTGCCTTAGTGTGAGGGTGAGTCTGGTTGTGTGGGTGTTGGCCGAATGATGGACTAGCAAGAGTTGGCTAAGTTAGCTTCCCGCAGTAGGATAAGGCAGCTCAGCAAATAAATGATGAGTGAAATACAGGGATCCCTCACTTTCAACGGTTAATGGGGACCAAGACCCCCCACCCCCCAACTGCAGATTTCCACAAAGTAGCTGGATCGCTGATCCAAAGGTTGGGGGTTCGAGTCTCACTCTCCACAAGGTTGTCACTGTCCCCCCCAGTGCAGCTAACTGGGTTATCAAAGGCCGGCCATGTCTCTCACTGTCTATGGTGTGAGGCATGTAAAAGAACCATTGCTGACTTTTGTAAAGAGTAGGCTGCAAAGTCGTCAGCGTGTTTCTGTCCCTTGCTATAAAGGGTTGTGACAGGAAGGGCATCCGACGTAAAAACCTCTGCCAAATCAAACGTGCGAGTCAGATGATTCACTGTGGTGACTCAAAAAAATTTTAGCTTTGCGCACAAGCATCATACTAAAAATGAAAATAAATCCTGCTGTTTTCTGACTTTGATTCTTAAATCCTGTGCACATCCTTGAGTGCATACTGTAAGATGTCAGACAAATAATGTAATGAATGGCAAAAATTTTATTTTTCAGGTAAAGTGCGGATAAAGCACTTCTTTAGGAGGAGAGAACATCAGAACACAACAACCTGTCGGCCCACAGTAAAGGTGGATGGTGACTCCATGAATCCATGAATGGTCCATCTCTGGTCTACTGCATCTCCTCCCTGTTCCATGTGCTTCCTCTGCACCTTCTGTTCTCTGCTTCTCAACTTGCTCATGGTCCCTTTTTCTCTTAAACATAAAATCAAATTTTCTTTGTCTTTTTTGGACCTTCAAGTGCATCAGGCTATGTTGAGATATCGGTCCCTATCAAAAGGAAGCACGCAACCTCCAGCTAACACCACAGCATTGTCTGGGGTCCTTCCATCACCTAGGCAACCAGCCATCCAATGAAAAGAATGCATTGAGTTTTCTTTCTACCACATGTGTTTGTTTGTGGAGGGGAGTGGTGCTGCTCACATGACAGAGAAACAGAAAGTATTTCATGACATGTTAAATGTCACAATTTATTACTTGGGGATTTTTTTATCTTTTTGAAAAAATGACTACATTGGAAAAAAAAAAAACAGCAAGACTGTACAGTGGTTAATGTTACGCTACAGTGAGTGACTGCCTACTACAAGTTGAAATATCTGATGGTAAGCGAGGACCGTAGCCTACAAATTATAGTGTTGGTTCAGTGCATTAACCCTAATTCAACATGTCACAGAAGACTCAATTTTACATTTATTTTGGTTAAATTTGATGGAAAAAGAAAGCTCTCGCATCATGTGCATGAGATAAAGTTGCTATTCCGAAGCATTTCGGTGCGTTGCGGTACATTTCTTACGGGCATGGCATTCCAACACGTTCCGGCTTACTTTCACCTCTGCATCTCGTAACAAAAAAATTACAAATATTCAAAACTAATGGTGTTTACGGAATCATCAAACACACCAGCACCATGTGAAATCGCCTCAACCACTATAGATGTAAACAGCAGTTAGCAACATTGTTCCTGAAGCTCATGCAGATATTTTCTGCTTTGAATTTTTTTAAGCAACATTTAATTCTGTGTTATCCAGATTAACTATATTTTAATAGTGATATTCATAGTTTTTGTAAGGTAGTGCAGTATTATTATTATCTTAAAGAAAAGAAAAGATGAATGGTATGTTATGAAGATTTTAAAACTTTGAACAAACGTAACTCATTCACTGTAGATAGCATATCAGTGTGTGTGTGTGTGTGTGTGTGTGTGTGTGTGTGTGTGTGTGTGTGTGTGTGTGTGTGTATTAATACGTACATATATAAGAGACAGGGGTCCATTGTATCGTTTGGGGTGGATCCCAAGTACATACTTTAATTGGGACACAATGACATGCATGGCTGTTCCTGTAGTGTAGCCACTAACCAGAGGTTGAGAAAGATACGTCACAACAAAACCAAACTGCACCAGACCTAAGAGCAACTACACAGAGAGAGAGAGAGAGACACACAGAGAGAGAGAGACAGCGAGAGAGAGAGAGAGACAGAGAGAGAAAGAGAGAGAGAGAGAGAGACAGAGACAGAGAGAGAGACAGACAGAGACAGAGAGAAAGAGAGACAGACAGAGACAGCGCGAGAGAGACAGAGAGAAAGACAGAGAGAGAGAGAGAGAGAGAGAGAGACAGAGAGACAGAGAGAGGAAGAGGAAGAGAGACAGAGACAGAGAGAGAAAGAGACAAAGAGAGAGGGAGAGAGAGAGAGAGAGAAAGACACACATACACACAGAGAAAGAGACAGAGACAGAGAGACAGAGAGAGAGAGACAAAGAGAGGAAGAGGAAGAGAGACAGAGAGACAGAGAGAGACAGAGATAGAGAGAAAGACAGAGAGAGAGAGAGAGAGAGAGAGAGAGAGATAGGGAGAGAGAGATAGGGAGAGAGACAGAGGGAGAGAGAGAGAGAGAGAGAGACAGAGAGAGAGACAGAGAGAGAGAGAGAGAGAGACAGAGCAAGCGAGAGAGAGAGAGGAAGAGAGATAGAAAGAGAGAGAGAGAGAGAGAGAGAGAGAGAGAGAGAGAGAGATCAACCAAATTATAGTTAGTTGAGAACGCAGCACTTCGAGTTTATTACTATAATTTCTAGAACACCTCTATATTATTCACACTGCATCGGCTCCCAATAAAATTTCACATAAGTTATAAACACACTGATGGCGTATGAAGCACTGAATAGCCGAACACTGCAGTACTTGAGGGAAGTTTCTGATCTGAAATATTCCTACTTTACTTTGCAGTGCAACTGTAAAACTGTTCAGGAATTTCTGTATTTCTGTCATTTTGAAAAACACTTATGTGCACAACAACAAACAGAAATTTATCCATTCATTCATTTTCTGTAACTGCTTAATCCTATTTAGGGTCGCAGGGAGGCTGAGGTCCATCTAAGCTGACTCCACATGAAGGCAGAGTACACCCTGGACAGCTCACCAGGCCATCGCGGGGCGGAAACATGCTGACGGCGATGTAGCTACTCTTGTTGAAAGTCAGAAATGGTTCTTTTACAACCTCACACCATAGACAGTGAGAGACATGACCGGCCTTTGATAACCCAGTTAGCTGCACTGGGGGATAAACAGAAATTCTCTATCAAAATATACAATAAAATCTGAACATATACAAGTGGCAAGGCCAATTTCTTTATTTTTTTACTACAAAAATAAAGTGATTTGGTTTGAGATCAAAAGATAAGATTATAGACCCATGGGTAGCATGGAGTAAACCACAGATTCTCAACATACATAGAACATAAAACAGTAAGGTGGACATCATAGGCACAGGTTTATTTACACTCTGCTTGATGGTTGATGATGGTTGGAAAAAAAAAAAAGGTTTAAAAGTACTCTGCAGGAACCAGGATTCTCTTTTCTAGTGAACATTCCAAAATAATTTTGAATAAATTTTCCAAAACGAAGTAAAGTTTTTCTTGAGTTTGTCTAAATTAAATACATTTTTATGTAAGACACTGCAGTAGGAAAGGGGATTTTGGAGCGGTAATATCTGCACAAACATTGGCCTTCGTTTTGGGAGTGCTACATTTTTGGGATTTTTTTGGTCTCTTCATGTTGGAAAATACAATATGATAACACAATACCAGAACCAACATAACAGACCTGAATAATCCCAGCAAGAAAGGCCAGAGCTGCAATAATCTTGATCCTCTCACTGTCACGAGCCTCAACGTCTACAGTACTGCCATTCATGATGAAATCTGAATCTGGTGCCATGCGCTCTGTCACACCACCAATCATCACACTCATCACCGCGAATGTACCTGTAACAGAAAGTTAAATTATACCAAACATTTTGTCATTTTCTGCCTTAGTGACTGTGTGTGCTTGTGTGCGTGCTTGCGTGTGTGCATACCCAGAGAAATGTGTTTAGAAGTTCCAAAGATGAAGTAGATCAAGATTGGGTAAAAAGATGAGTAGAGACCGAACACTGGTGGGACAGAAGCTAGTAGTGCATATGCTAGACCTATTCACACACAGACAAGAAAACCTGTGTTATCTGGAGGTTTTCAAAGAAAGCCTGTTAGCAATTCAGTGTTTTCTCTCAACTAGAGTTGATGTTATGTAGATAATATATCCTTTTTTAAACTTAACCATTTAACGCCCCACAGGACCATATGGTCCTCTTTCAAAAAAATGCTAATAACTACTAGACGCATGGTACTCAGTGCTGCTGCCATTCAGAACATGCTCTATACTTGTTGTGGTATCGTCTGATGCAACACAGCATGGTCTCACGTGCCTCAGTCGGCAATGAGACGACTTTGAGTGCGCAGGATTGTGTTTTTCACAAATTTGTGACAGTGTTATTATTTGCTATTATTATGTTATTATTATTATTTGTGTTATTATAATTTTGTTGAAAGAAATGTGTTCGGGGTGTTTACTTAGGCCTTTTTGATTAGGGAAAAACTAGTGATAATTTTTTTAAACTTTTAAAAATAATTAGGGCAATAGATAGATAGAATAGATCAGGCAATAATAATTGTTATTTTTCTCTTTATGGAAAGAAAAACAATGTTGTTACACAATGTATAACCAATAATTATCCTCCACAATACGGTAAAATTCATAGTGGTGGTTCATGGCTGCTGTAATAATGTTTCAGTATTGAGCTGAAGTTTTGGTCATTTATATAGCTGGCAGTAAATTATATTGTACATAAAATTAGCCATAAAATATTTATTACTTTATAATAGCCATATTCTGAAATCTTTGTAGTACTAGTTGTGAACTTTGTGAAATTTTAAGGATAGGTGTTCTCAAATTTTTCTTTCAAAATTCGTATCACACTTTGGTTGCTCCGTTTGTGAACTCGACGGCACAGTGGCATAGTATTTAGCACGTTCACCTCACAGCAAGAAAGTCCCGGGTTCGAGTCCCAGCTCTGACGTTTCTGAAGTTGTGGAGTTTACATGTTTTCCCTGTGTTTGTGTGGGTTTCCTCCTGGTACTCCTGTTTCCTCCCACAGTCCAAAAGCACATACAGTAGGTTAACTGGCTGTTTCAAATCTCCCCTAGGTGTGAGAGCGAGTGTGAATGGTTGTAAGAGTGTAGACTCTGCAATGACCTTGCGAGCTGTCCTAGGTGTACCCCACCCTTGCCTGGAGTCGGCTGAGATGGGCGTCAGCCTTCCCTCCCTGCAACCCTAATTAGGATTAAGTGGTTCAGACAATAGATGAATGAATGAGTTTCCTAACTCATTACAAAATAAATAACAAATTATTTAATAATTTGGAGTAGTCTCAAATTCTTCTTAAACAGTCTGAACATGTTGTGAGAATTTTGCATAGTTGCCGTTTTGTTCCCAAATTATTAGTTTTTCATTCATAAAAGACAAAAAAACAAAAAGCAAGTTGAAATGTCCAGACAAAAAGTTTTAAAAAGTAAAATCACACTTGCTGGCATCTGCCATATTTGTGTCATATTGAATTTTGTCATCATTCCTATTTATTTATTTTATTCAAGTTTTTTCATGTAAATAACGCAAATATGTAAAAAATGTAAATAATGTAAACGGGCAAAACAAAAAGTCAACAAAACACGACTGATTTGCAAAAGGAAATTTGCATTTTTTTCCTCCAAACACCTGCAAACCAATCACAAACCAACTGCAAATTTCTTGCAAATCAAATTTTTGTCACATTTCTTGTGACTTTCACACAACATATAAGCCACAAAATATTTATTTGTATGCGTATTCGCATAACATCTTTATGCAAATTTAAAAATTCACAAAAAAATCCCCAAAACAATTAGCATCAGTTGCTTTTCTTTCGCATCTCTAGTGTGATCATCTCCTAGTCCAGGGGTTCCCAACCAGGGGGTGCTTGCCCCCCTCGGGGGTGCGAGACATCATTCTAGGGAGTGCGAGGAGCAGGGCTGTAACATTTGAAATAAACATCTTCCTTTGATAAAGATTTCGTATTATTCCACATCCTTTATCCTTGAACAAAGTAAAAATGTAAAAGCTCAGAGCAAAATCTTTTTCGGGGTGCAGGAGTAAAAGAAAGTTGGGAACCACTGCCATAGACAGTCGAAATGTTGTGCTTTAAATGTGAGGTTTCAGCATTCTATATATTTCCAGTTTCACAGTGCTGTAGTATAAATAAAAGTAAAATGTATGCAAGTGTATATAACCTTGTGGCAGGTGCATGATGCCCACACTGAGTCCTGAGATGATATCTCCAAAAACATTTTCTTTGAGTGGGTAACGTGGCAGCCATGACAGCAGGGGAATCCGCGACCGAAAGCAACTCTTCACACGAGGACCAGAACACCTGGTACAGAGATCAGAATAAAGTGGAACTGTGGACCCTCACAGATAAATAGGATTCAATCTTACAGTCTTTCATAAATTGATTACATCAATGAGAATACTCTTTTTAATCAAAAGTTAAGACACATTTTAAGTAATCATGTGATATTGAGAGTAATGAACGCAAACAATGGATTTTTAAAACGGTATTTTCTGACTGATTTGCGTTCAGACCTGTGCACTGGTGGGATCATTTCACACCCCTGGCTGTGAGAATGTTGGACTGAGTTATACCAAATAAATTAATATATACAGTCGTCATTTAAATCAAATGATCTTCAGAGCACGTTTGATATCATTCATTCATCTTCTGAACGGCTTAATCCTAATCAGGGTCGCCAAGAAACAGACAACTATAGCTGAGGGCAGACTACACCCTGGATAGCAATGAATGCAGGCCATCGCAGAGCAGAAACAAGCTGACAGCTATGCAGCTCCTCTTGATGAAAGTCAGCAATGGTTCTTTAACAGCCTCTCACCATAGACAGTGAGAGACATGGGCGGCCTTTGATAACCCAGTTAGAATCACTGGTTGGACAGCAGTGACAACCGTTGACAGTCGGGCTTGAACTCCTGATCTTGGGATTTGTAATTCAGCACCTCACAACCAGGCCACCACTGCCCTACGACTTGATGTCAACGATAATATTCAGTACAGTACGATGAAATTAAAAGTTCAGGAAATGACATTTACAAAATTTCACACACACACACACACACACACACACACACACACACACACACACACACACACACACACACACACTGAATGCATACCATATGTCCATATGTATACAATGCTGAATTTTTCATCATCCTTTCTGAGACTTTTCTTCATGAACTGAAAGCTTTTTATGTGTTCTAGCACAGGCTCAAAATTTCTACGATAAAATATATGATGCCTTTTCTGTTTGAAATATTGATAACGGTAAAGGAAGATTTCAGAGAATTTTTACCATCTGGCCTCAAATAAGTTAACTGAACTGGCATGTTTATTTATTAAGCATATTATTATTATTATTATTATTATTATTATTATTATTATTATTATTAAACAGTATTTCTTGTATAATATATCTCTATATAAATTTTACACTGTATTTCAGTTTTATGTTGATTAAATTAATGGTATGTTAGGTAAATTTGAAATAGATCAACAAGTACAAACAGACAAACAATTTAAAGTACTGTATCAGTTTAAATGGAACCTCTGACAAATAAATGGAAAAGGTTTTGCTTACAAAGCTATTTAACCTGTGATCCAGCAGATTATGTAAAAAGATGGATAAAAGTCTGAGACATAATAGCATCATATTGAAAGGAGAAATAAAGTACAGTGATCCCTCGCTACTTTCTGATTCAGTTTCTGCAGCTTCAGGGCATAATGGATTTTTCAAAAATATTCATCAGCAAATAAAAAAAATAAGGAAATTAAAGAAAAATAGGGCGAAACTTAAGGGAAATGCCACAAAATAAGGCCAATTATCCCAAAAAAAACCCCCAAAACAAACAAAAACAAAAAAAAAAACAACCCAAAACCCCCCAACAAAACTATACATTTTTATGTGAGGTGCGCATCTGTGTGTGTGTGTGTGTGTGTGTGTGTGTGTGTGTGTGTGTGTGTGTGTGTGTGTGTATTTATATTTTATTTACATCTTATGTATTTATTTTTGAATGTCTAATTGTTATTATAAGCATTTATAGCATTGAATATGTGTTTATTGATATTATATACACATATACATGTATATATACATATATATATATATATATATATACACATATATATATATATATATATATATATACGTCAGTCGGGGGGGTCGAGCCTACTTCGCAGAAATCGGTGGTCACGGGGGTACTGGTTCATATTAACTGCAGAAAATGAGGAATCCCTGTATTATAAATCTCGACATACTAAATATTAGCAAATGTTGGAATCAGCTACATTGAGCAAGTACGGTACTATCATAAATAATTGTAATCAGGTTATTGGGTTATTCAGTATCAGATTCAGATCATTTATGTTCATTTGGAATCAAATCAGCTATAAATCAGTTATATATTTATAATAAATCACGGCACACATGTAGGAGAGGTATGAAATGCCACTTCATTTAATTACTGCCTCTACAAATGAAGGAGTTGAAATTCTGATCTGAAAAGAAGTTAAATATATTCTCGGTGTAGTGACTGCAAAATTAGCAAGCAAGCCGCGTACACTCACCAGTTAGTAATTATTAATTATTCGCCTCAGGCTTTGTGGATGTCGCTGAATATTGAATTCAGAGAGCTAGCTATGAATGATTGTTTTAGTTTATACTACACATAAACACGGGGGGAAACTAAACGAAGATTTTTATCGCTTTACAGTTTATTTTTACAGACAGGTCTGACGAGCTCCATGCACTCTTAGCTAGCAATAATTATTTTTAAATCCATTCAGATTTTAGTTACATATTACAAGGAAACATAAGAAAACAATGAATTGTACAATCTCAAACTGATTAGTATATACTATGCAGAAACACAAGAAACATTCATTATTTTTTTTTTTTTTTAAGCTGGTGACACGGTGGCACAGTGGTTAGCACGTCCACCTCACAGCAAGAAAGTCATGGGTTCAATTCCCAGCCTGGGTGTCCCTGTGTGGCGTTTGCATGCTCTCCCTGTGATTGTGTAGATTTGAACTTGAATGAATTAACTCTTAAGTTATTTTTTTCTCCCACTTGAGATCCACTCAGCCAAATGTTTTGATATTTCTGAGAGAGGACCAACAACGCTGCACTATTCCCGCGTAGTACTGTATATACGAATTGAATATGATTAACCTCGTAACTGTAATGAACAACTAATGGAATTGTAAAAAAATGTCTTTAGTCATAATTTAGTTAGAAAAGTTATACGTATTTATTAATAACTAATATTGATAGAGTAAAAACAAGTAAGCATGTAGAATTATTTTGATATAGTCAATACTATTTTGATTAGAGTAGTATTTATTTATTTATTTTTATGGGGTATGTATTTAGAGAGAATAACTCATAATTCAAACCAATCAGCTCCCACTGTCCTAAATCTAACTCTGGTTCAAACAGGTCATGATTTTATATCGAGCACATATTTTATGCTTTCATGAGAGCTTCAGTGAAACGGAATTAATAAATTAATTCATTTTCTGAACCGCTTATAATTAGGGCCGTGGACCATATCAGCAAATGTGGAAATCCACGCAGGCCCAGGGAGAACATGCAAACTCCACACAGAGCCGGAGCTGGGAATCAAACCCAGGCCTTCTTGCTGTGAGGCGAACGTGCAAAATACTACGCCACTGTGCCGCCACCACCACGGCATTTATAAATCACATTCCAAATTTGTATCGTTTCATTTTAGAGTACGTTATAAAAATGAACAGTTTTTTTTTTCGCTGCAAATGTGGGTAAACCCTCTGTTATCACTTTATTGTTTCAAAATGTTAATTGTTGTAAAAATTCTGAATATAATGGTTGCGCATTTCTACGACACATGAATACATTTTATGCAGATGAAGTTCAACAGCTCTCCTTAATCTCAATTGATTTCAGCCAATTTGTAAGATTATTGCTGTTTCACTTGCTATTGATGTCATAGTTTTTACACCCGAGCCATAATGGCTCATCAGGCCGGTGCTTATCCCCGGTTTCTGTAGCGTGAAGCGACTAGGAGTTCAACTCCTCCTGGATGGGACACTAGTCCATCACAGGTTACCTTCCCAGTATATTTTTATTGGTACCCATTTATACTGCTGGGTGAACAGAGGCACAGTTGTGGTTAAGACCATGCCCAGGGGTCTTGGCCCAGTGAGGATCTAACTGGGATTTGAACTCACAACCTCCCAATCGTGAGCCCAGCACTCTAACCACTACACCATCTGGCCTGAGATTGATGTCATAGATAGTATTTAAAATATAAAGTATCTCTTCATCCAGTACTTTTATTCTTCCTGAATTCAGCACTCACACCTTGAATTCTTACCTTATTGCCTCTTTAATTTTGCTGAACGATGATGATGTTTGGACATTTGATTTTTTCGCAACTTCATCAATTTTGAATTCGTCCATAACTTCGCGATAGATGTGGTATCCCATTCTACATTTCTCCCTCTCGTCCATCTCTGCTTCAGTGAGGCTGGTCTGTTAGGAATCTCCTCTTATCTGACTATCTTTACCAGGGATGGGAGGTCTGTTTCTAAAACAATTTTTCTTCTTTAAATTATTTCCTACAGCACACATACATCGTCCTCAATTCTATACTGAAAATTTGAAGACCAAAATAGGTGCATATCATTAAGGATATGAACTCAATATGATTTTCTTTAAATGAACAAAATAGCAGACTTGAATTTACTAACTAGCGTACTCTGAGTGATCAGTGCAGGTTCCTGTAGTACAGAACAGCCATGGTCTTCATCGTCTCACGTCTTTCTTTTCAAGCGTCCTCGTTAATGTGTATCTTGTCCTATCTGGTATTAAATGAGCAAAACATGTGTTCACTGACACATGCTACACAAAAACACACACAAGCCTGTACTCACACACCCCCCACACACACACACACACACACACATACACACCTCCACACACATACACACAACCCCACCACACACACGTACACACCTCCACACACATACACACACACCCCCACACACACGTACACACCTCCACACACATACACACCCACACATGCATGTCTAAGTGGCTTCTTTTTTTAACTCAACAGCCTGGGTGCCAAAACTTTTGACATCCAAGAGTACTGTTATAAATAAATAACTAAAAATAAATAAACAAATGACACAGAGACTGAATTTTAGACAAATTGGAGAGAATCAAAATGGTCCTTATAAAAAAGATGAATCCCACGCCTATCACCAACGATAATAATAGTACAGTACGTATTTACATTTTCCACTCTGACTTCGCTGAAGGGCACCGACACAAAGGAAAGTATTATTTATTGATAAGCATTTAATTAAATATGGGGCAGCATGAGGTGTAGTGGTTAGCACATCTGCTTCACAGCAAGAAGGTCCTGGGTTTGAGTCCTGAAGGTATTTCTGTGTGGAATTTCCATGTTTTCCCTTTGCTTTAGTTCCCTCTGTGTACTCCGGTTTCCTCCCACATGTGTTCATTAGACTAATTGGCTGTTACAAATTGCCCCTACGTGCAAGTGTGAGTGTAACTATTACTGTGTGTGAGTATGTCAGAGAGATTGAATAGTGAGCAGTGCTCCACCTTCACAGTCAACATTCCAAATCCAAGTCTCCAAAGTGTTGAGTGGGGTTAAAGCTGGCGATTCTGAGACGAGGAAGGTAGCTTCTGGTATCACTTTCATTATAGCAGCTAGTTTCAGCCATTAGTTTACCAGCTAAACTTGAAACCTGAAAGCACAAATTCCTCTGGTGTGACTTCTCGAGCACACTCTGAAAGTACGTGTCATTCATTAATAAATTTAAATTTATAAATGTTGCGAAACTGCTGTAGTATCCTATAGTATAGGAATCCTATTTACAAAATACAAATTAAAAATTAATTTTGAATTTCAAAAATATATAAAAATATAAAATCAAAATATTCAAAGTATGTTTTAGCAACAACAAAACAACAACAACAATTATTTATTCATTTAATAATAATAATTATTATTATTATTATTATTATTATTATTATTATTATTATTATTATTATTGTTGTTGTTATTATTATTATTATTATTAAGTTCATTTTCTGTAATCGCTTAATCCTAATTAGGGTTGCGGGGAGGCTGGTGCCCATCCCAGCCGACTCCAGGCGAGGGCAGAGTACACCCTGGACAGCTCGCCAGACCATCGCAGGGCAGAAACACACCGACGGCTATGCAGCTCCATTTGTCAAAAGTCAACAATGGTTCTTTTACAGCCTCACACCATAGACAGTGAGCGACATGGCCGGCCTTTGATAACCCAGTTATCTGCACTGATGGGACAGTGACAACCTTGTGTAGAGTGGAACTCGAACCCCCAACCTTTGAATCAGCGATCCAGCACCTATACCACGAGGATACCACAGCCCTTTATTATTATTATTATTATTATTACAGCAGGGGTCATGCAGCAATATATATATATATATATATATATATATATATATATATATATATATTTACCAGTCCTCAAAAAAATAACATATTGTGATAAAGTTCATTATTTTCTGTAATGTACTGATAAAAATTAAACTTTCATATATTTTAGATTCATTGCACACCAACTGAAATATTTCAGGTCTTTTATTGTTTTAATACTGATGATTTTGGCATACAGCTCATAAAGACCCAAAATTCCTATTTCAAAAAATTAGCATATCATGTTCAGGTAGTCTAAACGAGCTATTATCCTAATCATCTGAATCAACCAATTAACTCTAAACACCTGCAAAAGATTCCTGAGGCTTTTAAAAACTCCCAGCCTGGTTCATTACTCAAAACCGCAATCATGGGTAAGACTGCCGACCTGACTGCTGTCCAGAAGGCCATCATTGACACCCTCAAGCAAGAGGGTAAGACACAGAAAGAAATCTCTGAGCGAATAGGCTGTTCCCAGAGTGCTGTATCAAGCCACCTCAGTGGGACGTCTCTGGGAAGGAAAAAGTGAAAGAAGGGCCGATTCCAGACCTTGGGGGACCTGTGGAAGCAGTGGACTGGGCTACAGGTGCCGCATTCCCCAGGTCAAGCAACTTTTGAACCAGAAACAGCGGCAGAAGCGGCTGACCTGGGATACAGAGAAGCAGCACTGGACTGTTGCTCAGTGGTCCAAAGTACTTTTTTCGGATGAAAGCAAATTTTGCATGTCATTCGGAAATCAAGGTGCCAGAGTCTGGAGGAAGACTGGGGAGAAGGACATGCCAAAATGCCTGAAGTCCAGCATCAAGTACCCACAGTCAGTGATGGTCTGGGGTGCCATGTCAGCTGCTGGTGTTGGTCCACTGTGTTTTATCAAGGGCGGGGTCAATGCAGCTCACTATCAGGAGATTTTGGAGCACTTCATGCTTCCATCTGCTGAAAAGCTTTATGGAGATGAAGATTTCATTTTTCAGCACGACCTGGCACCTGCTCACAGTGCCAAAACCACTGATAAATGGTTTACTGACCATGGTATTACTGGGCTCAATTGGCCTGTCAACTCTCCTGACCTGAAGCCCATAGAGAATCTGTGGGATATTGTGAAGAGGAAGTTGAGAGACACCAGACCCAACACTGTGGATGAGCTTAAGGCCGCTATCGAAGCATCCTGGGCCTCCATAACACCTCAGCAGTGCCACAGGCTGATTGTCTCCATGCCACGCCGCATTGAAGCAGTCATTTCTGCAAAAGGATTCCCGACCAAGTATTGAGTGCATAACTGAACATAATTATTTGAAGGTTGACTTTTTTTGTATTAAAAGCACTTTTTTTATTGGTAGGGTGAAATATGCTAATTTTTTGAGATAGGGATTTTTGGTTTTTCTTTACTTTTTTGCAAAAATTATCAATATTACAACAAAAAAGGCTTGAACAACTTCAGTTGCATGTAATGAATCTAAAATATGTGAAAGTCTAATGTTTATCAGTACATAACAGAAAATAATGAACTTTATCAAAACATGCTAATTTTTGAGAAGGACTAGTATATATATATATATATATATATATATATATATATATATATATATATATATATATATATATATATATATATAGTATATAGTGTATATATACTAGTATAAATATATAAAAATATATTTTTTTTAAATCCTGAACTGAATAATCAGAGCACATTCCACATCGTTGCTGACCACAAGCCCTTGTATAAAGCTGCATGGATAAAGCAATATTATTTCAATTAAACAATTCTATTGTAAATTCCACTGACTTTTTTAAGACATGAAAAATGTCCAAATGTGTCTCATATCCCAACACAGACAACACAAACACTTTTTTTCTTTTGCGTGACTCCAGACATTTTTCAGAACATGATGAAATAATAATTGACTTGTTTGAAATAAGAAAAGGTGAATGATTCGTCCTGATGAGTGACAGATTCGTACCAGTATTAACAGGTCACACATGGATAAATGCAAAAAGGAAATGCTTTTTTTGGGTTTCCTGTGTAATGATCCTAAATGTACTTTGACCTTTGCTTCTTCTTCTTTTGCTTTAAAATCTGTAGCTGACCCTTCAAGCTAGCTAAATGGCTAATATGCCAAATGCTAGCCAAATGGCTGACTTTACTGCTGCATTTGTTAAACTGGCAGATGTACTGCCGAGAAATAACAATCATAAGTAAATGTAAAATAGTGCCAATAAGAATAACCCCATGAAATTTACCTCACCTATATCTCTTCTATATCTTTACTTCACCTTTATAAAGTGATTTAATTAAAACATTAGTACAAGAAATAATTATTTAAACTACAGTATTATTGAAACAGGGGGCAGTGGTGGATGAGTGGTGTAGAATTAAGTGTGGGGGCGCTGGTGGTCTAGTGGTATAGGGTGCTGAATCGAGCAGCTGAAATCGACAAAACACACAAAAGAGGTGAACAATACGAAAGAAATTTATTTGTACGACCACCTGAATGCCGGCACTGTACAGTACAGATCCATTTTATTTTATTTTTATTTATTTTCTGGTGTAATTCATATAAATTAACATTCAACAGATCAAGCTTTCACAACTGTCCAAATATGATTTAGACTTGCATCGATATTTATATCAATACCTTCAATAAAATACAGAACCAAACAGACAAACCTTTTCCTACTGTTTATTTATTTATTTTTGGCATGAGCTTGCTACAGCAGAACAAATTTAATGAAACGATCCCTGGACTGAATACTCCGACCTTCAGGAAACCAAATGGCCTCATTCTATGTCATGTGAGAGGTTTCATGCTGAGCACAGAAATAAACTGAGCATTGTGTCCCACTGCTCGTTGGATTACTGTTGTTTTTCTAGAAAGCAACGAGATTCAAATAAAGCAATAGAACTATTTAAAAATAAATATCCTTGATGATATAAATGAATGGAGGGTCAATGGGTGGCTAATGCCTGCCACAACAAATCCAGAGCGATGAAATAAAACAAAAGGGAACAACTGAATCAGAAGGGCAAGCAAGCAAAAATACAAAGATGTGGTAACAGCACTCGCACAAACTAACGAGCCATTTGATTATGACAGTAGTTCTCACAGCCGATGAGAAATGACGCTTAAAATGGAAGCGATATGATGTCATGATTCTGGGATTGACAGCTGCAAGTTTATCACACAAACATTCAAAAACGTGACATGCTCCACTCTCTGCAAAGTAGGTAGTAAACAATGTGCCGGCCAAATTTTACTTTTTGTCATTTTGACTGTTTGCCAGACTTCAGGCCCAACAGCGAGCCCTGGGGATTTTCCATGACAGCACACGTTTTTCATAACACGATTAAATAATACACCTGTTTAAAAGATGGTGAATGATTCTTCTTGCTGAGTAACTGATGAATGCCAGCTTTAACAGGCTAACAGGTCCAATGTCCTGATTAATGATCCTAAATGTTCTTTGCCATTTGACTCTGTAGTTTTCTCTTTTTCACTCACTAAACCACCCCATGTAATCTAACTCGGGTTACAGGGAGGCTGGGGCCTATTTCTTCTGACACTGGACCAATGTTGGGCATGCCCTGAACAACTTGCGTGATAATCACAAGGCTAACACACTCATAACAATCCATACTCACGACTCGGGTCCGTGCGGAACAGCCTGCTCAAGTGTCTGTTATTCGACTGTGGGAGGAAACCTGCGAAATACACATAGGACATGAAAAATCCACACAGACATGCCCAAGCAATGGGTACGAATTCAGGGCCTTCTTGCTGTGAGGCGGACGTGCTATTACATTGGTTTATTTATTATTTTGTAAAATAGTACACTCCTAATTTCACTTCATTAAACTTATATGTTCAATGCTACAAACAGTTAGCATAGTGACTATAATGTTCATTCATTTATTCATTCAGTCATCCATTAATTTTCTGAACCGCTTAATCCTAATTAGGATCGCAGGGAGGCTGGCGCCCATTGCTGCAAGGGCAGAGTACACCCTGGACAGCTCACCAGGCCATCGCAAGATAGAAATATGCTGACGGCTATGCAGCTAATCTTGACAAAAGTCAGCAATGGTTCTTTTACATGAACCTCTTACCATAGAAAGTGAGAGACATGGCTGGTCTTTGATAACCCAGTTAGCCGCACTGGGTGGGGCCAGTGGTGTAGTGGTTAGGGTGCTGCATTCATGATCGGGAAGTTGTGTATTCAAATCAGTGACAAACCGTTGAGAGTGGGACTTAAACGCCCAATCAGTGATCCAGCACTTTTACCACCAGGCCACCACTACCTGACTGTATTGTACGTAATGAAATTATCTTTCAGAATAAACTTCAAGTGTGTTAAAGTGAAGGGAAATTAATGAGGCTGAAAAGATTTTCGGACATGTTTGCTGACATTACATCATCATTTTCCTTGAGATAGATGTACACTACTTTTCGAAAGTTTTATTATGGCGCCCATTTTTTCCATTTTATTGAAAGTTAAACAGTTTAAGTCCAGTGAATGAGCTAAAAAAAGAAACAAAGGTAATCTGTATGTGAAAAGTAGACAAGAAAAGACAGTCGGATGCTGAAGTAAGATGAAACTCGGGGAATTGTAGCACAGTGTTCAGGATTAAACCCCATCAATATTGTGCATCAATATCAAGTGAATATTTAAAAATTTCCATCATCAAAATAATGCCAGGAGTGTGTCAGCCGAAATATATGTATAATGTGATTACTTTCATATTTCAGCAATGATTTCAGAACTTAACTGTTTTTTTTTTTTTTTAATAAAACCCTCCATTTGTTATTTTTTTACCTGTGTGGTGTAATTTCAGATGACACTGTAATCATAAACTTCCTTCATTAAAAAAAAAAAAAAGAATAGAAATGGAGATGTTCTGAAACTGTTGTTCGGTGGTGTGTTCATTGACTGACATCCTCACAGGAAAAGAATATGACTTTTTTATCCTGATCGTTATACTGTCCCCCCAGTGCACTAACTCTGTTATCAAAGGCCGGCCATGTCTCTCACTGTCCATGGTGTGAGGTTCATGTAAAAGAACTGACTGACAGCTGACTTTCGACAAGAGTAGCTGCATAGCCGTCAGTGTGTTTCTGCCCTGTGATGGCCTGGCAAACTGTCCACGGTGTACTCTGCCCTTGGCTAGAGTCAGCTGAGATGGGCGCCGGCCTCCTGGCGACATTAATTGGGATTATACGATTCAGAAAATTACTGAATTTTTGCTGTGTGGTGATTTGGAAAAAACTTTCACGCACAATACTACTGCATAATTTTAAAAAGCATTTCAATTTCAATTTTTTTGGTTTTATTTCAGCCAGAAGTGGTTTATTTAAGTACTCATAAGTGAAAAAAGACATATATATATATACAGTGGTACCTCACTTTACGAAAGTCTCACCAAAACGAAAAATGCAGGTTACGCAACGTATTTTCCTAAAATTTTTGTCTGTTTTCAAAACAAGTTCACGTTACGAAAGCGCCATCTTAAAAATTCAAACAGGCCATTCAAACATTAAAACGTGGCATTCAAACATTCGAACAATGCACGAGATGCTCTCCCATCAATGACGTTCAAACATCCCGCCCCGCTAGACTCCCATTGGCTAACAACTGAGCTGTCGTTCATGTCACCTTCACTCGAGCGCCATCTTGGACAGGTCCATCTGACGCCATCTTGGACAGGGATCCCATTGCCTACGAGGATAACGCAGCTACCTCTCATTGCCTATTATGGAGCTGAATCCACCATGATGCTTTTCGTGTAAAGGACAGAGTTACTGTTGTTTCATGCTTTATTTCTTGACTCAGGCTTTTAACCTTCCATAAACATTTGTAAGATTATAACTCTGCTAAGAAGACATAGTCAACACATGCGCGCACGCACACACACACACACACACACACACACACACACACACAGACACACACACACACACACACACACACACACACACACGTGTGCACACACACACACATGCACGCACACGCACACACACACATGTGCGTGTGATTTCTGGTGCGAGTGAGAAGAAGAAACGGGCTCAGGTGATATCACAAAGAAATATGGCCAAACCTGTCTGCCATTGGTATGACATTGAAGCAGAAGGAGGTCTTAAAAGGTATGCTTTTATAATTTTTAAAGGGTTCAGGGGTAGTATTGGGAGCCTTGGAATGAACCACACGTTTTACATGTACAATGTGGTTCAATTTACGAAAAATGCAGGTTACAAAAAAGGCTCTGGAACGGATTAATTTTGTAAAGTGAGGTACCACTGTATTAAGAAAACAATTATTTTCCTGAGTCTCAGAGTATGGACCTCATTTGAATAGTCCAGACTGTAAATTATTCAGCATCATCCAGCTCGTTTCGTAAATAATCCTTTCCTCTTCTTCTTCTTCTTCTTCTTCTTTTGAGTATTATTATTATTATTATTATTATTACAAATTCATTAATTTATTCATTCATTTTCTGAACTGCTAAATCCTAAGTATGATCGTGGGGAGGCTGGAGTCCATCTCAGCCAACTCTGGGTGAGAGCAGAACATACCCTGGACAGCTCACTAAGCAGTTGCAGGGCATAAACACACTGACAGCTTTGCAGTTACTCTTGCTGAAAGTGAGCAATGGTTATTTTACATGTACCTCACACCATAGACAGTGAGAGACATGGCTGGCCTTTGATAATCCAGTTCGCGCCACTGGGGGGGGGGGCATCCCATTGAGAGTGGGGCTTGAATCCCCAACTTTGGGAGAAGCGATCCAGCACCTTTTACTACAAGGCCACCAATGTCCGTCATTGTTATTGTTGTTGTTGTTGTTATTATTATTATTATGTCTCTCCCTCACGCCGGTCCCAAGCCCGGATAAATGCAGAGGGTTGCGTCAGGAAGGGCATCCGGCGTAAAACAAATGCCAAATAAACTATGCGAATCACAAGAAAGAATGACATACCGGATCGGTCGAGGCCCGGGTTAACAACGACCGCCATCAGTGCCGTCAACCAACAGGGTGCTGATGGAAATTGGACTACTGTTGGTCGAAGACGTCGAAGAAGGAGAGGCGGGAGGCGTGTCCGTTGCCAGAGAGAGAAGATTCATGGATGTGGTAAAGGAGGACATGAAGGTCGTTGGTGTAAGAGAAGAAGATGCAAAGGATAGGGTGAGATGGAGGCAGATGATTCGCTGTGGCGACCCCTGAAGGGAAAAGCCGAAAGGAAAAGAAGAAGAAGAAGATTAATATTATTATTATTATTATTATTATTATTATTACCAGTAGTAGTAATAAAAGTAGTCGCAGTAGTAACATGCACACAGACAGGTAGACAGAATCAAATTTTGTTTTTCCAGAGCTGTAATGCTTCACTGACTTCACTGTTAATAATCCACTTCATTCACGTTCATTACACCCGTGACTGTATCAGTAACTGATGATGACGTATACCTGAAGTCACTGAAGTGGGCTGGCGTATAACGTTATCTTAGGTTGTGTGTTACTCTCTATGTGTGTGGCACGTTATCACTGAATGGCTGTGAGAAACTGACCTGGGTCTATTACTGAGCGTCCACAGCCTCATTCTGTACCATTCTGTACAGTGCACTCGGTTGCACTCAGCTTACAAAAAAGTCATTTTAAAAAAATTATCATCTGCATGACAAAAAATGTTTAAAAACCTTCAACGACATTGATGAGACATCTCTGAGTTCAAGCTATAATAAAACAAGCCTGCACAATTATGGTTATTGGTATTCACAGTGATATTGAGCCTTTAGGGTATTAATCAAGTTTCTATTCTCTTACTCATACAGTGAGTTTTCACACCGCAGGTTGTACGTTAAATATTAATAAAAGTTGCCTCATTGTGAATAGATGAAGTTTGGGCAGCTTGGTGCTCTTTAACGGATGCTGCTTTCAGTCAAGATGTTGAATATTGTTTAAAATTTACAGGGCGTGCTGGTATAGGAAACGAAGCAAGAATTAAGTGATATGATAGAGTCAAGTTATACCACCAGTCCAGAGATGATCATTCATTAATACATTCAAACATATTTATTTATACACACACACAATATATATATATATATATATATATATACATGGGTAAGTCTGTTGGGTTTTTACACCTGAGCCTCGTGGCTCATCAGGCCGGTGCTTATCCCCAGTTTCCATAGCGTGAAGCGATCAGGAGCTCAACTCCTCCTGGATAGGACGGTAGTCCATCACAGGTTACCTTCCCAGTATATTTTTACTGGTACCCATTTATACTGCTGGGTGAACAGAGGCACACTTGTGGTTGAGACCTTGCCCAGGGGTCTTAGCACAGTGGGGGGTCTCAGTGGGATTTGAACTCACAACCTCCCGATCATGAGCCCAGCACTCCAACCACTACACCACTGGCCCGACAGAATATATATATATATATATATATATATATATATATATATATATATATATATATATATATATATATATATTGCCCTTGACACTTGACCTTGGGTGTCTGTATCATTGGAAAAGGACAATACGTAATACATTTATAAAATATGGAGTCAGCACAATTGTGGAGGGCAGTGGTGGCCTGGTGGTAAAAGGTGCTGGATAACTGATCCTATGGTTGTGGGTTCGAGTCCAACTCTCCAAAAGGTTGTCATTGTCCCCCAGTGCATCTAATTGGGTTATCAAAGGCCGGCCATGTCTCTCAGTGTCTATGGCGTGAGGTTCATGTAAAAGAACCATTGCTGACTTTCATAAAGAGGAGCTGCATAGCCGTCAGCGTGTTTCTGCCCCTTGCTAAAGGGTTGTGTCAGGGAGGGAATCCGACATAAAAACCTATGTCAAGTCAAACATGCGAATCATTTGCTGTGGCGACCCCTGAGAAAAAGGGAACAGCTGAAAGGAAAAAGATAAAAAGGAGTCAGCACAATTGTAAGATTCATGTCAGTTTTATGGCATTACGTATGTTGGTCCTCATCACACATGAGATAATATATATATATAAATATATAATAATATAATAGTTGACATGCCAATAGATAACATGCCTGCTTTTTATCTCTCCTTCTCTCTCTGTACACACACACACACACACACACACACACACATACACACACAGTGTTTTAGTAGTCTGGTGTGTTCGACATTGAGTCAAAGAACACAGCTCAGAGCTGTGAAAAGGGGCTCTACAGATGCTGTAGCTCCCCCTAGTGGTAAATAGCAGCTATAATATTTTGCATACTGCTCCCAATGTACTGTTGTGCATATACTTGTACTCTGAGTCATATGCTTGAAAGTGCATCTGAATAAAAAGATGTTTGTTGGTTCAAAATCATATTTATTGAGATTAATTGTTATTATCTAAACAGTAAAGGGGAGACTTATCTAACAAGCTCGGCAGTTATTATAAGTTGTCACATAACAGATACTGTAATGTACTGTCAATGTCATGGGAAATTGATTTAGCTTTTAGCAATGTGTTAATGTATTATATATTAATAACATGGAAATGATGTACATAAAGCTTTCACAACAGTTATGTGGAATGTGCGGCATTATAGAAATCATAACTCGTATATTACACTACAAGAGAACAATGTGATGCAAGTTTTTCATGATCTTAGGACAGTATTATCCATTGAAAATATTTTCTGGTTTCTGATTGGTGGAGTCATGAGATGATTTATTCATTACTGGCAGTAGCTAAGCTAAATGATTACTGCACGACTGACATACGCCAATGTTCCTCCTTATAAATATAAGACATGCCATGAACTTCAGCAGACAGTGCCGCAGTCTGACATCTTGGTTGTTTAGTACAGGCTAAGTTAGGTTCGATGACGGCACAAAGTTCTGCCGCCCAACAGCGTAGTTAGCAGGGTGTAAGCTATCTACCTATCCTCTTTGATATCAATGTTCCTCCTCTCACCCGCCAACCTGAGAAAGCTGGCGAGAAAACGTCCGTACACTCTCAAGACAATTGCCCTGCTCCATACAACAAACTGATGAAGTCTCATTTGGTGGAAAATAAAGGTATAAAGCTAATTCTGAAAAAAAGAAAATTATCCTTCCAATCGAATACTTGAATTCCATATTGTAACCGTACATTTTTCTCCGGACTTGAAAATATATTTTGAATGAATAAAAAAATAATAATAATTAGAAAATTTCAGCTTTTGTCTGCTCTGCAGAACAATTCATATTTCACAGGGGATGATTCTTCAGAATTCCACCTCCAAAATACTGAATAATGAGAATATTATACAGAAAGCTATGCCATGGTTCATCAGTTCATTTTCTGTAACCGCGTCATCCTAATTAGGGTCACGGGGAGGCTGACGCCCATTCCAATCGACTCCGGGAGAGGGCAGAGTACACCCTGGACAGCTTGCTAGGCCATCACAGGGCGGAAACACACTGATGGCTATGCAGCTACTCTTGACGAAAGTCAGCAATGGTTCTTTTACACCTCTCACGATAGACAGTGAGAGACAAGGCCGACCTTTGATAACCCAGTTAGCTGCACTGGGTGGGACAGTGACAACCTTGAAGAAAGTGGGACTCAAACCCCAAACCGTTGGATCAGCGATCCAGTGCCCTATACCGTTAGGTCACCACTGTCCTGCTATGCCATGGTGAGATTTCCTTTCGGTTTTTTCCCTTTCTCAGGGGTCGCCACAGCAAATAATTCGCATGTTTGATTTGGGATAGGTTTTTACATTGGATGCCTTTCCTGACACAACTCTTTAGCGAGGGACAGAAACACGCTGACAGCTTTGCAGCTACTCTTTTTACGAAAGTCAGCAATGGTTCTTTTAAATGAACCTCTCACAGTGAGAGACATGGCCCGCCTTTGATAACCCAGTTAGCTATACTGGGGGGACAGTGACAGGCTTGTGGAGAGTGGGAATTGAACCCCCAACCTTAGGATCAACGATCCAGCGCCCTATACCACTAGATGCCATGGTAACTTGCTGTTTTCCAGAGAAAAAAAAAAGGTTTTCCAACTTTGAATGAATTTTAAAAATGCCATTTTGAAAACGTGTATGAACACTGTTCAGGTGTAAATAATAATAATAATAATAATAATAATAATAATAATATAGCATAAACAACTAATTTTAGTTTGTTTTTCTTTATGTTATTTATATGTAATACATATACAGTGCTACCTCGTCTAACGAGTGTCCCTTATAATGACTACCCACCAAAAATCTGCTCCATTCACTTTAAAAAAGGCTTTTCCAGGCCGATTAGCCTCGTATTCTTCCACATGTATTCCTCCGCATGCCGAGAACGCCTTGTGCAGTGCTTCCCAATTATTTTCTGTGACGCCCCCTCTAGGAAGAAAAAAACATTTTACACCACCCCCAGCGCCCCATGCATGAATATAAATAGTGTTTACTGCACTTCATATCATTTGCGCGGTGCTTTTTCCCTACACCATAGCACGACAATGAGAGCACCACTGCCAACTACTGTAGTGGATGCACAATTACACTTAATTCTAGTACAGTATGGCAAAAAAGCATGTTCCCCAGGTCATACACGATCCCCCTAGTATCAATCCCACTACGCCTCCCCAAGGGGGGGCGTGCCCCACTTTTTGAGAAGCACTGGCCTTGTGGGAGCTCAGTACAAGCCTGTCCTCGCTGGCATTCATAGCATGCACATGCAGAAAATTCTCCTCCTCCTCCTCTGTTCCGCACCACCTCCTGCCTGTCCACGTGACATCCTTGCCGCAGTCGATGATCGGAAGGATGAGTTGGCTTATTGTTTATTCTTGTTTTATTATTAATTATTATTAATTATTATTAATGTAAATGTACATGTATTATGAAATATTTGTTGTTTTTACATGTTTGCCTTTAATATATTCGGTCAAAAATATACTGTACATGTTTGTGTCAGGTTATATGAGTTTGGGAGGGAGTTGGAATGGATTAAT
>CM045749.1:15811728-15816728 GCA_024760905.1 Plotosus lineatus
ATACTCGATTATTTTACTAGTATTAGTAGCAGCAGCAGAAATAGCAGTAGCAGTAGCGGTAGTAATAGCAGTCGTAATAGCAGTAATAATACGTAGTAGTAGCATTCATATTATTACTGTATTGGAATTAGTAGTAATACATAATAAATAGCAGTATACAAAATAAAAAGTAAAAAACATTTTAAAATACAGTAAATAAATGTCTACCAAATCTCTATTGCACACTTTAAACAGCTGTGTATTTGGTGCCCACGTAACTTTATGCATGACATCATCCTTGCAATAAATTAGTAGATGATAAACCGGAGCACCTTTTCCATTATAGTGATTTAAAAATTTTGATTTCAGATTAGTTTTACTGGCATATGACAGCACATCCACATAATATACATACTTATATTAAAAACAAACAAGAAAATGAACCATTATTGCTGCTGTTGCTTTACAATATATCACTTGCTTATGAGAAGCTCATGTTTTAGACACACACACACACACACACACACACACACACACACACACACACACACACACACACACACAAAATGCAAGCCTTCATTACTTACGCTGACAACCTGATAAGAAGACTTTAATTCCAGCACTCCCGAAGTCCTTCTGGATCTGAAAGTGAAGGATGGTTATTGTACCTGAAATGTTATTGACTATATATTCATTATTAACACTGCTATATCTGAGATGTTCAACATTCTAAATCTCACATCGCATAATGTTTTCACTCCCACTGTATCGAGGAAGTTGACAGGACTCAGATCGAGGATGATGGCTTTGGGTATGGAGAGGTCAGGACTCTGGTCATGCTCTGGACTCACTCCCACTGTAACCTCATATGTTTCGTTTATGTCGGAAACGTCTGCAGCTTCCCCCTGGAAAAGGCAAAGGTATCAGACTGAACAGTGGTGCACATGCACCTTCAATACACACGGCTCTGATTTACAGCCTTACCGATGCAGGTTTTTTTGCTTGTTTCGCCTCTTTCTTCTCTCTCCTGAGTCTCTTTGCCTCAAGCTTCTTCTTGTGTGATAGGAGTTTAGGTACATCTACCCCACTCTACACACAGGGGCAAATAAGGCAATCCAATGTGGGTTTCAATTTATAAACTTATATCTTTATTACATCTTGTCCAGATCTGTTATTGATATACAGTACTATATATGTGATAGAAAAAATAAATGACATATATACAGTGGTACCTCATCTTACGATAATTCCAGCAAACGAAAACTCCAGGTTACGAAAAACATTTTCCAAAATTTTTTGTCTCTGTATACAAAAAAAGTTCTCCTTATGAAAGGTGCCAAACGCGCCATTCAAACATTAAAACAATGCACGAGCTGCTCTCCATTGACTATCTTCCAACATTCCACCCCGCTGGCCTCCCATTGGCTAGGAGGGATGACGGAGCCTCCTCCCACTGACTATCTCCCAACATCCCACCCTGCTGGCCTCCCATTGGCTAGGAGGGATGACGCAGCTCCCTCCCATTGGCTATTATGGAGCTGCATCTCCCATAATGCTTTTCGTGTAAAGGACAGAGTTACTGTTGTTTCATGAGCTTTTTGAGTGTGTTCATTGCTTTATTTTTTGACTCAGGCTTTTAACCTTCCATAAACATTTGTAAAATTATAACTCTGCTCAGAAGACATGGTCAACACATGCACCCACACACACACACACACACACACACACACACACACACACACACACACACACACATACACACGCTGTGATTTCCGGTGCGAGTGAAATGAAGAAGCAGGCTCATGGCATGCGGTTGAGTGATATTGCAAAGGAATATGACCAAATGTGTGTGTGTGTGTGTGTGTGTGTGTGTGTGTGTGTGTGTGTGTGTGTGTGTGTGTGTGTGTAGACTTTGAAAAGTCATTACTCAGTTGAAGTTCTGGCAGAAAGCTTCAGATGAAGTTCTATAATATTGACTTTCCCTTTCTTTCTCACTACTGTAGTGTTGGTTCTCTGGATTTCTGCTTACTGTGAATTTGTCTTTTTTGCTACTAGTTCCTGAGTATTGGATATTATCTTGGATCGTGATATTAAGGCAAAGACAGGTATTAATATTTCATAGAAGGACTATGTATGTGAGTGTGTGATCACCTTCTCATAAAGGTTTTCTATATACATCTCTGCATTGGCAAAATACACTGTAGTAGAGCAGCGGAAAATCACAAGACCTGGAATCTGTAAAACCTGCAATACACACACACACACACACACACACACACACACACACAAACACACACACAGGGGCGGGGGGGTACTGTAGACAAATAAATCTGTTTTTCTATTAAACAGCCTTCAGGTCTCTGGTTCATAATTGACCATTTTGAGATACTCTGTTTGTATGATCCAGCTAATGATGAGAATTTTTTTTTTTTTTTTTTTTTTTTTTTACACCCGAGCCTAGTGGCTCATTAGGCCGGTGCTTAGCACCGGTTTCCATAGCGTGAAGTGACTAGGAGTACGACTCCTCCTGGATGGGACGCTAGTCCATCGCAGGTTTCCTTCCCAGTATATTTTACTGGTACCCATTTATACTGCTGGGTGAACAGAGGCACACTTGTGGTTAAGACCTTGCCCAGGGGGTCTTAGCACAGTGGTGGTCTAACTGGGATTCGAACACACAACCACCCGATCATGAGCACAATAACCACTACACAATAACCACTACACCACCGGCCCCACGAATGATGCTATTCCACCTAAATAAATCTCACTGCCAACTTTTTTAAATTTTCTATTATCATAATTGAATTCATTTTGGGTGGGCACTGGTGGCCTAGTGGTACAGGGTGCTGGATTGCTGATCCTAAGGTTGGGGGTTCGAGTCCCACTCTCCACAAGGTTGTCACTGTTCCCCCCAGTGCAGCTAACTGTCTCTCCCTATCTTTGGTGTGAGGTTCATGTAAAAGAGCCATTGCTGACTTTCGACAAGAGTAGCTACAAAGTCATCAATATGTTTCCACCCTGCGATGGCCTGGCGAGCTGTCCAGGGTGTACTCGGCCCTCGCCCACAGTTGGCTGGGATGGGCGCCAGCCTCCCCGCGACCCTAATTGGGATTAAGTGGTTACAGAAAATGATGATGAATTATTTTTGGGAGAGTTTTTGGTCGAAAAAAATTTATTCATTTAGTCCGTAAAGGTCAATTTGGGTGTTTCCTCTATACCAGTGGTTCTTAACCTGGGTTCGATCGAACTGTAGAGATTCGGTGAGTCAGTCTCAGGGGTTTGGCGAAGGTCAAGACACACACCCGACTTATATTCATGATGACACGCCCCGCTTGGCCATCACTGGCTGCAAGTGATCACGCTACATTACTTGACCAATCGGTGCTTCAGGAAATTTGGTGTGCTCAGTAGTCGACTTGTGACTGTCGTGATGGTATGTCATGTGATTTCTTTCTGAACGTTTTACTCCTTACTATGTTGAGCAAAAAAAGAAAGTGGTCAAATATGTACAACAACATGGATTCACATATATAACGGAACGTGATGCTAGTCAGCTTCCTATCTGCATGATTTGCGAAGTAGGATCAACCCCCTGCTGACTGACCTATACATACATGTCTATGTGTATACAATATCAATAAATACATATTCAACACTATAAAGGCTTATAATAGCAATTAAACATTCAAAAATAATGCAAAAGATGTACACGCACTCAAATGCACACCTCACATAAAAATGTAAGTAGTTTTGATGGGCGGAGTTCATGCATTGTATTGGTTTTGTTCTTTGAACACGGTGATGGTAATGCACAGTTAAGTTTGGTGCCCAAGTGAAAACCAATGTTTTTCGATAAAAAAGGGTTCGGTGAATAAGCATATGAAACTGGTGGGGTTCAGTACCTCTAACAAGGATAAGGTACAATCTTATAAGTTACAATCCTTATAATGAATGGTCTGACTTGAAGAGGCTTCAAAGGCCTCATCTCTTCAATACATATTTATTCTGCCTGTGTTCTACTGGAGAAACTGGAGCTTGTCCGATTGTTTTTGGTTCTCTTTCCAACGATGTCACCATGGATGGCTCTACTAGCACCTTTGCCAAGGTGTGGAAGGCTCCTATTTAAAGCCAGCCCTACTTGAATTGTTCAAGTGGACCCACCAATCAGCCTACTGTGCATGTTTTTGGACTGTGGAAGGAAACTGGAGTACCCAGAGGAAACCCATGCAAACACGGGAAGGACATGTGAACTCCACACAGAAACACCCCGTCCCTGGAATCAAACCTGGGACCTTCTTGCTGTGAGGCAAAAGTCTGAACCACTGTACATATTGAATTGTATTCTCCAATAATAATAATAATAATAATAATAATTATTATTATTATTATTATTATTATTATTATTATTATTATTCAGGGCAGTGGTGGCCTGGTGGTAAGGTGCTGGCTCACTGATCCCAAGGTTGGGGATTCAAGCCCCACTCTCAACGGGCTGTCACTGTCCCCCCAGTGCGGCTAACTGGGTTATCAAAGGCCGGCCATGTCTCTCACTGTCTATGGTGTGAGGCTGTAAAAGAACCATTGTTGACTTTCATCAAGAGTAGGCTGCATAGCCATCAGCATGTTTCTGCCTTGTGATGGCCTGGCAAGCTATCCAGGGTGTACTCGGAACTAGCCCAGCGTGGTCTGAGATGAGTGCCAGCCTCCTCGCAACCCTAATTAGGATTAAGCAGTTCAGAAAATGAATGAATGAATTAATATCATTCACACTCCAAAACCATTCACACCTCGGGGAGATTTAGAACAGCCAATTAGCTTACTGTGCATGTTTTTAGACTGCGGGAGGAAACCGGAGTACCTGGGATAAACCCACACAAGCACTGGGAGATCACCGCACAGAAACGTCCAGTCTGGGAATTGAACCCACACCTTGCTGAAAGGCAGACATGCTAACCGCATGCTAATCCAGCTCAGTTGACTTAAAGTGTTAATGCATGAGCAATTGCCGATGGGGCATA
>CM045749.1:15821728-15831728 GCA_024760905.1 Plotosus lineatus
ATGTTGGGAGATAGTTAATGGGAGGCCAGCGGGGCGGGATGTTGGGACATGGAGTCAGTGGGAGAGCAAGTCATGCATTGTTTGAATGTTTGAATGGCGTGTTTCGTAAGGAGAACTTGTTTCATATTCAAAGACAAAAAATTTCGGAAAATGTTTTTCCTAAACTGGATTTTTTTGTATTCTGGGACTATCGTAAGGTGAGGTGCCACTGTATTTGTAAGTACAGTAGATAAATACAGCACTACTTTTAAATGCATTTCTGCTTAACATACAGCCACCGCTTGGACTACAAATTTGTAACATGGGGATGACAGAACAGCACATTTTTTGTAATTAAAAAAATTAACCAGTATTTTAACTGAAACTGACCATGTTACAAGAATACGACGGCTTTCTGCCTTGATCCATGGTGGCGTCGCACAATTGCTTTCACACCACACAGTACACCACACCTCCCTTGACCTCAGCTGTGTAGATTTTAATAATTTTTGCCACCCATAGTCTTGTTTGAAGCCCCTAGGAGGTGCTGTGATGTTTTCTTTTTTTTTTACAGACAAGTGTATTCTTCATACACTTTACAGTCACATGACCATATTAAAGATAGAAGGTACGTGAAAGGAGCAAAAAATCATAAACCTGTGCATTCTAGCCTATAGACTTTAAATATGATATTATATACTACAATATGAATTTACATATGCAAAAATGTTAAATGCAGTCTCACTATGTTTTGAGGTGCATTAGACCTCAACATGCGAATATCTACTGAATGAAGTGAACACAAATATGTAACTTAAATAATAGTGAATATGAAGTGTGGCAGGGTGGCCATCTCACAGCAAGAAAGTCCTAGTTTGGAGTTCAAGGGTAGGCGAGCCGTTCCCGTCAGTGAGGTCATTCCCGTCAGTGAGGCATGCGCTTCCTGTGCTTGTCTGGGTTTCAGCTAGGTTACCTCCCACAACCCCAAGACATGTACATTAGGCTAATTTGTTGTTTTAAATTGCCCCTCGGTGTGAGTATGAATGTTTGTGTGTTTTGACCTGAAATGGACTGGCAAGCTGTTCACGGTCAATTTTGCCCTCGCTCAAAGTTGGCTGAGATAGGCTCCAGCCTTCCAGACACCCCTTCAAGCAGGTTAGCCAATAAGTAAGTATATTTATTCATCTTCCCTAACAGAGTCATCGTGGATTCTGAGCCTACACCATAACCATAACTCTGTAAAAGTAAGGTACGAGCCTCAACTAGGGAAAGCAAGCACCATAAGGCAGCGTAGTGGTTAACACGTCCACCTCACAACGAGAAGGCCCGGGTTGGATTCCAGACCTGGGTGTTTCTGTGTGGAGGTTGCATGTTCTTCCCGTGCGTGTGTGGGTTTCCCCCGGGTACTCCGGTTTCCTCCCACAGTCCAAAAACATGCACAGTGGGTTAATTGGTTGTTCCAATTTGCCCGTAGGTGTGAGTCAGTTTGTATGTGGTCTGGCGAACCATACGGTAGATCATTGTGATCACAGTCATGACAATCCCTGCATAAGCATCATTCAAGCTTCATTCCTCATGATTGGATGTAGACGTAGATAGAAGCACCATAAACACACATATTCACAAAAAGGAGATTTAGCAGAAGCTGTCCATATACGAGCATGCTTTGAGCATGCTTAAAAAAAAAAAAATTAGAAAATCCATTGAAAAGATGTACAAACAATGGGATAACAGTAACTAATGCAGAGGATTGATCCTGGAGCTTTGAAGTGACCTGCTGGAACACCATGCTGCCAATACTACTTTATGGAAAATGTAAACAAACGTCATGCGCGTGGGAGATGAACATGTGTGAATTCACTCACAGCAAGAAGCTCAACAGGAATCGGAACAGGAAGCTTGTGTGCCAAAAATGTATTGACTTCCTTAGCAATGATCAGTCCCACAGTGGTCACGATGCTCACGACCAGTGTTCCAATGGTTGTCTCACCCAGCAAAGAAAACACGTTCAGCAATGTCTATGGAAGAACAGACAGCATGAGAGAGAAAAAGAAATAGATTATGCAACGTCCATAACTACTGCACAGGAGCTACTCAAGCTAACTAACATGCCTCTCAGCAAGAAGGTTCTGAGTTCCAGTCCCAGGCTTGGGTGTTTCTGTGTTCTCCAGTTTGCATGGGTGGTTTTCCTCCAGGTACTAAAGTTTACTCCCGAAGTCCACGACCAGCAGCAGGCTCTTTGGCTGTTCCAAATCTACCCGTAGGTGTGAGGGTGAGTGTGAATGGTTGTGCGTGTTGGTGAGCTGTTCAGAGTGTACACTCCCTTTGCCTAGTAATGGCTGAGAAAGGCTCCAGCCACCCCGTGAGCCAATTAGGATTAAGTGGTACGGCAAATGAGTGAGTAACACAGACACGCCTACAAATGTGTCTGCTAACTACATCTGCCAGAGTGGAAAGTTTCCAAGAAATGCAACTGAAGGGTGATGTATGTAGCTCTCAGATGATGGAGTGCCAGGACTACAACCAAAACAACACACCACTGTTTCAGTGCCCAGTGTTCCATACCTGGTGATGCCAAGCCTTCTGATGACTAAAGGCCCATTTACACTCATGTTAAAGACGGATATGGATATGGACAGAGTCTTCTATCTGTACTCTGCAGTGGTTTTATTCATATTTTTGTTGATTTTCCAAAAGCTTGAGGATGTGGATCTGATTCATGTCCATATATCTTGTTCAAGTATTGTTGTTTCTCTTGACCTGACATCCTGTTCTTTGACCTGACAGTGATTAACGTTTGTGTTTACTTGCCTTTGGTTAAATACAGAAAATTAATCAGCAACCATCACCACCTCCAATGCCTGGCATCGTCTGTGAATAATGTTGTTTACGAGAATAATAAACTTTCATGATGCAACTTTTGTAATGATTACAGACATCGCCGGCTACAAAAACAGTCTCAGAACCACTATGGTATTGTTTAAATTTTAGTTTTAGGTTTAGAACCATCACGAACGTTCCCTCAAGAAAAGAAATAAAGTTCCTGAAGGGTTCCCGTGTGGTGCATTGAAAAGGTGGGTGACTATTAACCCAGAGATCCCAAGTTCAAATCCAGGTTAATTAACATACCATCTGTGACTGGGAGTCCATGGGAGCTAATTGGCTGAGCTGAGCCCTCGTGCGAGGGAGGGATAACATATGTTTACTTCCCTGTGTGATGGACCAGCGGGTGGATAACCGGTGTAATACAGGCGAGGCAAAAACTTTGTCGACTTAGCAATTTATTCAGATAGATACACAGGGGTCGGTAATGTCTGGGGTTCGATGGGGGTCCATCACATATGGTCTGCGGAGGCGCAGAGCTTCTCCTCTCTTATATATCGTTTCTGCATCACATTGAGCATGCACCTCAGAGCAGACACTCATCACAGTTGGTGCATGTATCACATTGACTTAATCACAGCCAGTGTGCATGTCACAGTGGCCTAACATCACAACTACTGTGTCTCTGTCCCCTGCGTCACACCTGTCACTCACAGCTGTTGCCAGCCAATCATGGGTGTCTGTGAGATCATTCGTACCTAGGAGCAGATAGTGCTTTTTCTCTGAGTGTGCTAGAAGAGGTGGGTGGCTAGCATTGCATGTCACGGAGGGGGCACATGCATGCTTTTTCTCCCTGGTTGGTGGCGTAGGAAGGCATTATTTGGTGGGTGGGAATTGGATACAACTAAATTAGGCAGAGAATGGGGGAGGGGGTCTACTTACAAAGCAAAGATTAATAATTTACTGGATGAACATGGTTCAGTTTTCACGTGTGTGTGTGTGTGTGTGTGTGTGTGTGTGTGTGTGTGTGTGTGTGTGTGTTGATACCTACATATATAAGAGACAGCGGTCCACTGTAGCGGTTCGGATTGATCCCAAACATGAATTTAAACTGGGAGACAATGACATGAATGGCTACTGCTGTAGTGTAACCTCTAACCAAAGGCTCAGAAAGATATGTCACCACAAATCCAAACTTCACCAGGCCTAAGAGCAACTACACACACACACACACACCACATAAACACACTTAGAATGTACAATTACACAAATAATCGACTTGGGATCTTGAGAACAGGTGATGTTAGCAAATATGAAATGTTAGCTCATGTTATCTATAATATAGTGAGACAGAAAAAAAACCCAACGTAACTCAGCTCAATACTCCATTGATCATGTAATTATAATATTTAACATTTTAAGTAAATAAAATTTTTGAGTTATGAGTAATTATACACAGAAAAACAGCATTCACCATCAACTTTATAAAGAACACATGAACATGTACATTTCTGCAGTTATCTCATTAGCCAATCATTTAGCAGCAGCATAATGCGATAACGTATACTGTACGTACAGTCATACAGATAAAGGTTCATCACTCATCGTTCATTTTCTATGAACGCTTAATCCTAATTAGGGTCAGGGGAGGCTGGCACCCATCCCAGCTGAGTCTGGGCAGGGGCAGAGTACACCCTGGACAGCTCGCCAGGTCATCACAGGGAGGAAACATGCTGACGGCTATGCAGCTCACTCTTGATGGAAGTCAGCAATGGTTCTTTTACAGCCAATCACCATAGACAGTGAGAGACATGGCCGGCCTTTGATAACCCAATTAGCCGCACGGGGGGGCAGTGACAACCCGTGATGAGTGGGGCTTGAACCCCTAACCTTAGGATCAGTGATCCAGCACCGTTTACTACCAGACCACCACCGCCCGCAGATAAAGGTATATTATAAGGTTAATTCTCTCGATGAACTTTCGATGAGTCTGTGACGCTAATCTTGTCTTCAGCATTAATAGCAAAGGACTGATTTGAGTTTATTTGAATATGGGTTTATTCTGTACTAATGGGGTCTTTATATAGAACTATTTTACATTTATATTTATAGAATTTGTCAAGCATCCTTATCCAGAATGACTTACCACTGCGCCATTACTTTCCATTTTATATCCCGCCGTGTGTATAACACAGGCACATGCACAAAAGAGGTTGGGGGTCAAACCTGAAAGATGCCACAGAGAAAGGTGACCGCTGCAGCAATCTTCACCCTCTCATTGTCACGGGACACTGTATCTATGGTACTGATGTTGGACACATTGTTAAAGGTCATGAAATTTGAATCTGGAGCCATGCGCTCTGTGACACCGCCAATCATCACACTCATCACTGCATACGTCCCTACAACAGAGAGAGAGTCTGATTTATACCAGTCATTCCCTCCTGGTGTGTGTGTGTGTGTGTGTGTGTGTGTGTGTGTGTGTGTGTGTGTGTGTGTGTGCGCGCGCGCGTTCGTGCGTCCCATGCTTACCCACTGAAATGTGCCTGGAAGTCCCAAAGATGAAGTATAGAAGGACAGGGTAGAAAGATGTGTAGAGTCCAAACACAGGCGGGACCGCAGCGAGCAGTGCATACGCCATACCTATTCACACAGACATCCACATATTCTATGGACAGGTTTACATGTCTCTCTGTGTTCTATTTATTGTTCTGAACCAGTTTATCCTTTATTAGGGTCACAGAGAGGCTGGACCCTATCTCGGGACCCAATACCAGACAACTCTAGGTGAAGGCAGGGTACACCCTGAACAATGTGCCGCGACATCACTGGGCCACCACAGAGCCACATCTATTCACACGCACATTCACATCTAGGATCAATCACGAATATTAATATCACGAATTAACTTAATGTGCATGTCTTTAGACTGTGGAAGAAACCAGAGTACTCGGAGGAAACCCACATAAGCATGGAGAGAAAATGCAAACTTCACGCAGAGATATAGGATTGTTTTATTTTATCTCTTCCTATTAAAATGTTGGGGGGGGGGGGGTTGCACTTACATCTTCTTCCTTCAAATATATAACGCATGTAATTGCTGAAAGTATGAAGATTTTTCTAGGCACAATATAATAATTATTTTATAATAATTTTCAAATGGAAAATTACAATCAGGGAAAATTATCACACAAGTCAAATAGTTGCACTTCAAATTTCATAAAGTTTAACTGAGCAGTAAGATTTTCTCAGATAGTAAATCCACATCCAAAAGCATAACAATGCATCTTTGTACTATGTCTTATATCAGGGCGTCACGGGACTAGGTGTTCTATTATAGAAAAAAGCAGGAGTCAGACTTTCTCATATCACTAAACGTCTCAGCACAGCATGGTGGTGGTAGTATTTAGAGCAGGGGTCGGGAACCTATGGCTTGCGAGCCACGTGTGGCTGTTTTGATGACTGTATCTGGCTCTCAGATAAATCAGGTGGCCTTTCTTAACAGAATAACGAATGCATAATTTCACTTCTTCTTCTTTTACTTTCGGCTGCTCCCTTCAGGGGTCGCCACAGCAAATCATCCGCCTCCACCTCACCCTGTCCTCCGCATCTTCTTTTCTGACTCCAACGACCTTCATGTCTTCCTTCACCACATCCATAAATCTCTTCTTTGGTCTTCCTCGAGGCCTTCTGCCTGGTAGTTCCAACCTCAGCATCCTACTGCCAATATACTCACTATCCCTCCTCTGTACATGTCCAAACCATCTCAATCTAGCCTCTCTGACTTTGTCTCCAAAACATCTTACGTGGGCTGTCCCTCTGATATACTCATTTCTGATCCTATCCATCCTCGTTACTCCCAGCGACAACCTCCACATTTTCATCTCCGCTCCCTCCAGCTCTGCCTCCTGCCTTTTCCTCAGCGCCACTGTTTCTAAGCCATACAACATCGCTGGCCTCACCACCATCTTGTACACTTTTCCCTTCATTCTTGCTGACACTCTCCTATCGCACATCACACCGGACACTTTTCTCCAACCATTCCAGCCTGCCTGCACACGCTTCTTCACCTCTTTTCCACACTCTCCATTGCTCTGGATTGTTGAGCCTAAGTACTTAAAATCCTCCACCTTCGTTATCTCTGCTCCCTGTAACATCACCGTTCCTCCCGGGTCCTTCTCATTCACACACATGTATTCTGAAATGCATAATTTCACTGTCATTTAAATAAAAATACAAAACAAAAGCCATCAAATAAAACAAAAACAGATGGATAAATCTCACGTATTTAAATCTATACATCTATTTTCAATGCCACGTCACTGTGGCCTGCAGCGGAGAGCCAATCCTTTCTGTACGCCAGTGTGTGGGCGGGTCCGATACCTTGAAACTCTAATTTTATTGGATTATAACAATAGCCACAGACTGCGCGTGTTGTTTTTGAGTAAAGAGGTAAATTTCCTCGTTTTTGATCAGCTGATTTTCATGAAGCCAATTACAGCTGGCAAACAAACACAAATGGACAGACATGGAAAAACTTCAACCCGCAGGCAAGCTGATTGCCAAAACTTGGGACGCGCTTCCTGTCACATAAACACTGCAGCGAAACCATGCAGCACCAGAAGTCGCATTAATAAATAACTTCATTATAACAATGCCATTTAAAATAAATTCAGTCTTATTATACTCTCAAATTGTTGGTCTTCTTTTTCAATTTAGTTGTATTCAGTATTAATATAAATAAATAAATAAGTAATAATAATTGTAAATATATATATATATATATATATATATATATATATATATATATTATAAAATATAATAAAAAATAAATAAAAATATTTATATATATATATATATATATATATATATATATATATATATATATATATATATATACAATATATATTTTTTAATATATTTTTATTTTATATATATATATATATATATATATATATATATATATATATATATATATATATATATATGGCTCTCAGCAGATTAGATTTTAGAATGTGTCTTTCTTTTGGCTCTCTTAGTCAAAAAGGTTCCCGACCCCTGGTTTAGAACGTCCACCTCACAGCAAGCAAGAAGTACCTGGGTTTGAGTTTGAGCTTGGTGGGGCCATTTCTGTGTGGAGTTTACATGCTCTCACTTGCTCGACTAGACATACACATAGGGCGAACTGGTGGTTCCAAATTGTCCTGAGATGTGAGTGCAAGTGTGAAAGTTTGTGTGTGTTTGCACAGTGATGGACTGGCACGCTGTTCCGAATGTACTCCGCTTTCTCCCAGAGTTGACTGACATAGGCTCCAGCCTCCCTGTAACCCTAATAGGATTAAGCAGTTCAGTGAGTGCATACATGATTAAATGAATTAATTCCCTTTATTGCTCCTGTAGCGCCAGCACAAAGCAAAGAAAGCACAAACACTTGTAGAATTACACATAGAAGTGAGTGAGTGTGTGTGTGTGTGTGTGTGTGTGTGTGTGTGTGTGTTTAAAAAAAACCTTGTGGTAGGTGCATGATGCCCACACTGAGTCCTGAGATAAGGTCTCCGAAAAGATTTTCTCTGAGCGAGTAATGTGGCAGCCATGACAGCAGGGGAATGCACGACAGAAAGCAGCTCTTCAGACGAGGAACAGAACACCTGGTACACAGACTGAGATGAGACTTAAGTCTGAAGATTTTCATTTCCAGACACATTAAGACTGACACACAGTCTCTATTGTGACAGACATTCATTAAGGCACTGAGATCAAAAACACTATAAGTCACATTTCATGATTTTCTTTTTTTTTTTGTACTTATGGGGTTTTTGATCTCAATGCCTCAATTTCAGACATCAGTAATGACACTGAAGATGCTGTATAATCTAACATTAGGATGCATTTAATGCTTTTAGCAGATAAACTTGTTATAATTTGATTAACTTATCATAAAGTGCATTAGCTATTTCTTCAAATATTTTTAAATTGCTAATTTTATTTAAAAAACTATTCATTCATTCATTCATTCATTCCCTAAGCTATTTAATCCTCATTTTGGTCATGGGAAGGATGGCGCCTATCTCAGCCGACTCTTACTGAAGGGTGGAGTAGACCCTGGACAGTTTGCCAGGCTATTGTAGGTTCAATGCGTACACTCACACATAGGGGTAGTTTGGAACAGCCAGTCAGCCTAATGTTTTTGGGCTTGAGGAGGAAACCAGAGCACCCCGAGGAAACCCATGTAAGTAAGTGTAGAACATTTAAACTCCACACAGAAATGCACTGAGCGCAGTAATCGAACCCAGGACATTCTTGCTGTGAGGTGGTTGTGCTAACCTCTGTGCCATAGAGCCTATTTAAATCAGTATTGAATTATTAATCCACAAAGGCCAGCAGGTTACAGTTAATTTTCTACAGTGTGTGTGTGTGTGTGTGTGTGTGTGTGTGTGTGTGTGGACCTCGTCAGTAGTTACAGCCGACAAAATCCAGTTACAGGTTTTAAAGAGCTTGTTCTTAAACTTTATTATTGGTCACATCATTCACTGTGGTGTATGGTGGACTTTACACCATAAAGGATATACAGAGATCCCTCACTTTCTGCTGTTAATGAGGACCGAGACCCCCCGTGACCGCCAATTTCCACGAAGTAGGATCGACCCCACCGACTGACATATACGTACATGTACATGTGTATATAATATCAATAAATACATATTCAACACAATGTAGGGCTGTGGTGGTCTGGTGGTATAGGACGCTGGATCATTGATCCTCAGGTTGGGGGTTCGAGTCCCATGACAATGCTCTGCCCCCCCCCACCCCCCATCCCAGTACAGCTAACTGCGTTATCAAAGGCGGGCCATGTCTCTCACTGTCTATGGTGAGAGGTTCATGTAAAAGAACCATTGCTGACTTTCGTAAAGAGCAGCCGCATAGCCGTCAGCGCGTTTCTGCCTCTTGCTTAAGGGTTGTGTCAGGAACGGCATCCCACGTAAAAACCTACACCAAATCAAACATGCTGTGCTGATCCCTGAAAAAGGGAAAAGGGAAAGAAGTGGATTAATAAAATAAATATGTTTAAATTTAAATACGTATTTAATTGTTTTATCTGTAGATGCACAGATTTTTCGGGGTGCTTGAGGACTGGAGTCCCCCCATGTCTCTCATGTATTCTAACATTGTGCCCATGCTGGGGGAAACTCTTCAGGGC
>CM045749.1:15836728-15854228 GCA_024760905.1 Plotosus lineatus
CAGGAAATTAAAAAAAAATTAACTTAAATTAAAAAATAAATCTCTGCTTGTTAGCAGTTGAGCAACCCGAAAGCTGCCCGAACAGACGACTGGTTCAGCCGAGCCTGGCGTACAAATGTATTCTCCTGAGCTAACGGTCCACTTTTTAGCTTTGAGAGTTTGTCTACTCGCATTTGGCCTTGCAAGCGATCATACTCGACTTTGTGACGGATTCAGAGTGTCGGCGCTGATTGTGTTCTTTGAATACCGCCAACGTCTCTTGACTGATGATACAAACAACGTTTTCTTTGCATTGAACAAAAAAATAATCGTTTGTCCACTGCAGGTTAAATACCCTGCAATCTGAATCAAATGTTCTCTTCCATAACCTTTTCACCATTATTCCGTTCTCTTTGACAGGGGAGAGTCTAGGATTTAAAAAAAAAAAAATTGGGGGGGGTCAGATAGGGGCACAGATGGCAGAAGGGTCGAATAGGGTGTCATGTTCTCGGTGTGTATTAGTCTTGATTGCGTGGCCAGACAAAAAAAAGTACTCATAATGCATCTCTGGTATTGTTCAGGGGGCGGGCCAAATGTGGAGGTGGGCCGTATCCGGCCCGCGGGCCGTAGTTTGGGGACCACCGCTCTAACCGGTCCATAGAAACATTTTCATACATTAAACTTGTCCCTAGTGCAAAAAAGGTTGGAGACCACTGGTTTATATAATTCCCACTAAATGAGCTGCTTTTCCAGAAAAATATTCGATGACTTCAAGAATTTAACTGTTCCAGGTATCCCTCACTTTCCACAGTTAATTGGGACCGAGATCCCCCCCGCAACCACTGAATTCCACTAAGGGATCACCCCCCTCACCCCCCACCCCCGATTGACATGTTAGCGTCGGAATTTGCCCGTCTCCATTTTCCTCGGTTCCCCTTTTACTATTAAAACCCTTCATGCAAATATTTTATTTTTCAAATTGTTACATACATGTGTATGTGTAAATAATATCAATAAATACGTATCCAATGCCCGCCCTGCGATGGCCTGGCGAGCTGTCCAGGGTGTACTCTGCCCTCGCCCGAAGTTGGCTGGGATGGGCGCCAGCCTCCCCGTGATCCAAGTTAGGATTAAGCGGGTACAGAAAATGAACTGAACTGAACGTATCCAATGCTATAAATGCTTATAATAATAATTAAACATTCAAAAATAATACATAAGATGTAAATAAAATATAAATACACACACATACAGATGCATGCGATGCACCTCACAAAAATGTAACTAGTTTTGATAGGAGGTTTTGGGTTGTTTTTTGTTTTGTGTTTGGTTAGGTTTTTTTTTTTTTTTTTGCATAATTGGCCTTGTTTTTTGCAGCATTCTCCTTAACTTTTTTCCACTATTCTTCTTTAATTTTCTTATTTTTTTAATTCTATAAATATTTTTTTTTAAAAAACAAAACCGTGATGCACTGAAGCCGCGTGAATTGAAGCGCGAAGTAGCGAGGGATCCCTGTGTACCAAATTTCTGAATCATCAAATTTAAATTATAAACACAAATTTACCCTCTCATTTATTACTTCATTATACCAGTATGCAATGTCATTGTTTATTTCTGTTTTCTGTTTATTGCATAACACTGGAATCTTACATAATGGTTTCAAGAACAGCTTATCAATGTCCCTCCTTCAGCAATCATTAAACTGCTCTGAGTTTCAATGAGTTTTTTGTAGTTAGTATCTGATCTGGGTTCAAATCTTTGTGCATTTTTACAGTAGCATACATTTCCCTGAACACATGTATGTGCCCACACCGCCAGGCCATTGCAGGGCGGAAACATGCTAACAGCTATTTTTGTCGAAAGTCAGCAATGTTGTTTTTTACATGAACCTCACACCATAGACAGTGAGAGACATGGCCGGCTTTGATAACCCAGGTAGCTGCACTGGGGGGGGGGGGGAGCAGTGACAACCTGTGGTGAGTGGGGCTTGAACCCCCAACCTTAGGATCAGTGATCCAGCACCTTACCACCAGACCACCACTGCAATCATGCAATCATGTAATCATGTAATCAGAAATGTAACTACAGGGATCCCTCACTACTTCGCGTTTCAATTCATGCAGCTTGCAGTTCATTTGGTGATGTGTACCGTAGCCAAAGCATGTTCAACCCCAAAATTGCATAATATAACATGCAATCAGTCACTGGTCACGCTACAACTCTGACATGAACTTTCAATATAAAGGAATCCTTCGCTACTTCACGCTTCATTTCATGCAGCTTCACTGCATCGCGTTTTTTTAAAAACATAATAATAATTAAATAGTCATCGAATTTGAAAAATAAAGAAATTACGGAAGAATGGGGGAAAAGTTAAGGAAAATGCCACAAAAACAAGGCCAATCATGCAAAAAAAAAAAACCCTAAACCAACAAAAAGCAACCCAGAACCTCCCAACAAAACTATTTACATTGTTGCATCATCATCTGTGTGCGCGCGCAGCTGTGTGCGTGCGTGCGTGCGTATGTATATGTGTCATTTTCTTCTCATGCAATACCATCTGTATGTGTGTGTATTTATATTTTATTTACACCTTATGTTATTTTTTAAATGTTTAATTATTATTATTATAAGCATTTATAGCATTGAATATGTATTTATTGATATTCTATACACATATACATGTACGTATACGTCAGTAGGGGGGTGTGATCCTACTTCGATGGTTGCGTGGGGATCTCGGTCTCAGTTAACCGTGGAAAGTGAGAGATCCCTGTATTCATGAAGATGTAATTTTTGGTGGCATGGTGGTGAAGTGGTTAGCGCCAATATCCTATAGTGGTCTGCTTCATCGCAAAAAAAAAAAAAAAATGAATAAAGTTTTTGGGTTCATGTCCCTTGGCCTGTGAGGTGTTTCTAAGTGGAGTGTTCTCCCTGTGCTTGTGTGGGTTTCCTCTGCATACTCCTGTTTCCTCCTACAGTCTGCATATTAGGCCAAAAACCAGTTCCAGATTTCTCCTCAGTGTTAGTGTGAATGAGACTGGTTGTGTGTGTGTGTGTGTGTGTGTGTGTGTGTGTGTGTGTGTGTGTGTGCGATGGCCCTGGAAGGACTGGCACATTGTTGAGGATGTACCCACCTCACCCAGAGTAGGCTGAGATAGGCTCTAGCCTCCCCGTGATGATAGTATGATGAATCTGTAGTGTTTAGAAATGACGAAAAAGAAGGAAACGTACCTGATGCCGTGGTCTTCAAGGAGCCAATAAGAGGAAGATGTTCACCGACCTACAGGATGGAATCACGCGTCATGCTCTCAAATGTGCAACTTTTATGCATGAAAAGTAAACGTGCGTGATAATTAATTGTTACCTCGTTTGAGCGTCGGGCGGCACTGATACGTTTAACTCCTTTTCTCTTTGGTCTCCGGGCTGCTGTCGGCTTTCTTTCCTTCTCATCATATTTGTGTTTTGCGGCTCTGTTTAAAAGTGGCATCCTTCCTCCCATAAGAATCTCAAACTCGCACAATTCTGACCCACAGGACATTGCACTTAGGAAAGGGATGAGTAAGAATTCATTCTATAAGTACAGTGTAATTATTCTGTCTGCAGGTACAACACAGGAAAAAGTAGAACTCTGTCTGAAAAAAGTAAAAAAAAAAAAAAAAAGTTAAAAAAAAAAGCACAAACCTTTTCAGAAATACACATTCCTGGACTGTTGGCCAGTTTTTCTTCTCTGTGTAGTTTCAGTTGGTTATTAGTTTTTTAATCGGCTCTTATCGAGTTTATATTAAAGTGTTACAGTGCACTGGACCTGACGTCTCTACAGCACTGAATTCTGTCCTGTTTCATTTCATGTGCACTGCAGCGCCTGGCAGCTGGTGATGTTATCGACAGAGAAATCCGAGGAGAGAATAAAATATTTATGATCGCCATTTCAACCAACAACCCTGCGACTGGTCTCTCTCTCTCTCTCTCTCTCTCTCTCTCTTTCACACACACACACACACACACACATACACACACTCTCTCTCTCTCTCTCTCACACACACACACACACACACACACATACATACACACACACACACACACACACACACACACACACACACACACTCTCTCTCTCTCTCTCTCTCACACACACACACACACACACACAAAATCTCCCTCTCTCTCTCTCTCTCACACACACACACACTCTCTCTTTCACACACACATACACACACACTCTCTCTCTCTCTCTCTCTCTCAAACACACGCGCACACACACACACAAAATGTATGCATAATTAAGAAATATATATATATATATATATAATCTAAAATCACCAGGCTTGAATTGTAAATATAATTTGATGATTATTATTAGCTCAGTAAGGTTATGACTCTAACCCCACATCTGAAAGTAGCCTGATCAAGTTGTGAAGCAATCTGATTCACTACTGCATTTCTAAATACTACTGCATTTTATTTTTTATTTTTTTTTAAACAGTGGGTGTTTCAGTCATCCTGGACTTGCTTCTCCTTTTCCTGATTACGCATCGATCTATGATTTCACGTAGTTTTGTCTCTCTCACAGACATGTACACACATACACAGATTATACGACTCAATTATTTTGGATTCTAGACATATTCCACAAATTTAAAAATTGAAAATATTTGATGATAATTTTTTTTTTCTTTTAAAAATTTGACTTTAACAGCCCAATTCAAAGTTCAGATCTCCAGTCATCAACTTCTCCGCCAATATTTGATGGTCAGAACGTATATTTTTAATTTTTAAAGAATTTGATTAAAGTAATATAAATGCTTTTGTTCTCATAATCCAGAGAGCGTGTATAAAATAAACACTTTTTAAAATAGTCTTATTGGATATGAAAACAATCAATTTTAAAAATCCAAGCTGTTATAATAACTGTTCAATATCACTGGTATGAATATTTCAATGTTCCACATGAATGTATTCAGAGTCACTGACAGACCGACTGTACAGGCCTCTCTAAAGCATTATGACACATAAAAATAAATAAATAAATAAACAAACAAACATAACAGCCTGAACTCCAGGTCAAATAATATGAACAAAATAAGTTAGAATTAAGTGAACACACATTTTATTTTACATTTTAAAAAGTCAGGCGGACATGAAGGTCGTTGGAGTAAGAGTAGAAGATGCAGAGGAGAGGGAGAGATGGAGGCAGATCATTTGCTGTGGCGACCCCTGAAGGGAACAGCCGAAAGGAAAAGAAGAAGAAGAAGACATTAAAACTCTTTAAAAGTCCGTGCTAGCTTTGGTCAGTCATCCGAATCAAGTAATTAATAATGAACAATTTAAACTGCGACAAAATGTTCGTCACACATCACTTTCCGTCTCTGCTTTTCTTCTTTTATTCTTTCTGGATCCGTCTCTTCTCTCAACTTCAAAAGTTGCAAGCCCTGCCCACAAACCACCACGTACTCTGCCCTCTGTGATTCTGACCCTTTCTTGTGCCACGCCCACAGTCCTGCAGCATCCGCGGTGTGTGAGAACACTGTCGCTTGGTGCTGAACTCCATCGGAACACACACGCCACACACACACGCGCTGGTCCGGAGACGTGGACAGCAGTGTCGCACAGTTAAGAACACTAAGGGCTGTTAGAGGGGCAGAGTGTGCTAATGCTACCGTCCAATGAGAGAGCAGCTCTGGGACCACTACATCTTGATGAAGTCGCACTCGAATCTTCATTACTGACAGCTGTCCGTCATCTCCGCCACTAGCCACCGTGAGAATGTCTTTGTCCATTTGTTCCACGTTGTTAGATAAGACAAGAGTGTTTACTCCACTTTGATGAGCAAACACAGAAAAGCATGGAGCAGATGGACCTAAAACACATAGAACAGAAATACACAGAAATATGCAACATAATGAGAAGATCAAGAAGCAAAGGAAACGCCCAACAGAAACCAAGCGGGAAATCAAGGCAGAAAACAAAACAAAAATAGAAACAAAGCTAATTTACATAAAATTGAATTTCATATTAATTTGTGTTGCATTGCATATTTATAGCTGTTGTGTTCATTTTTATTGGTATCTGTTGGGTTTTTACACCCGAGCCTCGTGGCTCATCAGGCCGGTGCTTATCCCCGGTTTCCATAGCGTGAAGCGACCAGGAGTTCAACTCCTCCTGGATGGGACGCTAGTCCAGCACAGGTTATCGTCCCAGTATATTTTGCTGGTCCCCATTTATACTGCTGGGTGAACAGAGGCACACTTGTGGTTGAAACCTTGCCCAGGGGTCTTAGCACAGTGGGGATCTAACTGGGATTCGAACATACAACCTCCCGATCATGAGCTGGGTGAACAGAGGCACACTTGTGGTTAACACGGTGCTTCTCAATTATTTTCTGCCCCCCCCAGGAAGAGGAAAACAGAGAGTGCTGCACTCATGATCAGGTGGCTGTGTGTTCGAATCCCAGATAGACCCCCATTGTGTTGAGACCCCTGGGCAAGGTCCTAACCACAAGTGTGCCTCTGCTGACCCAGCAGAATAAATGGGTACCAGTAAAAATATACTGGGAAGGTAACCTGTGACGGACTAGCGTCCTATCCAGGAGGAGATGATCTCCTGGTCGCCTCATGCTACAGAAAATGAGAATAAGCACCGGCTTGATGAGCCACTAGGCTCGGGTTCAAAAAGCTCAACAGACTTTACCTTTGTACCTTGTGCATGGTGGAGATACTTTGTACTCGGAGTGCCTCTCTACTATTAGTATCGGGGATCCCAGCAAGGTTTAGAAAAAATAGAGGAAACGGGTTCAGAAATAGAGGAATGATGGTAAAAGGTGCTGGTTTGCTGATCCTAGGGTTGGGGGTTCAAGTCCCACTCTCCACATGGTTGTCACTGTGTCGTCGTAACCCCCCCATGTGCACTAACTGGGTTATCAAAGGCCGGCCATGTCCCTCACTGTCTATGGTGAGAGGTTCCTGTAAAAGAACCATTGCTGACTTTTGTAAAGAGGAGCTGCACAGCCGTCAGCGTGTTTCTGCCCCTTGCTAAAGGGTTGTGTCAGGAAGCGCATCCGACGTAAAAACCTATCCCAAATCAAACATGCGAATCATTGACATGACTTCCATGAAGATGGAGGCTGATGATCCGCTGTGGCGACCCCTGAAAGGAAACAGCCGAAAGGAAAAGAAGAAGAAGCGGAGATCTGGGATCCCTGTAATATTACAATTTGTTTTTGCTAATCATATAAACCAGAGGTTAAAGGTCAAGTTTAAAGGTTTAATGGCTGTATCAAGGCACACCACAAGTTTTCTTTGACTCTACTTTTACAATTTCTTCTTCTTCTTTTAGCGAAATGAGTCTATATACATAAAACATGAGCTAAAGTTATTTTCACTTAAATGCAAATGTATTTAAATCAGTGTGTAAACATCTGACCCTGGCCCAGCTCTCTTACAGCGCGAAGCTTCTACATGCAGACCCAGTTCCCACAGCCTGCTGACTCACCATGCCAGCTGTCCTTGGATTTACTGTCCAACACTGTAGTCAGATCCCAGAGAGCTACAGCACCATCTGTAGCACTGCTAAACAACAACACATGCCTGGAGTAGGTGGATGGGAGTGAGAGAGAAAAGAAGAAAAAAAGTCATGAAGAAAGAAAATATAAGATCATTCGTGATGGGGTTTTTTTGGTCGTTTACTCACCGCTTGCCCGATGTATCTTCAAAGCTATAAGAAGCAACACTGAGGACACAACGTTGATGGTAAAAATTCTCCCAGAGTAGCTCAACCTTCCTGCTGTCCTCCTGTAGAGTGAAAAGCCTGAGAGAGACAGACAGAGACAGTGAATGATCATGTCTGCTATTTTTCATAACACTCTCAAATAAAACAATGAAATCTGTCAGTGCCTTGTAAAACATTAATGCCATTATCACACACACACACACACACACACACACACACACACACACACACACACACACACCGTAAAGCTCCATCGCTGCAGGCAAGTATCAGGAGAATGTCCTCTCTGCTTTCATGTACCACAGTCATTGACATGTATCTAAAAATCAATACAGGAATACTGTTAACAAAACAACTGCATGTTAGCACTGTATATTAATAAAGGGGCATGTGACCTCTGTGAGCTTCTGGTGATGCTAACATGCCCCCTAATGGTCACTTTCAGACAACACAAATCAAATGTAGAATTTCCAAACTCCACCCTAAAAATCTCTTTTTATCAGCAATGAAAAGCAAATACAGGGATCCCTCACTTCCCGTGGTTAACGCGGACCGAGACCCTCTGCGACCACCGATTTCCCCGTGAATTAGGATCGACCACCCTGACTGATGTATACATACAAGTATATATATATATATATATATATATATAGTAATATCAATAAATACATATTAAATGCTATAAATGCTTATAAATAACAATTAAACATTCAAAAATAATGCATAAGATGTAAATAAAATATATACACACATACAGATGCGCGCCTCACATAAAAATATAAGTCATTTTGTTGGGGGGTTTTGGGTTGGGTTTTTTGTTTTTGTTTGTTTGGTTTTTTTTTTCATAATTAGCCTTGTTTTGTGGCTGTCTGTCTTCCTCAGGAGTCGCCACAGCGAATCAGCTGATTCGCACGTTTGATTTGGCAGAGGTTTTTACGTCGGATGGCCTGCCTGTCACAACCCTTTTTAGCAAGGGACAGAAACACGTTGACGGCTTTGCAGCTACTCTTTACGAAAGTCAGCAATGGTTCTTTTACATGCCGCTCACCATAGACAGTGACAGACATGGCCCGCCTTTGACAACCCAGCTAAAAAGGGTTGTGTCAGGAAGGGCATCCGACGTAAAAACCTCTGCCAAATCAAATGTGTGAGATGATTCGCTGTGGCGACTCCCGAGTAAAAGGGAAAAAGCCGAAAGGAAGACAGACAGCCTTGTTTTATGGCGTTTTCCTTAATTTTTTTCCAATTTTTTGACGAATATTTTTGAGAAACCCGCGGTGCACTGAAGCCGCAGCAAACTGAAACCCGGAGTAGCGAGGGATCACTGTACTATCCCTTGGCTTTATAATAGATTTGATGTACGTTACTGTGAAAAACCTGCCAAAAAACAAACTTAGCTTTTTTACTATTCTTAATTTGCGTGCCTGAGATTAAAAAAAAAAAAGCATCAGATCGCAGAGCTGGCCGTTATGGTAAAATACAGCTTGTTCAAAAATGCATGTTGATTGGTCTGATCAATCATTACTAATGACGTGTTCCTGCCCTATGATGGCCTGGTGAGCTCTCCAGGGTGTACTCTGCCCTCAACCAGAGAAGGCTGAGATGGGCGTCAGCCTCCCCGTGAACCTAATTAGGATTAAGCGGTTCAGAAAATTAATGAATGGCATTAAGTCACCGCGTAATTCTGCTTTGTAAACGTCTTCCATTATAACTTTCACAGTTTGGAATAAGATGAGATAAAGGTAAGGTAAGTCTGTTGGGTTTTTACACCCGAGCCTCGTGGCTCATCAGGCTGGTACTTATCCCCGGTTTCCGTAGCGTGAAGCGACCAGGAGTTCAACTCCCCCTGGATGGGACGCTCGTCCATCGCAGGTTACCTTCCCAGTATATTTTTACTGGTACCCATTTATACTGCTGGGTGAACAGAGGCACACTTGTGGTTGAGACCTTGCCCAGGGGTCTTAGCACAGTGAGGGTCTCAGTGGGATTTGAACTCACAATGTCCTGATCATAAGTGCAGCACCCTAACCACTATGCCACCGGCCCCACCCTTCCCTTATAACTTTCACAGTTTGGAATAAGATGAGATAAGACGATCCTTTATTAGTCCCACAGTTCAGAAACTCGAGACAAGGAGCATTACATAAATAAAACAAAATTCTTTAGCCATTTTTATATCAATTTCTGCACTGATGTTTTCCGACAGAAAACCACTGGCATACAACATTTATCATTTTTACATTCCGCCACTGCAATGGTCTGGCAAATTGTTGTAAAAAAAGTGGTTTGGAAACTAAAATAAAACATCCATTTTCACATCCATCATCCAACTGTCCATCCCTCATCTGTCGAGGTCCCAGGGGAAGCTGGAGTTAATCCCAACTGACTTCACAGTAGAGGCGGGGTTCACCCTGAACAGCTCGCCGATCTGTTGTAGAGCTAACACAGACACCAACAACCATTCGCACTCGTATTCACACCAACGGTAATTTAGAGCAGGCAGTTAATCGAATATGCAAGCCTGTGGATTATTGGGGGGTGGACACTGATTACCCAAAGGAAATCCATGTAAATATGGGGAGAACATAGAAGTTCCGCAAACAAAAACCCTGGGCTGAAATTTAAACCAAGAACCTATCAGCGCTGAACTGACAGCGCTAATCGCTGAGTTACCATGGCACCTCATTTCTGCATACACAGGAATCCCTCACTTTCCACGGTGGGAGATACAGCTCCATAATAGCCAATAGGAGGGAGCTGTGTCATCCCTCCTAGCCAATGGGAGGCCAGTGAGGCGGGATGTTGGAAGATAGTCAATGGGAAAGCAGCTCGTGCATTGTTTGAATCGGGCGTTTCGTAAGGAGAACTTGTTTCGTATACAGAGACAAAAAATTTCGGAAAATGTTTTTCGTGATCCGGATATTTTTTCGTTTGCTGGGACTATCGTAAGGTGAGATACCACTGTATTATCTTTTTTTACTGATAACTAGATCTACTTAAAATGAGATCTCTGAACTTTAACCAGAAACAAACAGACAAACACCCAAGAAACATATTTCAAGGTATTCTACGTTACAAAAAAATCAAACAAATAATACATCTGTTACTGTTGCGTAGTCTTGGTGTATGATAAACATTTACAGGATTTTGCAGACGCTCTCATCCAGAACGACCTACAGAGGTGCTTTAAGGTCACTATCAGTGAATATATTCTTAGAGTGGCTTATTAGGACACAGAGTCATTATACCGTAAGTCAAACTTAGTGGGTAGGTATTGAGTGTTCAGGTTTTTTTTCTTTTTAAACACAGGAATAAACACATACACACCTTGTCTCAGGGTCCATTTTCACAGTCTTGTGGCGATTCCGTCTTTTCTCCCATTGCTCATCTAATCTATGACCAGCAACCTGAGTCACCTGACAGACAGGCCATTTTACCTGCTCATCCCAGCCAATCAGAAGCCGGTAGCACTGTAGTTGTGCCCTCCCACCAGCAGAAAAGAGCAATGTTGATATTGAAGACAATTCACTGGTCCTCCTTTCACTATTTCCTTCTTTTCTTGGTTGTCCTTCTACCGCAGTCAGTGTTCGGATATTTGAGATGTGGTCAGCTAAAACACTGAGCACTTTTACCTGGCCCTGCTCAGCTTTAACCGCAAGCACAGTAACTGTGGTGTCCTCACCACCAGTAGCCAACACCTCCCACTTCTCAGAAGATGTCCCATCTCTGGAAACACTACCAAGGTGACAAATGCAACTCAGGCCTCGTCCATGAAGTCCTTCCTTTAGGGTGTGCCCTCTCACGTGCGTGGCTGTGGATGTCAAGGAACCAGAAGCCATGACGGCTCGTTGCTTGATAAAGATCAGTGTACCTTGTTCGAGATTGTATGAAAACGGAAGCGTTCGTGTGTTGGAAGACAAAATGTAAGCCCAGGACCTGTGTCCTCCCCCACATGCTGCTGAGAAAAGTTTCTCTCGCCTTAATGGATCCCACAAAACAAATTGGACAGAATGAAAGCCAACCATTACAAAACGAGCCTCAGCGATGCTTTCCCTGCCATCATCCTCTCGTTTGTCTCCCATGGACGATTGAAATTCTGCATCTCTAGTTTTTCCGCCAGATCCTTCAATCCCAATCACACTTTCTGTCTCTTCCTCCTCATTATGGTCGACTTTGGTTCTCTCAATGCCAACACACATGTCAGATATATCCGGACCCAGAAAGAGGATCTTTTCTAGCCATTCCATTCCTTTACTGGCACGATGAACACGCCGCACCTTCAGAGTGTTCTTGGATACAGTCAAAACCCGAACACACCCATCCCGACCGGTGCTATAAAGCAAACCCTGATGCTCGCATACACTTGTCACGCCTTGCTTCCCATGGACACCAAACAGTGTGTTCACAGGGGAAATGGGAGCCAGAGCGTCATCTGCGGTATTCTCAGGCAATCTGTTCTCATCCCGCCAAACTCCTTGCTCTTCCTCACACCCCCCTTCTCTGTTCCCGCTACTCGATTCCCTCTCTCTGTATAGCAGCAGTGAACCACGGCGGTCTCCACACACCCACATTGATCTGTTTCCATGTGGCAGCCTGACTGCAGCAGTCAGCCATCTTTTGGCACAGGGTGGCAACAGGAAAGAATTCTGCTTCCCTGATTTTAAACTTATACCGGTTTCATCCGCGTTCACCTTAATTGTCCAGCGATACACCAGGCCTTCATCACCAGAAGCTAATAGATGCAACTTATCCCCTTCTAACCACTGCAAAGCATGAACCTTGCCTTTGCCTGCCTGTAGGAATAAACCTGAGCTCGGATGATGTAAAACAAACACCTGAACCCCTCCATTAAGATTACCTACTGCACACACCCACAAAGAGCCTTCCCGGAATTGGACCTGTGCTACTTCCATGACACAGTAGGACTGAAATCCTGGACCACCATTCCAAACCGTATGCCAAGATTTATCCTGCTGCAAAACCACTTCTCCTTGATCGGTGCAGACCAGCACAGCATCACAACCTCCTACAGAGCGCACAACCTTAGGACAACCTCGTCCACTGAAACCCAAGTCGATCTGGCTATCCCCCTCTTTCATTTGCTTCACCTGGCTGGTATCATCTAAAACTCTCCATGCCCGTATTCCCCCATCAGCCCCTCCGGTAGCCACCCATTCAGTTCCTTTACTCACAGCTAGTGCTCTGATGCCACCGGATCTATGACCTTTTAAAGTTCGACTCACTCTCCCGTTCCCTTCCCACTCCCACAGAAGGCAGGCACCATCCTCCCCAGCACTGATAACCCACCCAGGTAACAGCCTGACACAGAACACACGAGCTTGGTGCCCGTAGAGAACTCGCAGACATGTGGGTGATTCTACTCCGCACCCTCCATCTGTACCCAGCGAACCGACATTCCAGACACGAACGCTACGATCGTCTGAGGCAGAAGCTAACCATCTGGAACTCTCGAGGTAGCACAGACTGAAAATCACACCACTGTGTCCCAGCAGTCGTCTCTCTATTTGGGACTGGCTGACTCCTTTGGTGCCTCCAGGTCTCCACAGGACCAGCTGGTTGAAGACGGTACCCCCCACCAGTACTGATGTATCCAAACTGGAACCAATCAAAAGTGCCGAGTAGAGAAGGCACACCTCTTCACAGGACCGGAGAGCCATGATGTTTCCAGATTCTGGTTTTAAAAGCACAACAGAGTTGTGAGCCAGACATATGCCCAGCAAAGGACTAGCTTCTCCTTTCATCCAAGTAACATCCAACACCCAATCTTGGAGCTCCAGCAGAGGGCCAGACACCTCCAAACTAAGGCCACAAGGCCTGACATCAATAAGACGCAATGCCTTCCCACCAAAAATGGCTACTTCTACCAATTCAGGGACAGCGACATGACCAGCACTGTGCTGCAGCTTGGGCCGTATTCCATGGATACGGTAGTTATACAGAACACTAAGTGAAGCACAGTGTGTAGGTGAAGCTTGGAGACAGAACATGGAGAGGATGGGTCCCTCACCTGGGAGTAATGCAGATATACAGTGTTTAAGAAACCAGAAAGTGTTCCAATAAGTAAAGTAGAATCTCATTAATATGCTTCTTTTAAATTTGCCCTTTATATGCACCCAAATAATATGTTACATGGGGGTGACCAAAAAGCCAAATCTTTTGCAATTTTTCAGCAAAATTGACCAAAAGTTTGACTGAAATTGACCATATGACCCCATTCTTCTTTAAACCATTGCCACGTTCATGCCAGCACACAAACGCATTCACACCAGCATATTACCTAAATATATAAACTATTAGCAAAAATGCTAAAATATAGTCTCACTTAATACGTGATGAGGTGCCTTGGACCCCGACATGCACATATTAACAAGACATTGCAATGCCTGCTGGTATTTATAGATAACTTATTCAGCGACTCATTTTTGACACTTAATACGAATAGCTCACATTGTAATATTGACATTACTGTGATGTATATTAGCCATTGCAGCTAGTGTGCCCCAGCAGGGACCTCACCTGACAACAAGAAGTCATCTCCAAGAAACTCCAGAGCAGTGACTGGGGCCACAAGCGCAGAACTCTGTAGGACAGTAATACTGTCTTTTGTTGCCATGTCCTCCTGTAACCAGCAAAAAAAGGACTAGTGTTATGATATATGAATGAATGACACATGGCCATTTACATTATAGTAGCTATAAACAGTCTTTCCCTCACTAGCCTCTATTTACAATTCTCTTTGGAAATTTGGCTCTGCATTTAACCCTTTCGAAGTGAACACACACACACACACACACACACACACACATACACACATACACACATACACACACACACTTGGAGCAGTGGACAGTCACACTGCAGTGCCCAAAGGAGCAGTTTGGGTTAAGGTGCCTTGCCCAAGGGCATTTTATCCATGAATGTGATAGAAGGGCAGGTACAATCTGCACTATCATGGGTGCATCACTTCTTGAGCTTCCTTGCTATTCTAATACACTCACAGCTCTGAAATAGGATCAATCTGGACACTTCAGACACTTTGCATCATTGTAATTTAATGAGGAAATAAAACAGGTTTTTGCGACATAGTAATATCTTCCTTTTCAGCAGCCTCACTCACTCTCACTCACTTGCCAAACCTCTTAATCTTACTAGACTAGCAGGGAAGCTGATGCCTATCTCAGCTGACACTGGGCAAAGGCAGGTGCCCCCTGGCCAGACACCCTTACCCGGATATCAAAGGGCAACACACACACAACCAGACCTATGGATAATGAGGAACAATCAGTTTGCCTAATGTGCATGTCTTTGCACTGTAGGAATAAACCAGAGTACCTACAGGAAACATACGTAAGAACAAGGAGAACATGCAGACTACACACAGAAGCTTGAGTGCAGGAATCGAACCCAGAACCTTGCTGTGAGGTGGGCGTGCTAACCAGAAAAGGTCCTTAAGCGCGCCACTGCCAACTACTGGAGTGGAAGTGCAATTACACTTAATTCTCGTACACTATTCCACAAAAGCATCTTCCCAAGAGTCATCCCCCACCCCCAACGGCATCACACCGCGCCCCCACCTGACATCAGACCACGCCCCCCAAGTGGGTCTCTACTATTTGAGAAGCACTGAATTAAGATTAAATAACATGTTGCTGGATAAAACATACTCTATTAATCCGGGTAGTAGTTATCGAAACTAAGGCTATTTCTGGGTATTTTGTTTGTTTGTATATTTATTTATTTATTTATTTATTTGGCACAAGCAATCTCCAATATCTGGCCAAATGCGATGTAAATGTTAACCCTGCAGTGATATAAAAGCAACAGCATGACACTCTGGCCTCACAGCCAGACGGTCCTGGGTTCGAGTCTCCTTTTGCATATTCTCTCTGGGCTTCCGTAGGTCACTTCCGGGTGCTCCAGTTTCCTCCCACAGTCCAAACACATGCACGAGCGAGCTCTAATGTCTCCACTGGTGTAAACATTCTGGTCAGTAGATGTTTGTATATAAAATAAGATGAAAGTATTATGGACACTAAACTGGTCAATACTTACAGAAGGTTTACTGAAATGTTCTCACATGAGCCTTTTTTCTTGCAGATGATTTGGTGATCTCTATTAAGAAGGCACATATCCACTCAGTTCAAGCCGAGGATCTCCGGCGTGTGTCTGTGCGCGCACATGTTTCCGGTTTCCTTCCGCTTCGATAACATCCGCACGAACCAGCCCCAGTCTCGAATACCACACTGCCTTTAACACACAATAAACCAAACCAATATTTCAGTAAACACCCCGGAAAACCTTCCATACACCAAAATGCACATGTACGCTAACATTACGTAGTTTACGTAAATAATGCACGTATAAACAGTCCTATAGAAACACTATGTCTGTGTATGAATAACAGCGCAACGTATGGTGTGCGATTCTCAAATAAATACTTCCGGAAAAAAACACACGCTTATGTGTTATAGATCGGAGGGTACTCCAACGCGTGCGCATCTTCCGCTGCGAGTTTACGTCATGAGCGTAAAGTGTGACGCTGTGTTGTTTAATTTTCATACGTCCTGCTCAAACATAAAGGGCGGCGGACAAAGTATGTATTTGTTATGGAAATAAAATAATTGAGCCGTACAGGTGAGTTTATAAATAATGACTCATGCATGACACAGCATGGCAGAGATGTGGAGGCTTACCTGTGTATGATTATTTAAATAAAACCGAGTTAGCCTTAATCCTAGTCTCGAACCGCTTCCCCTGCTGATTTAATACGATGCAAAGGTTTAGCAACGAGGCTAAAGGCTAAGAGGCTAACGCGCTTGAGAAACAGCACTGATGGTATAAAGGATTAAATCCTAAATAATTGAAACAAAAATATACAGTGATGTGCATTTATATACAAATGCAAATTGGACCGAATGTGTTGGTGCTCAGGACATGGAGACAGGGATGAGACCAAGTCTCAGGTCTCAGACTCAAAGGTTTATATACATGGTCCTGAATAAAAACCACATGGGAATGAATCCACATCTCATGGGGCTCTTATTATAACTTATTTGATGGATGGGTGTTTAATTAATGATAAAAATAAATCAACCTGTGTATTATATTGGAACTAAACCCCACCCCCAACCCCACCCCAGGCTTTAATCCCTTCATAAATTGTTAAAATATTCAAGAGTTCAGTGTTTTGCGTTTGCATTAAAAGTTAGACATATCAAAGTGTCTGTACTTCAGGTATAATATATGTGAATAATAAAGCAACGTAAAATAAATAAATAATTACACATTTCTTTTTTTGGTTGTTTGTTTATTATTTAAAAGTGAGGTATGAAAGAAATAATTTAAAGCAGTGAACAGGATAAAAAAAAAATTCAATTGATTTTAGTTCAATTCATTTTCTGTAACCGCTTAATCCTAATTAGGGTCGCGGGGAGGCTGGCACCCATCCCAGCCAACTCAGGGCGAGGGCAGAGAACACCCTGGACAGCTCCCCAGACTATCGCAGGGCGGAAACACACTGACGGCTTTCTGTAGCACTTGATCCCAATTAGGGTCGCGGGGAGGCTGGCGCCCATCCCAGCCGACTCCGGACGAGGGCAGAGTACACCTTGGACAGCTCGCCAGGCTATCGCAGGGCGGAAACGCGCTGACGACTTTCTGTAACTGCTTAACCCTAATTAGGGTCGCGGGGAGGCTGGCGCACATCCCAGCCGACTCTGGGCGAGGGCAGAGTACACACTGGACAGCTCGCCAGGCCATCACAGGGCGGAAA
>CM045749.1:15859228-15969228 GCA_024760905.1 Plotosus lineatus
GTAAAAAATACTGTAAAACTGTGACATTATGTAACGGCGTCAGACAAACACTGTTACCTATGGACAACAAATAACACACTCAGACAGGCAGTCCCTGTACAGTCTCCATACTCATACTCCACACATGAGGTGACAGAATAACAACCAGAACTTTTCACTTTCTTGACATTTTAGCATCACATTTCTTTGCGTACCTCTGGCCAAACATACACACGCACACGTGAAGATGCTCACCACCATGACATACCGAATGCCTAACTTCACCCTGGAACAGAAGCTGTACCTTCTTCGAAAGATCCACAGCGTGGTGGATGCTGTACAGGACTTCCGCAAGGACACCAATACCACTGTGTACCGCAACGCTGTGTGGGCCGAGCTGGCTCAGGCCTTCAACGAGGCCTTCCCCAATCGGCCGCCCAGCAGCGTTGGCTCCCTCAAGACCCTTTGGAAGCGGCTGAAGGTGGAGTGTCGAGTGGCGTTGCAGAGACGTCAGGAACAGCAGGCAGCTGGCATGCCTCCCACTGCCCTCACTCAGGTTACAGAGCCAATGCATTTACATTTTTTTTACCCTTATGGTATTCGGGAGACGTCTTTATTTGAGGTCTTTTATTTGCGAGTACATTCTGATACTGGTTTACTAGGACCCGGGCTAAGAATAAGATCAGTTAAAAACTTGTACCCTGTGGGGCTGGTGGTACAGTGGTTAGGGTGCTGGAGTCATGATCAAGAGGTTGTGTGTTCAAATCCCGGTTAGATCGCTCTGTCTATCTATCAGCATAAATGGGCGCCAAAAATACTGGAAAGGTAACCTGTCACCGACCAGCATTCCATCCAGGAGGAGTTGAACTCCTAAGTAGCTTCATGCTTCAGAATCCAGGATATGTTCTGGCGCTGATGAGCCACTAGGCTCAGATCTAAAGGCCCAGCACGCTTGCCTTAAAAAAAAATAAATAAAAAAAAAAAACCTCTTGGCAGGTGATACGATATGAACACATGCAGTCTCCCACTCAACAGTCACCCATTGGGCCTACAGCTTGATCCCACAATTAGTGTCATGTGGTGGATGATGCCTCCGCTCACACTGGGTGAAGGCAGGGCGCACCCTAACTAGCCCGTCAGAGCACGCAAGAAGTTTTTTTTCTTAATAGATAATCTATGTACTTCGGAAACACGTAAGTCTTTAGGTGACATTTGTAGATATAAAGTCACTCAGCTTTTCAGACATCCAATAGAAGTTTATTCCTCCATCCATGTGTCAGAACAGGGAAGAGTTTACCTCAATAACTAAACAATAAGAAAATAATGTCTAGTTCTACACTTATATAACCACTCTATTCTTCCTGTCTGTGATAGTGTCCCATTCAGCGCACATGCCTTTATTACACCAACCCGTCATTGCTATTTTAAAACCGCACTCTTAGGTACGGTGTATGGAGCTTTGCCAGGAAGTGATGCAAGTATTTCTGAACATCTTATAGATCCAGCCCGAGCTCTTCTGGAGATGTCACCTGTCACACTTGCATATTTATGCAACAAAACCCAGCAGCCTTTGTTTTTTTGTTTTTTTTGTTTTTTTTTTGGGGGGGGTCTGAAAAGTTGTCTCTTGTCTGCTGTCCTGTTTTCTTTATTAAAACTTCACTAATAACTTAAACCAGGGGTCCCCAAAATTTTTCCTGCGAGGGTCACATAACTTTTCCCTTCTCTGATGGGGGGGGCTGTGGTCAGTTTGTAACAGAAAAAGTGTGACGATCGCAGGGCTGCCTAAACGTAAACATTTATTGTTTTCCAGTAACCCTTTCTGGGACCTTGACAGAAAAAAAGTCAGGAAATAAATAATAAAAAACCGCTGGTGGCTATCAGTTGAGCAACCCGAAAGCTGCCCGAACAGACGACTGGCTCAGCCGAGCCTGGCATACAAATCTATTCTCCTGAGCTAACGGTCTATCGGTCCACTTTTTAGCTTTGAGAGTTTGTCTACTCGCATTTGGCCTAGCAAGCGATCATACTGGACTTTGTGACAGGATTCAGAGTGTCGGCGCTGATTGTATTCTTTGAATACTGCCACTGCCTCTTGACAGATGATACAAACAACCTTTTCTTTGCATTGAACAAAAGAATAACCGTTTCTCCACTGCAGGTTAAATATCCTGCATTCTGAATCAACTTCTCTCTTCCATAACATTTTCACTGTTATTCTGTTCTATTTGACAGGGGAGAGTCTAGGATTTTTGTTTGGTTGGGGGTGTTCAGATAGGGGCACAGATGGCAGAAGGGTGGAATAGAATGTCATGTTCTATGTGTGTATTAGTCTTGATCACGTGGCCAGGTTAAAAAAAAAAACAATCATAATGCGTCTCTGGTATAGTTCAGGGGGCTGGGCCAAATGTGGAGGTGGGCTGTATCCGGCCCGCGGGCCGTATCCGGCCCTTTGGGCCATAGTTTGGGGACCACTGACTTAAATAATAATTTGTGTGTGTGTTTGTATGCAAAGTTCTACAGCCCTCCTTTGCCCAGTTTTGGCTGAGATAGGCCAACATTACAGCATTGGCTTAGACTGAGTCATAAGCACTGTTTTTAGTCCCAGGATATGAGCTGATATTTCGGGAGTGGATTCGGTAATAATATCATGCACTCACTAATATCTAGTGATCTAGGAGAGAATAAAAAATAATTTTCTGGCACTGATGAATGAAAATGTTTTCTTCTTCCTGATAAAGAATTAAGCAGCAAAGTGGATTTCGATTTTAAGAGCTCACATAAAACCTTTAGGTGAGGATCTAGTACATATTAAAGCTGCAAAATACTGTACCGGTACTCTGACTAGTTACTGTGGAACCCTGGGAACTGTAGTACTGAGACGTGTTGTTAGTATTGACATTCCGTTTGTCCCTGCAGGTGCAGCGGGAAGTGATGGCTCTTGTGCCAAACCTGATCTCCAACATTGAGGACATGGATGGAGATGGCAGTTGTGCCTTGGTCACAAACAGCTCACCCGGAGCTGGTAAGCACACACAATGCACACGCAGCAAACCTCACCCATACTTACAGCATATGTTTTTCCTGTTGTATGTTCTTGGCGTCCAAGAAAGGATATTTATTTTAGGTTCTCTTGCTCTGTCCTCAGTGACTGGGGTTTCCAATGGGAATGAGCAGGACGAGCCGGACCAAAACAATGTAATGTATCAGAAATGCGTCATTTCCTCTCGTTGCCAAATTCAAACACCATTCAACATTGTGTACTCAACAATTACTCACTGTGTAGGGGCCGAGAAAGCCTCATTTATGCTCCCTTGAGATACAAAAAGAAAGATTTTTCAAAGTTTTAATTGACTGTTTATGCACGTCCATATGCCATACATTGGAATTATTAGTCTGTTCACTAGAGCAGTGGTCCCCAACCTTTTTATCATCGCGGACCGGTCAACACTTGACAATTTTACCGTGGGCCCGGGGGGGAGTGGCTTGTTCATATTGTAAATATAATACCCCGCCCTTGCCCAGAGTCGGCCGAGATGTGCACCAGCATCCCTAATCAGGTTTAAGCATTACATTTTTAATCGAGCTTGAACTCTTAAAAAAAATAAAAAATAAAAAATAAATAAAAATAAGCCCACAGGTGATGCACGAGGAGAATGAAGGCTCAGGCTCAGTCTCACCCGAAAGCACCGCTATTGTTTGAAACATGTCCAACTCGCCTTGTTCATGTGCCGTCCCCTTGTGGGCTACATCTTAGGGCTCAAATGACCGACATGTAACTGAGAGAATCCGGTCATTTTTCAAAATAAAAGATTTTTCAAAAATAAAGATCATTCCGACTCGGATAATAAATAAAATGAAAATAATGAATTGTTCTTTCTGCGGACCGGTACCAATTTATCCGCGGATCGGTGGTTGGGGACCCCTGTGCTAGAGGGCACTTAAAAGGTGACAAGGCACAAAAACAGTGCTGGTGGTGTCGGTATGCTTTATTAAGAAAGAGGCAAAAATGGAGGCAGCGTTATAGACCGCGGTGGTCTGGGAGTCAATTAACAAATATGGACTGCAGAGTCCAGATGGAAGGCTCTGCGTGTAGCCGGATCACTCGTTAAGTAAAGATGGTTTCCTTTTAGCTGGATCAATGATCCCAACGTTGGGGGTTCAAGCCCCACCCTCAACGGGGTTGTCACTGTCCCCCCAGTGCACCAACTCTGTTATCAAAGGCAGGTCATATCTCTCACTGTCTGTGGTGTGGGATTCATGTAAAAGAACCATTGTTGACTTTCATCAAGACTAGCTGCATAGCCGTCAGCGTGTTTCTCCCCAGCAATGGTCTGGCAAGCTGTCCAGGGTGTACCCTACCCTCGCCCAGAGTCGGCCGAGATGGGTGCAGCCTCCCCGCAACCCTAATTCGGATTAAGCGGTTCAGAAAATGAATGAATGAGTTTCCTTTTACTTTGTTCTTTTTTTTTTCCCCAGGAAGTTGATAGTAAGGAGCTTGTAGCCATTGACCTCGGCTTAGTCTCGCCTGCTGAACCACCGCAGAACTCTGGGACTCCTCCTGTCTCTGTATCCTCTTCACCTCCCCATGTCATCTACTCTCATTCCAGCACTTTGAGGGGCACCCAGCAACGCTCTTCTGTCTTCTACCCCATCCAGTCCCGAGCCGGTTCTGGGTCGAGAGCTGCGAGCACTGAACCCCCACGCAGAGTACCAGCAGTACCTCAGCTCACGCCGTCGGCCCAAGCGGAGAACTCGTTTTTGTTTCGTGACTTTCAAGGCTTGGAGTCTGGGTGGGAGGCTCGCAGACAGGAAACACTTGAGCTCGAGCACCAGCAGACCATGAGCCTACTTCTGCTGCAGCAGTGTGTGTGGGAGGAGAAGCGGAGAGCAGCACGGCAGAAGGAGAAAGCGGCACGGGCTAAGAAGCGCTACTATCAGGCCAAACTACACAAACTGGGCAGTGAGCTTCAGGTTTCAAGCAGCGACAGCGATGACGGGGAGAGCATCCCCAAACATGAGCACTGATTTTTTTTTTTTTTTTTTTTTCTAAAGTGTCTTTTGTAAAGTGGATTGTGCGTATTTTAATGGTGTGTGTTGTGTTTTTTTAACATGATACAAAAATAGATTTTATTTTTATTAGTCATGTTTTACTGTACAGGTCCAATATGTCGGAGTATGTTAGCATCTGTGTCAGGTTTGTGAATCAGTGCTACTCGACCCGTTCCTCATTTCTGTCAGTAGATCTTCCGTGTAAAGTAGCACCGGGTGCAACAAAATACGGTGAACTCAAACGTTCTGAGATTTCTCAGGTTTTTTGTTTGCGTTTTATAGCGTTGTAGCGAGCTGACGTAAGACGTTTTAAGGGCTGATGACTGATAGGCTGAAATGTTCAATGTGGTGTTGTCTTCAAAATAGAAAAAAAAAAACTCTAAAGATGTTGCACAAACTGCAAACTGTTGGATGTTAAAGTATTGGGTTTGCTTTTCAAGTGTTAATGGGGATGGCAAGGCGTCAAGAAGAATGTGTGTTCGTGTTTAAATGTTGTACTTCTGGGTGTAAATCGTTCTAATTATTCATTCTCAGGGTCTGTTTGTCAAGACAGTGAAGTTGTCAACCACTATCAACTTCATAAATCAATACCACTTTGAAATATTTTCAGGTAAAAAAAAAAAAAAAAAAGAAATACAATACTCAAACACTGCTAGCAATAATTTTTTTTAATGGCGAGCATATCGCTTGTATGGTCTCTGTGGTAACCACAAGCCTTGGCAGCTGTTTTTTTTTTTTTTTTTTTTTTTCCCACTGAAACCCTCCACCATGTAAACGGGATAACATACATCCCATAATAAACACATTATCAGGTGATACAGCGCCCTCCTAGTCTTTCTTGTCTCCCCCCACCCCCTTTTCTTGTCACTTCCTCTTACCCAGAATGCAATGATGCATCGGTTGGGGTTCATACCAAACAATACATGTAACAAAATGCCACACCATGTACATTTTAACAAGTAAACTTCGTTCTTTTTGTTCAGCTTTCAAAAAGGAAAACAAAACATTCTCTCGGTCACTGAAACACAATCTGAGTAATGATATGACGGTTAAATTAGTCTTAATAAATAAAAAAAAATAACATCTGTACAAGATTTAAAAAAAAGGGTGCACTATAATAAATAATATAAAAATGTTCTAGGTTAAATTAAAGAAGATTGGAGCACATTCTGATGGGGGTGAGGTATAAATAAAATGATCTGGGTTATTGGCAGAAGTATTTTGTCAGTACATTATAGGCTGAACTCGGATGAGATGATACTGATGCAGATTTACATTTATTGAAGTTTACTGCAACCTTCATCAGCCTCGCTGCTCTCTCTACCACACCTCGTATTTAATTCTCGGTTGTTGTGCCCGGTGAGGCCCTCAGACACTAAGCTTCTTGACTGATGCAGTGTAAGGACACTTCACGGTCCATTTAGTGGAAACAGTGACAGCCAATTTAGACTTGATTCACGAGTTTCTATAAAATGAAAGATACGACAGCATCTGTACAAACGTACGAGTTTCATCACCTCCGTTCTTAAAGTTCCACAGAGCAACTGGATCAGACAAGTGTAAATAGCAAGCTGATGATTATAGTCCATGCCTGCTTAAAGCTACCGTGTGAGAACATTTTGGAGGATCTATGAGCAGAAGTTTTTATCAATATATAATCATTTTTTTAAAAGTGTAAGTTTTCAGAGCCCTGGAAAAAGATATGCATATTACAAATTGCCCCTATGTATGGATGTGAGTATGACTGGTGACGTGTGTGTGTTGCCCTGTGATTGTCAGGTGAACTGTTTTGGGGTGCTTGCCCATTGTTGGCTGAGATTGGCTCCAGTTTCACTGGGACACTGACAGGATTAAGCAGGTCAGCAAATTAGTGTTACTACAGTACCCCAAAGGGGCCAGTGGTGTAGTGGTTAGGGTGCTGTGCTCATGATCGGGAGGTTGTGTGTTCGAATCCCAGTTAGACCCCCACTGTGCTAAGACCCCTGGGCAAGGTCTCAACCACAAGTGTGCCTATGTTTACCCAGCAGTATAAATAGGTACCAGTAAAATATACTGGGACGGTAACCTGCGATGGACTAGCGTCCCACCCAGGAGGAGTTGTACTCCTGGTCGCTTCACGCTACGGAAATCAGGGATAAGCACCGGCCTGATTAGCCACTAGGCTCGGATGTAAAAAGCCAAACAGACTTTACCTACCTACAGTACTCCAAAGCCACACAGGCTTCAAAAGGGAAGGGTGGGGGATGAAATTTCAGTCAGTTGCATATATATATATATATATATATACACACACACATATATATACACACACACATATATATATATATATATATATATATATATATATATATATATATACACACATACATATATACATTATACATACATACATGTGTGTCTATATATACACACACACACACACACATATATATATATATATATATATACACACACACACAGTATGTGTGTATGTATATTGTATATAATATATATGTGTATATTTATATATATATATATATATATATATATATATATATATATAAAAATTGTGGAATTGTTCTGTTGAAAAGAAATGACTTCAATTTTTTTGCAAATATTCCAGGCGAAATTACATGTGATGTTCTTTGAGGGAAGGAATTCAAATATTGTTCTGGAAGTTCTTCCTCACACTATTACAGAAGTTTCCACAACTTGCTTAGTCTTCATGTTTCTGTTTGCATCATCCTGAATCAGTTCAATGAGTTTTAAGTCAGGTGACTGTGCTGCCGTTCCATGATCTGAAGCCTACCGTCATGTTCTTGTCTTCTAAGGTAGTTCTGACCATAGTTCCGTTTTTAGATCAACTGTTCACTTCAGGTTGACTGGACTTGAACTAATTAAATTTTACTAACACTAAAACAATTGGGTGATCTAAAACTCTTTACCGGTAGTTTTGCATGTTCTTTGTGTTTCATGTGAAGACCAACTCAAAATCATTACTTTTGTCTCGTGATCAAACCAGCTATATTAAAACATCTCCGTATTTCACAATAGTATCAATCTAATCACATGGTTTAAATTATGTTTACAATCGCTACTGTTGGTGTTTCGCAATAAAATCATACACGAGGATTGCTAAATGCCTCAGTGAACCAATCAAATCATCTGATCTCAATATATTTAGGTAATATAGACATATACATGGGAACTGAAAACAAAGGTTTGGGACTGGTTCATGATGGGTGTGGGAATGGATTAAGATCCTCTTCATTGAAACGCATGTTCACTCACTCAGTGACCTCATAGGCCGGGCACAATCTGTAAAAACATCAGGTCCTTCAGCGTGAATGAAAAAAAAAAAAAATACAAAACTGTATAAAAAGGTTATATACATGTTTTTCCATCTCTGACCAGCCCTCTCATTATTTGTCCTTCAGTGATGGTGGGAATCACCTCATTTTCTTTTTCCTGCTCACCCTGTAACTCCTCTTTGCCTTGAGAGGCTGTTATAAAATATTAATGTAAACCATCAGATTGAAGACTCGACCCCACTGTCTTCTAATCAGTCATGTTATCAGGTCCTACAGTGTCCCAGAATGCACCTAACCCTTTTTTCTGAACTTTTTCTTCTGCTGTCCTTTTCTTCCCATGAACAGAAATACATCATGGGACTGATGAGATGTCATCAGGACTGTCCATCACTTCTGTGGACTCTAAATGAGGAAAACAAAATAGAGAAATATTGAAAGATTTAAAGAAAAATCCAAGGACAAAGCAGACAATTATACATGCGAAACATGAAGACGATAGGGGTCTTACTCTGAGTCTGGCGACACTTCAGAAATACTCTGTGAGGTTGCAGAGTGAGGCGGTGGGGACGGAGAGGCTGCAGCGTTGGGGTTAGGAGGTGGAGTCAGTACTGTGGAGCTGAATGAAGCTAGGATAGAGGAAAGAATGTCCAACTGCTCGCTAGAAGGCTGGCGACTAGGTGGAGCTCCGGGGGCTGTCGCAGGTGTGGGGTACCTACATAGAGGGGCGGAGTCTAATCTTGCATGCCGTAAGTGCAGAGCATCTGGAGTTTCCTCCGTGATTGGTGGAGGTGGAGAGGATGTCGAGTGAGATTCTGAGTGTGACATCTGACGTGGGGGTAGAGTTCGGAGCCACTCACGACATGGCTGTGGCAACGCTCCAACACACCCATTCGCCTCCAGCTGCTCCCGGGAACAACTGAGGTGCTCTCGGGATGCCTGTTGCCTCAATAGTGAGCTCAACGGCACTCTTACACCGCCTATGGAGCCTCCTTCCATTCCTGCTATACCCCCTATACCAACTATTCCTGCCCCAAGATCCTCTCTTGAGGCATGGATGCTGTGGACAGACCCTAGATGTTCTCTGGAGCCGAGCTCACGACGGCGCGGCAGGAGGTCAAGGTTGTCGCGAGATCTTTGGCGCCGTGAGAGCGAGTCCAAGTGCTCACGGGAAGAGTAGCGTGAGGCTGGCTGAGACAGAGAGCCAGTGCCTGAGCACATGCGGCCATAGGAGGCAGCTGGAACACCCCGGTGGCCAAGCGTGGATGTGCGGTACCATGAGAGTTCACTGGGCACCCGACCCACTGAAGACAAACCCTGTAGCGCTGGAGGACAACCAAGACGGTTCTTTAAGATTCCTAAAGGAAGGAGAAACAGATAAAGAATGTCAACAAGGTGTGGATGATTATCTGTTGGCGCTAATGTTCTGAAGTGGACAGATGTCAGATGAAGGTCTGCTTCAGGGCAAGTATTATGTAACAGAAAACCACATAACCATTGACACGTGAGGCCTTGGTTTCTTTGGTACATGTCAGTATTTCAGGTGGCATGGTGGTGCAATATGGATTAATGATAGCGTAATAGTTAACACTTCTATCTCACAACAAGAACATCCTGGGTTCAAGGTCTGCGCCTTGAAAGGGCATTTTGTGTGGAGTTCTTCATGTGATTGCATGGGCTTCCTCCAGGTAGTCCAGTTTCTTCTTACCGTCTGATTAGCTGATTGGATATTCTTGACTGTCCCTAGGTGTGAATAGTTGGCTATACTATGGTATGACAAGCTGTTCTTGGGTGTACCCTGCCTTTGCCAGCAGTCGGCCGAGATGGGTTCCAGCCTCCCTTCGATTTATCGACAATAAAGGGTTTCAGAAAATTTATTGAAAATGGAAAATATGTCAGGCTTTCATCCCGAGCATTACTTTTCGTATTTTGCAGGCAAAAAACCCGCCAGCAGTTCATGGGTTGTATAGTTGGAGGTAGTTTTTGGTGAGAATATTGGACAGAATTTTTCTTTATATTTTCACATATGTAATTTGTATAATCAAGTAGCAGTACACAATAGGTACTGATTAGATCATTAAATAAAATTAGACTTTGTTTGATTTTAGAGGTAACACGCCATCATAATAATAGAAAGTGATATAGCATTGGTGTGATGTGGAAATTATAAAACATGGACATTTAGCAGTAGGTGTCACGAGTGCCGAATTAAACGAGAAATGAACCTGCGTGAATCACCAATGACCAGCTTCGCTTGCTATTAATCACATGGTTTTCTATCAAACAGTTCATGCAAAGCAGGCCTTATACTCAAAACACACTCTGGGGTTTCATATGGCCATCACTACTGACAACATAGTAATGGTGACGCGTCCAAAGCAAAACGCAGCCAAAATGCAGCTCTCCAACTTATTTTATGTGGCTTGTGACAGCTTTTAATGTGTATGATTATCGTACATCACATGCATTAACTATTACCATGAAATGCAATTCATCATACATCCACTAGGTGAAGTCATTCTATTTCAAGTAAACTGCTAGCCAATTCAGCGCGGCAATGGCATAGCGAGCTGTTCAGGGTGTACTCCGCCTTTGCCAAGAGTCGGCTAAGATTGGTCCTCGACCTCCCCACGACCCTAATTAGGATTAAACGGTTTACAAAATGAATGAGTGAGTGAATGAATGAATGAGCTAGCAATTCACGCCTCAGATAAGATCACAAGCCAAGCATTGTCAGAAAAGGAAAATAGGGCAAATGTGTAAACAAATAATATGTCCATGCAGACTTCAGTTGTCCTTTCTGAATAGATGCTCAGTGATTATTTGGCGGGCATTGGTGGCATTGTGGTATAGGGCGCTGGATCGCTGATCCTCAGGTTGGGGATTCGAGCCCACTCTCCACAAGGTTGTCACTGACCCCCCAGTGCAGCTAACTGGGTTATCAAAGGCCGGCCATGTCTCCTACTGTCTATGGTGTGAGGTTCATGTAAAAGAACCATTTTTAATTTTCGACAAGAGTAGCTGCAAAGTCGTCGGCATGTTTCCGCCCTGCGATGGCCTGGCGAGCTGTCCGAGTTGTACTCTGCCCTCGCCCGGAGTCAGCTGGGATGAGCACCAACCTCCCTGCGACCCTAATTAGGATTAAGCGGTTACAGAAAATGAACTGATGATGATTATTTGGCTCCTGGTAAACTCGAAATTTAGAGACGTGGCCCTCGGTGAAAATGAGTTTGACGATCCTGTTCCAGAGTAGTTTCTGATTGGAAAGAGGTCAACCTCAAATGCTCCTTCCAACAAAAACATCTTGAAAAAATGAAACCTTTCCATCACTCCAAAACGTAGCAATGACTGCATTCCTGTGTTAATATAATGTTCCATCGTCCCTCACCTGACAAGTCTGTTAAACATCCAAAAACTTTTGGCCATTTAATGTGAGTATGCAAGTTCTCCATGGCAGCCTTCTCACCAAAACATGAACATTTTTTCGATATACTTTATCAAAACCTCAAGACCCGGTCATTATGGACTTTGGGCATTTTTTTCTCTACTCTTGATCACAGATTTCTGGTTTCTTTCATGAGCCACAGGTTTCCCACAGCAATAGTCTCTTCTGTTGAACGTTTCTAAGCAAAAACATATAAAATGCTAATAAAGTGTTTGAAAAATAATTTAAAAACCTTCAACATAGTGATTAAAGTTCTGAAACTGATTCACCCCCTGCTCCTTTGCACCCTGACCAGGCAAAGCCCTGTTTGTACTTGTGCATGTGTGTTTCACCTTTGCGGTGTCTGTGCGTGTGTGTTGGTCCGTTCTCGTCCCCGCTGGTGAGTGCAGCGTCTGCCTGATTGTTATTGGCTGCATCTTTGCTGTAATCGGCCCCGAGACGGCGCTCCGAACCCCATTTTTGTAGGGAGTGAACCTCACAGCCCTCCAACGCAGGCCAATAGGAGAGTAGGTCATTTCCATCCAGATCTGACACGGAAACAACACACCATGCTATTGGCCGGCAAACAATGCTGGATACGAAATAGAAGCTTCCTGGGCTGCACTAGGGTCTACTCTGCTTGTTGTAGGAATTACATACTTGTTTAAAATCAGGCTCGTTATCTCAAGGACAACACAAGAATTTTATTTGTTTGTTTTTATCAGTGTTAAAAGCAACAAGATGCTCTTCAAAGCCCCAAATACTTACGTTATACAGTATTAAATTATAAATAACCTTTGCCAGCGTGTATGCAAAGGAACCTTTCAGAAGGCATCTTAATAGTACCTTTGGTGCCATTGTGGGTGGGGTCAGTGAGCAATCTCTCACTGTGATTGGTACGCTTGAAACGACGTTGGATCCGTCCGCGTAGACGTACGTTATCCTCACTCTCAGAAGATGGAATTGACAAACTCCTTTCTTCTTCCAAAGAGAGATCAGAGTCGGAGTCGGAGTCCTCACCTGATGCAAATAAGACACAATAAGTCAGATAGATTTTTTTCTATCATTTCTAAAATTAACAAAAAGGCAAACATGAGACTAACCCTGGGTTTAAACAGGAACACGATGTCCGTAATCGCCGTGATTTGGTAGGCCATGAGATCAAATCGGGATGATCTTGAGGGAACTGGGTGAATTCGTGATGATTGCGCTGATCATGACAAAATTTGTGACTGTCAAAGATCATATTATTATGATAATCGGCCAATTGGACACCAATCGTGATGGAACGTCGGAATCATAATATAGTGCAGGAGAGCCTAACAGAACATAACAGACCTTGATGCGCCATCATGGGGGATCTTGATGAACTTGGAAACATGATTACTTCAAGCTTCAGTTCTTGAATGCACCCTGCATCCTTTTAATACCACAATCGAGCTTATAGATCATGGAGCACAACGCTTTTTAGAATCACGGAGATAACGGACATCAGACCTCTTTGTAAACCCAATGTAAAACAATATAATCTTACATATGACGTTGGTCTGAGGGAAGTGGATGTTATTATGTGACTTTACCTCCATCACGGTGGAACATTGCCACATCAAGATCAGTAGCTCCCTTGTGACCCAGCATGTGTTCTGTAGTCTGGCGTGCTAGAAGATTTTCCCTACTCAATAAGTAAACAACAAATAATAATAATAATAATAAAAAAAATCAGAACAAAGCAAAAAATTAACTGAAAGTTAGTAACATTAGCATAAAGGGATTGCAAAGCATAAGTATCATATCGTCAGAGCACGATGGTGCGTTTGAGAAGTTTTTAATTAGGAAATAAGGGACAAAATTAAGAAATGAACAGACAGTTGCTGAAGAAAAAATGAAAATGGATCGCATTAAATCCAAAACATTAAAATCAGAATTTTCATGAATCTTAATAACATTACTGTAGTTTAAAAATCTTGGATACTTTCATGTTTGTTTCCAGATGTTGGGAATAACTGAGTTATTGAATGAGCAGAGTTGATTGGCAAATCATAATCATATGCATACTGTAGGTTATTGTAGTGTATAAACCCAAATCTGTAATCCCACCCGGCGAGCAAAAGCTTCAACGTCCGGCCCAGCGCCCGTGTTTAACTCGCTGATTCCGATTGGTCAATCAAGTCATTAAGTAGTCTGCTATTTCTTTATAATTTACCACTTTCAAGAGAAATTTAATATGAGACTAAAGAGAACCCCGGAGTTCAACATTAAAAAATAATGAATAAGATGTAAATAAAATATAAATACACACACATACAGATGCGCACCTCACAACAATCTAAATAGTTTTGATGGGAGGTTTTGGGTTGTTTTTTGCATAATTGTCCTTGTTTTTGTGTCATTTTCCTTAACTTTTCCCCTATTCTTCCTTAATTTTAAATTCGATGAATATATAAAAAAAAAAAAACGCGATGCACTGAAGCCGCATGAATTGAAGCGCGAAGTAGCGAGGGATCCCTGTATTACCTGTATGATCTTAAGTCATTTGTTTTGTACGTTTGTTTTTTTTTTTTGTGGAAATAATTTTTGGAGCAATTTTAAACCTGTGGTTTATGGTTCTTGGCTGCTTGGCCCATGACAATGATGTTTGTTTTTCTCACAATAATGCAAATTGACATTGAAAATATGACTAAAACTCAGTTTGAAACTGTCTCTTTTTGACTGTGTTGTCTCTGTCTCTCTCCACATTTCCTGTGAGACACTGATGTTTTTGGTGTTAGTTTATATTTTTTACCGAGCGCTGCTAACTGATGACACGGTGGAGGTTCCCAGTGTTATGCGATGTAATCCACTCTGTTCCAGCAGGGAGGCACTGTTGTATGGGTTCTGGCCCTAAATGAACACACACACACACACACACACACACACACACACACACATATTTTATTTTTTTTTATATATATAAATATATATATATATATTTTTTATTTATATTATATATATATATATATATATATATATATATACATACATACATACACACACTGTACACTGCTTGTCAGAAATAATACCATTACATGTTGCATTTTAAGGTCTTGTGTACTGTGATGTTTAGTTTTCAAACATAAGGATTTTATTGAATACGACCTTGGCTTCTGCTGAATAATTAGACACACATAATAGCCCATAACACAGTTATTTGTTTCGAACGATATACACAACATTACAATCCACATATAACAGTAGACAGATTAAAACGTACCATTAATCAAAAGAGTAATCACTGATATTGTCAGTATTTACATTTGGAAAGTTTCATCGAACATTTATGTCAGATGGACTTTCTAGTTTCACATAAACCTACCGAGCATTTTTTATTTGTTCTAATAACAATAAGAGAGACAAAAAGAAAGGCCGATATGGGGCCACTAGCCTTGATTACAGCGCCTAATTGGTATGGCATTGTTTCAACAAATTTAAGCAACATTACAGTAGAGTTGAAAAGGTCATTTATACTGACATCTGGAATTCATTCATCCATTCATTTTCTGAACCACTTAATCCTAATTTGGGTAGCCTGGAGGCTGGGGCCCATCTCAACTGACTCTAGGGAGATGGGAAAAGTAGACATGGACAGCTTGCCAGGCAGGGCAGAAACACGCTGATGCCAAACCAATAGCCTACTCTTTATGAACAACAGCAATGGTAAGCCAGTTAGCTGCACTGAGGGGACAGCAGTGAAAACTTGGTGATAGTGTGACTTGAAACCCCGATATTAAATCAGTCAGCCAGCAAGGCTCCCCGGCCACCAATGCCACATCTAGAATTGATGATGGGTAAATTGAACCTCTCCATAAAGTCTTCTCCAGCACATCCGAAAGCCTTTTAATAGGGTTAAGTTGAGGACTTTATGGGATATTCATGCATTTAGGGAAGAAAAAGCCTATTGAGAGGACCGTGCATTCAGCTGACTTCATTTTATTGACTCAATGTTGCTAAGCCTCAGCCTGACCAACTGAAGCAACAATGCCCCGGTGATTAAGCGTTGCATTCAAAACTGAAAGAACAACACATTAGAGAGCACAATGCATTTTCTTTGGATGGGCAATATATATAACTGGAATAAAATATATGAGTGAGCAGCGGTGGCCTAGTGGTATAGGGTGCTGGATTGCTGATTCTAAGGTTGGGGGTTCAAGCCCCACTCAGCACATGTTGTCAGTGTCCCCCCCAGTGAAGCTAACTGGGTTATCAAAGGCCGGCCTTGTCTCTCACTGTCTATGGTGAGAGGTTCACGTAAAAGAACCATTGCTGACTTTCGTAAAGAGTAGCTGCGAAGCCGTCATTATGTTTCCGCCCTGCGATGGCCTGGCGAGCTGTCCAGGGTGTACTCTGCCCTCGCCCGGAGTCAGCTGGGATGAGCGGCAGTCTGCCTGCGACCCTAATTAGAATTAAGCGGCTACAGAAAATGAACTGATGAACTAAAATATATGATATTAAGAACTAAGATTTTTATAGACATTGGAGAAACAAACTTAAACCCCAGTGTGTGTGTGTGTGTGTGTGTGTGTGTGTGTGTGTGTGTGTGTGTATTCTTACAGTAATCTGAGGGGGTCTGGGAGGGTCTTCGCTGGGACTCTTCTTGCCAGAGCAGGCCCCTTTCCAGGCTTCCTGCACTTCTGAGTTGAGCAGAGTGAAGACCAGCAGCACTGCCAAACCCTGACCAATACCAACACAATGTGGTCAGTACATACATATATACTTATACCACACATTTCACACTTATACTGCGTAATCAATGCACAGGCTCACTCACCTCATAGCACCCCACCACATAAATAAAAGACTAATAATTACCATGCAATTATGACAAAAACCCTTCAATAAATATTCATATAAAAGCCACGCGCACGCAAGCATTCACACACACACACACACACACACACACACACACACACACACACACCTGTATACAGCAGAGGATGATGAAGAGGTAGTGGAAGGCAAGGATGCTGTTATTGACTGCCATTAAGCCAAAGAACCACACGCATGCACTCAAGAGCAGCAGGAGAAAGGCACTGCGGATAGTGGTACTGAAGCAAGAAGAAAAATGGAAATGATCCACATTAATTCTTCAATAAAATTACTGATGGTGTTCATTTGGCAGCATAGGAGGACGTAGGTTAAAGGGGAATAGCTGTCGGACTGAATAATGGAAGCGCTGACCCTTATAAACCTGAGAAACTGGAGCAAAAACAAGAACTCCAGTCATGCAGAATAAAAGTTTTCCTCAGTCTGTGTTTGTGTATGTGTCTGTGTATGTGTGTTTTGAAACTCACATTACGGGCAGCTTCTTTGTCTCCTTTTGAGACGGATTGCATGTGATACGTAAAACCATTATAAATATTCCAGCATTCATCTGTGAAAGAACGAAATTAGTGACTTACTGATTTATTTATTGGCTCAGGAGTAACATACACACATACTTCTATTTGTACATACACACTGATGGGTGGATGAGTGGATGCATTGCTGCATGGTTCGTTAAGTATATGGCTTGATGGATGAGTGGGTGGTTCATTGAATGGATGGATGGCGAGATGGATATATCTTATATACAGTATGTCATTGACATATTAATAGTACAATAACTGCTCATGAGTACAAGAACAGAAATCTTTCCTTCGTATTTTAGACGACATTAGAAGAGTAGCATGCAGTGTACCATATGCTCACAAGCCAATTACAGTAAAGTCAAACAGCATTATTTCCACTACCGTGCCTGGGTTTGGCTCCAGAGTGGAATGCAACTCAGCTTTAATTCAATTCAATATGAATTTATTTGTACAGCTCTTGCAGGAGTCATGCAGTCAGTAAATCTGGGTCAACACCCATAATGAGCAAGGCAGTGCAGCTGAGGCAAGAAATAAAACTGTTCAGTGGAAATAAATCTTGCCTCGTTATTACCCCGTGATTTCTTTATTTACTAAAAAAAAAAAAAAAAAAAAAAAAAAAATTATACGTGTAAGATTGTATAACAGGGATCCCTCGCTTTTTGTGCTTCAATTCATGCGGCTTCAGTGCATCAGGTTTTTTTTTTTTTTTTTTTATAATATTCATCAAATTAAAAAATAAGGAAATTAAGGAAGAATAGAGGAGAGAGTGAAGGAAAATGCCACAAAAACAAGGCCAATAAGGGAGAAAAAACCCCTAAACCAAAACAAAACAAAAAACAACCCAAAATCTGCCATCAAAGCCAGTTACATTGTTGTGAGGTACGCATCTGAGTGTGTGTGTATTTATATTTATTTACATCTTATGCATTACTTTTTAATTGTTATTATAAGCATTTATAGCATTGAATATGTATTTATTGACGTTATATACACATGGGGCAGTGGTGGTCTAGTGGTAGAGGGCGCTGGATCGCTGATCCAAAGGTTGGGGATTCGAGTCCCACTCTCCACAAGGTTGTCACTGCCCCCCTCCCCCGTGCAGCTAACTGGGTTATCAAAGGCGGGCCATGTCTCTCACTGTCTATGGTGAGAGGCATGTAAGAGAACCATTGCTGACTTTCGTAAAGAGTAGCTGCGAAGCCGTCAGCGTGTTTCTGTCCCTTGCTAAAAGGGTTGTGACAGGAAGGGCAGCCGACGTAAAAACCTCTGCCAAATCAAACGTGCGAATCAGATGATTCAGTGTGGCGACACTGTGGCGAGTAAAAGGGAAAACGCCGAAAGGAAGGCAGACATATACACATATACATGTACGTATATGTCAGTCAGAGGGAGTGGAGGGTTGATCATACTTCACGGATTTCAATGGTCGCGTGGGGATCTCGGTCCCAATTAACCGCAGAAAGTGAGGGATCCCTGTACTAGTATATGCTTCGCAATCCATTTCAGAAAGGATGTCTGTCTCAGTGATAGAAACATATGCTGAAGGAATTAATTGGCAAGCTTGTTTTACCAATATGACAATGACGATAGGTCCAGCAAAACTCCAGATAAGTTTATCATAAAGGGAGATCCAGCAGAAATCAGGGTTTCCATAACCCTCAGGGTCCAGTCCGACAGCCAGTCCTACAACAGAAATGCACAAATATCAAGTCTTACTGTACCATACATGCAGTACCCATAGACAGACAGACAGACAGACAGACAGACAGACAGACAGACAGAGCCTTAAACACTGAGCCGCCACCACCCAGTTTGGTCATATGAAATAGCCAGTGTGGTAACTGGAGGACTGATACCGGCACATGAGAAAAAAAATATATGAAGGACAAGCTTGTGGAATGCCAGCACTTAAAAAAAAATGATCTGCCATTTTAAAGTAACCTCTGTTAATTACCTCTACCAATCAGAAAATGCCTTTTCTGTGTTTGTTTGTCTGTTAACAATGTTTAGAAAAAGTTATAAGTGGATTATGATGAATTACATTGGAGAGGTGGAGTATGGCCCATAAAACACTCCACGAGATTATGGAAAGGTTTCGGATCAAATTTTGGATCTAGGAATTTTTAAAAGGCTTCATTAACATTGTGAGGCAAGGCCATTTTTAAGTGTTGTATTACAGCTGCATACAATCAGCAATTTCTAGTTATATACCTACTTTTTTTTAACTATTTCTAGTAACAAAGTTGTGGAACATCTAAAAAAAAAAAAAGTTCCTGTTTTCAAATAAATTACACTGAAATACACCAGCCTTTCCTTGACCAGCTTTTAATTTTTGTTTTCTCCGCAGGGATTATGAAAAGAAATGCAGCTTGCTCTCGAGTAACCACAAACCCCTTCGTCTGAAAGACTTTGATGACTGAAAGACATGATACTAAAACTGAAAACTCTTTTAAAGTTGCTAATTAGATAGTGCCTTACAGAAAGCTTGAATGTTTTTTATTAAATAATAATAATAATAACTTTTTGTTTACAATTTTTCTTAGATTTTGTGGAGCATCTTCCCTGAAATGTTAGTTATACTAAGTACTACTGTTAGAGAACAATTAAATCGCCGTTTGTCTTATAAAAATTTGTGTACATAATACATATCAATCCCCTCTAACCACGGAAAGTGAGGGATCCCTGTACACACGTTTTCTCAGTGGTAGAAGTGTCAGTGCAAGATATTATCATCTAATGGACAAACTATGATGTGTCTGATATGAACACACAGTTTTCACTCATGATGAGTAAATGCTAATTCAGGATTGTTGGCTTCACTCTGAGGGACTGAGGTTCATCGTGCAGGACCTGCAGAGAGTATGAGGGTCAAGAGTCTTTCTAAAGGGCAAACCGCAGTGATTTGACCTCAGTGACCCCCTGGCTGCAGACCATCTCCCACGCATATAAACCGAAAATGACTAATGCCATGCAGTTTTATTATCAAAACAACACACCTTTGACAAATGCTAATGGGAACCTAATCTCTAGGCAGTACAGGCGGCCCTCCAGTTACGAATGAGTTCTGTTCCTATGACGCGTCGTAACCCGAAATTCCACGCAAGTCAGATTTTTACACCTAGATCTCTAAATAACTATCTAAATAGAAGTATTATACTTCACATTCATGGGAAAACAGTACAGACAATTAAAATAGACATATCAATTAAAATAAAATACAGTGAAATAAAGTCTTGCCTTTCTCCGACCCTTTAATAATATCCAGCTTCGTTTCCATCGTAATTGCTTTCCTCTTGGCTGGACCAGCTTTGCCAGATGATCCTGCTTTCTTTTTTTGTGGCCATGATGCGAAAAAGGAACACAAACACAGACAATCTACACTAGTGGTTTTCAAAGTGGGCGGTACCGCCCCCTGGGGGAAGGGAGGGGGGATATGAACTTTTGAAGGGGCGCTGGCGAGTAAACAGTCGGATGGGAGCTTTGAAATTGTGAAGGGGCGTTGGAGCAATTACAGTAAAATGTGACGTTGGTGTTGGTAGAAAGGCTGGAAAAACAGGGCGATTTAATTAAACGTTCCCCAGTCGCTGCAACTAGACGTACGTGCCTAAATACATCCAGTTTGTAAGCCTGTTTTGAGTTCCTTTTCCTTGATTTCCATTTTGTAATCCTACCTATATCAATAATTGAATTATCAGATGAACAATAATAGCTTTTGAGTACAGTAATAATATTTCGCCAATCATGTAAACCATCTTTTGGGAACACTCAATTTGTTTTGCATTTCTGGTCGACGATGACCTACATATGTATGGTGGTTTGAAGCTCTCCAATCTCTAAATTAAGATGTCCCAGGCATAACTTATCAAGCCTTTCACACCTTTCCATACAACTGTGTTTTTACATTATGTACACTTCATCAAGGGTGGGTCACTGTGTCAAGAATTATTGCTTGCACGTCTCCTGGAGACAGATACCAAAGGAGAATCAGTGTCTCGAGCTGTGGAGGACTATTTCCAGGAAAAAAAGCATTCCACTTACAAACATAATCTCATGTGCTACAGATGGCGCCCCGTCCATGGTTGGTCACCACCGTGGATTTCTAAGCTATTTGAAAAAAGCTGCTCCGGAAGTCCTCACAGTTCACTGTGTGATCCATCGACAACACAGTGGCAAAGAATTTGAGTGAGAAGCTACATGAATCCTTATCGACTGTAATTACTGCAGTCAACAAAAATCAAAGCGAATGCTCTCAGTTCTCGAGTGTTTCATCAGCTGTGTATTGAAAATGACGAAGATTTTCAATGGCTACTTCTCCATACAGAAGTGAGGTGGTTGTCGAAAGGTAACTGTTTGAAAAGGTTTTACACACTGTTTAATAGTGTTCTGGATTTTTTTCAAGAATCCAACCCTGAGCTTTTCGACAAACTGAAATCGAGTAAGACAGATATTGTTTATCTCACTGAAATGTTTTCCGAATTCAATGGAGTGAATTTGCAGCTGCAAGGTGATGAGACTTCATTAATCGAAGCCAAGTCCGCCCTCTCGGCATTCCTCTCAAAATTACAGCTCTACAGCAGGAACCTTGGACGCCGCGAATTCCGTCAGTTTCCTTGTTTGTCTGACTTGGAGAAGAAAACAGGAATGAATGACGATGACATCGCTGTGTACTGCGCTCATTTTAGCGGAACTCCACAGGGATATGTCAGTCAGATTCAACGACCTATTTTCTCTTGAAATCCCTGGTTGGGTGATCAATCCGTTTACTGCACCCAGCACAGAGGTGCCAACCCATCTAGAAGAGGAACTTGCAAGTTTGAAAAATGACGAGGATCTGAAACCAAAGTTCAAAACCTCTTACCAAGCCTTTTGGAAGCAAACCGCGATAACAAAACGCTACCCAAACCTGTGGAAAGACATCGAGTTGTTTTTCATTGCTTTTCCGACTTCCTCCCTGGTTGAGAGCGGATTCAGCGCTGTGTCAAGGCTCCTCAACAAACAAAGAAACAAACTCAACATAACAGAGCGTGGTGATCTGAGACTGCCCCTGACAAACCTTCATCCTGATGTTGACAGTTTGATTGCAATGCACCAAGCCCACCCATCTCATTGAGCAGGGGAGTTGTTAATGATTACTCATTAAGTTTTACAATTTATTTAATGTTCAGTTTAAGGTGTTTGTGATTGAAAAATAAATGTTAACCATTTTTGTTCGTTAAAATGGCTTTTTTATACTCTTTAAACTGTGATTGAAGAATCAACCAATTCTTATGACATTTAACATTACCATCGTTCTGGCGTTCATTGGAGGGGGGAGGGGGGGGCGCGCGATGGCATTTCTGTCCGGCGGTGAAGGGGGCGGTGGCAAAAAAAGTTTGAAAACCACTGATCTACACTATGACGTACCTCGAGACAAAATGGACGATGCTGATGACCGCGTAGCTATGTATTCATACGCACTCCACGTCAAAAACTAGTATGCGTCGTCGGGGCTTACGAACAGAGCCGCGGAACTGCAAATCCTTGTCTATTTTCTTACGTACACATAGTTAGTAGCATCGTAAAGTCAAAACGTCGTAAGTCGAGAACCATGTAATTTGAGGACCGCCTGTAGAAAGAAATGTGTTACTCTTATAATAAGACCTTAATCTTTTAAATCAATTGATATGAATCAACTGCTACATATTAGTTTATCTGTATATATAATTTAAACAGGAAGTCTTATTACTAATGTTTTTTTTTTCTTTCGCATGGTGTATGTGTACCAGTAATGATGGCAGGCACTCCCCAGCCTATGGCGTAGTAAAACCTCATGGCTCCATAATTGATGTTTCGAACTTCAGTCTGCATTCGGTATATATGCAGAGCCTCCACAAACATCCAGGCAAACGCTGACATGAAGAAATAATGCAGCAGGATCGCTACCACTGTGCACAAAAACTGAGAAAGAAAGAAAGAACATGTGTAGAGAAAATAAGATGTCAGTCAGAATGCAGGAGCGTGACTGAATAATGCAACAGAACAGCAGGACGACACTGTGTAGGCAATAAAACCAACTGGAGCTAGAAAGTGGAAAATAAATGATACATCATTATGCCAAGGATGACGTGAGAATAAAAGACCCAATGGAAAAAATCCGTTTTTAAATAAACAGCCAGTGAGAGTACGGCACAGTCATGAAGGAAGAGATGCTGGGCGTCATGTACAAACTGCATGTGAACAGATTTAGTTATTAATTATTTGCAAGAAACATTTAAATGAGAAATATGCTGCATTCTTAAAAATCTTTGCCATTTATAAATAAATAAATAAATGAATAAATAAATAAATAATGCCCCCCCCCCAAGAATTTATACATAAAACTTACATATTTTTATCAGAATTGTTCTTATCCTTTGTTAACATAATGTTAACATGTGGAGCCGGTGGTGTAGTGGTTAGGATGCTGCGCTCATGATCAGGAGGTTGTGTGTTCAAATCCCAGTTAGCCCCCCACTGTACTAAGGCCCCTGGGCAAGGTCATAACCACAAGTGTGCCTCTGTCCATCCAGCAGTATAAATGGGTGCCAGTAAAAATATACTGGGAAGGTAACCTGCGATGGCCTGGCGTCCCATCCAGGAGGAGTTGAACTCCTGATCGCTTCACGCTACGGAAACTCTGGATCAGCACCGACCTGATGAGCCACTAGGCTCGGGTGTAAAAAGCCCAACAGACTTTACCTTACCTTTGTTAACATATATGTGCTGCTGTTAATGTATGGTTTAATGCAGTTAATTCATTATTGGGTGATTTAAATGATAATTGTGGGTGGTGAAATGGTTAGCACTTCTGCATCCTAGCAAGAAGGTTGCGGGTTCGAGCCTTGTAGCCAGTGACAGTGTTAGTATATGGAATTTACATCTTTCTTTCCAAAGGCCTGCACATTCAGGATATTCTCAACTGTCAACAGGTGTGAATGTGGGATCAGCTGGGGTGGGCTGGGTGGGCCCTCGTCTCCCTGTGATAACTTTATTTATTTATTTATTTACATACTTGAATTAATTTTTGTTTTCACTGTTGTTTATTCAGTACGGTGCTTTATGTCTATTTGCCTGATCAAAGCGCTACATAAACTTTACTTACTTAACTGTGAGCCTCTATAGATAGGCTTTGCCCATATTTCATACTGACGAAATGAAGGACTTGAAAGATAAAGTTCCTTTCAGGGATTCTAAAGCAAAACTAATGTTAAAATCCGTGCTTTATTAGCAGGGTGATATCAAAGGCCTAGGCTAAGCTTAAACTGGTATTTCAACTGGTTATCGTGGATACATCTCGGCATCCCTGCATAATATTAGATGCATTGATTGAGATTTTTGTCTTCATAAAATCAAATTAACATACAACCTGAAGCCATGGACAACCAACGGCAGCCAGCAGAAGAATACACTGAATAGCAGTGTGGAGAACTGTAATGTAAAATAATGGAAGTGCACTTAATTTTAACCCATGTAGGTAGAGAGTGCAGAGCATGTAAAAGCCCGTCATCCATCAAACTGACAGCACGACCACCGAATCTGTCTGACACTACGTGCTGCGTCTGAATTGTTCTTACTTGGTTCCTGTGGTATTTGTACTCGAGACGTTTAAGCAGTGCACGAAACTAGTGCTTTCTTTTATTGATGCCGAAATGTCTCTAAAACTGCAATTTTAGCTCCGGAAAACTATTAATCATGAATGAAACTACAGACAATGAGATCATACATCTCTCTCTCTCTCTCTCTTTCTCACACACACACACACACACACACACACAAATACACACACACACACACACACACACACACAAATACATACACACACACACACAAACACACACACACACACAAACACACACAAATACACACATACACAAACACACACACACAAACACACACACACACGCACACACACACACAAATACACACACACACACACACATACATGGACTGAATTTATTAACTCTAATTGCAAGTGATTATTGTGAGTGGGTGGCACTCGAGGGAAAAGTGTGTGTGTGTGTGTGTGTGTGTGTGCTTCAGACAAAAGCATTTTACTCAAGTCTGAGTCACAGCGTTATATTCAGTGTGATTGATGGCGCTTGCTGTGCCGATGGCTGTGATAGTAGCGTTTAAATGAATAACAATATCGTGCTGCATACTTCTGTCTGTAACATTGATCTCCAACTTCTAATTTTTTTTTTTTTCAACTAAGCTCTACTCATGGGGCCGGTGGTGTAGTGGTTAGGGTGCTGCGCTCATGATCGGGAGGTCGTGCGTTCGCATCCCACTGAGACATTCACTGTGATAGGCCCTGGGCAAGGTCTCAACCACAAGTGTGCCTCTGTTCACCCAGCAGTGTAAATGGGTACGAGTAAAAAATATATATATATACTGGGAAGGTAACCTGTGATGGACGAGCGTCCCATCCAGGAGGAGTTGACCTTCCGGTTGCTTCACGCTACAGAAACCGGGGACAAGCACCGGCCTGATGAGCCACTAGGCTCGGGTGTACAAAACCCAACAGACTTTACCTTTTACCTACCTCATATATATATATATATATACACACATGCATACAAACAATATTTCTATTGCGTCACTGACTAAATGATATATTTGAATAAATACATTCCTAAAAACTTCACATATTCACAGTGACCTGAGCAAACAGGTACCCATTCACTCATCATTCACTTATCACTCAGACATGCACTCACTCATCACTGCCACTCAACTCAGTCACACACTTACTCATCACCCTGTCACTCAAATTAATCCCTCAGGCATTCACTCATCATTCAGTCACTCAAACAGTCATTCAACTACTCACTCATTCACGTAATCAAATGGTCCCTCCGGCGTCTCACACTCAGTCACTCACGACTCTCATAACTCAAGCTTCCGTCACTCAGTTTATCTCTTACTACCTCATAAAGCATTCAATACCTCTCACATCCTGACCTTTTCCTCCGGTCTCCTCTCTCTTTCAGCTTTCATTAATACTTTCACTTCTTTACTCTTCCCCCTCATTCAAATACTAAGAAACCCACTCACTTCCTGTCCCTCAGTCTTTTACTCATTCATTCTCTTAATGCAGTTCCTCCTTCCCTCCCTCCCTCTATCTCAGTATACCTTTCCTCCCTCTCTCCATCACTCACCTGCTGTTCGGTTTGGTTGATGCCCAACAGGTACGTGAGCTGAGAGAGAAACATAGCGGCAGCCATATTGGAGTGTATGCTGCGCGTGTTCGACTTCAGCTCTCTTAAACAGGAGAGCACCGTAACCGTTAGCAACAGTGCCACCATAGAAACAGATAGAGATGTGTACGTCACTATGGCGAGCGTCTCGAGGTCACCCTCTAATTGCTGCTCAAAGAGAGAGGGGGGGAGGGAGTGAGAGAGAGAGAGAGAGAGAGAGAGAGAGAGAGCAAATGATTAATAATTACACAAATTAAGTTTTCTGTGAGCTTTATCACAAACCCTTTGTTCAGCAATCATGCACGTGAACACAAAAGCGTATGGCTTAATATCCTTTTGTTGTGTGTGTGTGTGTGTGTTACCTCTCTTTGTGAGCTGTCCATTAACACTCCAAAGGTGCCCAGTTTATGACACTGGCAGCGCACATGTGACATGTTTCTATAGACAACACTGCAGTCCCTCACTGTCCAGCAACCTCCTGTTGATACACTACACACACACACACACGCACACACAGGTACAGAAAATAATGTGAGTATCGTCACATATGAAAAATAGTGTAATTTTAAATGATATCAGTATTCCACAGCAGTCCATAGAACACACTGATCTCTCAATCCTACACAGAGAGAAACTCACGGGCTGGTGTGGTTCCACTGCACACACAGAGGCTTGCTGCGGTTGCTTGTTTCAAGCAGACGGAACTCCAGCATGATGGGTGACTCCAGAAAACCCTCAACAAACGAGTGGTTGCTATACACAGATACACTGATGACAGGAGAGTTCAGTACCGGGTGACGGGGCAACCTACATGATAAGAAAGCTATAATTAGCAAATTGGTATCTAATTTTCTCTTGAATTTGGTCTCGCTGAATTCCCACCAAATTTTCATGTATTATTATTTTTTTATTATTATTATATTTCATTTCGCTGCATTAACATTGCAAAGCAAATTTGCCTCTGCATTTAACCCTCCCAATATGAGCACACACTCAGAGCAGTGGCCTGCCACAAACATTAAGAGCGCTGAGAGCAGTTGGGGGTTAGAGGCCTTGCTCAAGGGTACTTCAGCCTTGAAGGTGGTGGAAAGGAAGATGCAGCTCACTCACCACCACCACACATTTCCTGCTTGTTCGGGATTCGATCCAGTGACCTTTTGATCCCTAAGCTACTTCTCTAACCATTAGGCTATGGCTGCCCCAAAATGTATGTACAGTGTGTGTGTAATATTATATATATATATATATATATATATATATATATATATATATATATATATATATATATATATACACACACACACACACACACACACACACACACACACACACGTATATACCTATACCGATGCTCCCCAACTTACGTTTTAGTTCGGTTCTGGACTGAAGAACGTAAGGTGAGAAAAAGAAACGTAAGTTGTTGCTGTATGTTCCAGTGACGTATGGCGTTCATACCGTACTATACATCCATAAATACCATTACCATATCTCATAAAACACCCCTAAATCAATTATTATAAAATATAAATAAGATTGTAAAATAATACCAAATATATCAAATAATATCAACATTAACTTCAAATAAATTAAATTCAAGCAAAATAATTTCAAATAGATAAATTTTACTCAAATTCACTCATCAAATATCAAATACAGTATCAAATATAACCTTTAACATTCTCTATAATACGATCTTTCTGCTTGTAAACGGTTCCGATGGTCGATGGATGGTCACTTTACGTGAAGCTGAGCCAAGTCACTTTACATGAAGCTTAAAACAGCCAATCAACGCTTACAATATACGAGGCACTTCACCGAAAGTAGTTCACTTGTTTGTGTTTGAGACAAAGCACGAGTTATCCAGACTTCTGGTCTTTCAAGTGAGCAAGGGCGCCGTTGAATACTTTTTAAGTACAGTACTCACCCTGCACTGATGTGAATCCTCAGCAGAGCAGAGAGTTCTCTTTCTTTTCTGGATTCGGGTTTTCATTCATTTTACAACTCTCTTTGCTTAACTGAGTATTCATGGTAGATTGCGCCGATCTGAGCAGATTCAGTCTTGGGAAAACCGGAAATTCCGGCATATGCCGGAAAACTTGCACCCATGCTAGTAGGCTTACGCTTCTGACCAACCATATTTGCTTAGGGTTACAAAATTCCACAAAACAGTGTAAGCACAAAGATCACAGAGACAACGTCTTAACCCAAGGGTAACAGGCACTGAACTGGGAAGAACTGGGCACATTCAGTCTGTCGTTTGTAAACAATGGACGCAGCGTCATTACGTCACTGCGTCATTACGTCATCGTACTACAGAGAGCATGCTGAACTCAAAATTTGACAATTATAAAAAAAACAAAAACTAAAATTGAAAAAACGTAAAACGAATGAATGTAAGTCGGGGAGCATCTGTATAGACTAGTATATTTTATATATATATATATATATATATATATATATTATTTTATTTCAAGGAAAACATATGAAAACAGTATCTGTTTACAAAGCCTGGAAATGGGCATTCTCTAAACTAAACAGAAACTATAATGCAGACAGATATACAGTCTCAGACTCATAATAACACGCAAAACAATACACTCAAATAATAGCGGAGCTTGCACGTGGAGCACCATTGAAAAGGTAAAAACGTTTAACCATTAAGTTAACAAGAAAAAACGTATAGTACATTCGGCCCTTGACGATTCACGGTTCAGCGCTCGTGCCCCCGCATATTCGCGGATTGGAAACAAACCCGGAAGTTACTGGCACGTGAATCAAATTTAGCCAATGGCTGAGAGAGTTTGTTTCTCCCTCCTGCTGATTGGTTGCAGAGGATGCGTACACCTTTTTTTCTCCTTCGCATACAAGTTATCAACGTGACTGTCCAAATTGCAAAGGAATTGTTTTCCCTGTGTTTTTAATTATTATTTAAGTCCTATGATGTCACTCAAACGCCCTGCAGCTTCTCTAGTTTCTGGTAAGGAACCTAAGCCCTTTATTCATTAATAAATATTATCACAGTACAAAATTAAAAAGTTTTTACTGAATCATTACTACATTTTACTGCATTATTACTGTAGTTTGTACTTACTGTATTAATGAGTAAGACTGTTTATAGAAGGTGTTTAACAAGCAAATTTTAGCACATGTAATATCATGCATAGGGTTTTAAAACCGCGTCAATAACTCGCAAATTTCAGGAAGGGCTAGAACTGAACCATCGCGAAAAACGAAGGCCTACTGTATTCATCTTTCTGCTCATCCGTCCCTCTGCTGTACGTGTACACATGGGAACCCTGTGTTGTTCTCAAAAAAAAAAAATATACAAAACTTTTTCTGGGACGAAGTGAATAGCGAAAAAAAGAGGTTTACAGTATAATACTCTGATCACATGATGTGATGCCATCATGAATGATGTGTAATAAACATCTAATGATATTCTTGTCTTATTGAAATGTTGTCTAAACCTAAACTCTAAGCTTTTTTATCAAAGGCGGGGTCTGAATGTATAACTAAATGCAATGTGTTAAAAAAGGTTGTCAGTGAAAAGTAAGGCACTTACAATGATAAGAAAGCAAACTTAAAATAATGGTCCAATCAATAAAACATCGTAATTAAGAGAAAAACGGCATTTTAGTACATGCCGCTCTAGATGGCGCTTTCAGAGAACTGCGGAATATGTGTAGATTGATGATAAAACTGTACGAGGATATTTCATTAAAAGTATTCATCCATCTCTCCGTCAGAGAAAACGTAATAACATGTTCCTGTAATTCTCTGATGAACAGTAAACCCTCTCCTGACTCATACAACAGAATCCATGTCGCAAGGGTGAAGGTCAACACATGCTGCCTGAGACAGTAAAATCCTGCGGCTGATGTTACTTTAAAGGGAAGCATAATACACATGGAAAGTGCTACTTATTTATGCCATTTTATTAATAAAAAATGTATTTATTTATTGAAATTTTAATGTAACACAGATGTGCAATACAGGAATCAATCACTTTCCGCAGTTAATTGGGACCGAGATCCCCATACGACCATCGAAATCCGTGAAGTAGGATCACCCCCCAAACCCCCTCCCTGACTGACATATACGTAGATGTATATGTTTGTATAATATCAACAAATACATATTCAATGCTATAAATGCTTATAATAACAATTAAACATTTAAAAATAATTCATAAAATGTACATAAAATATAAATACATACACATACAGACATGCGCGTGCACACACTCAGATGTGCACCTCTCAACTATGTAAGTAGTTTTGTTGGGGGGTTTTGGGTTGTTTTTTTTGTTTGTTTAGGGGTTTGTTTTTTTTGCATCATTGGTCTTGTGACATTTTCCTTAACTTTTTCCTCAATTTTTCCTTATTTTTTAATTTGATGAACATTTATTATTCTTTTTTTTTTTTTTAACCGCGATGCACTGAAGCCGCATGAATTGAAGCGCGAAGTAGCGAGGGATCCCTGTATATCCTTACTGCACCCACAGTAGCCACATTTAGGCTTCAGTCCAAGACAGAACCAAAATGCAATATCCATGTTTAGTTCTGTGGTTTTGTATGTTGACAAAATAAATAAATAAATAAATACTTATAAACTATAATAAAAATTGAAACTATAAATAGAATTGTAGACTTGGACACACAGACCTGACTCCTCGACGGTCTGTATTGTATTTGGGAGGAAGGGCAGCTCCTAGGCTGCGGTATATCAGGATAATGACGATGGTGAAAGGTGAATTGTTCGCCCAGCCAGATCGTCGTGCTGCTGTCACCTCCGCCGTCTGATTGCCCTGTACACCCAGTGGAGCTGAAAGTAAAGTAAACAATATTTGAAACATTACAATGTACGCCGAGAAAGTATGAAAATTAGTCGGTTTTTCTATGTGTACTCACAGTAGTTACGTTGTGGCACCAGGGCACTTGGAGGCAGCACTACATGGGTGTGGGCATCCCAGAGGACCTGCCCACGAAACATCATGCTGTGATAGCGAGGATAACGCTTTCTCACGTGTGTGTGGTTATCCACACGGTCCACAGTCATTACTGGAATGAACATCAGCTAGGATTAATATCTGGACACTTATGCTGGCACAATACATAAGCAGGCTTTGTGCACGATTAGAATCATCATGGCCACCAGGGGGCCCCAACAGAGCCTGAAAGGTTCCACATAAACATTCATTCATTTTCTAAGCTGCTTGATTCAAATTAGGGTCATGGAGAGACTGCCACTCATCTTAGCCGACTTGGGGCAAAGGCAGGGTACATTCTAAACATTTCACTGGGCCATTGTAGTGGCAACACACATACCACTCACACTCAGTCTCACACCGAAGGGTAATTTGGAGCAGCCGATCAGCCTACTGCGCATGTTTTTGGACTGTGGGAGGAAACCAGAAGATCCAGAGGAAACCCACGCAAAACATAAGGCGAACACACAAGCTCTACACAGAAACGACCCGAGAAAGAGAATTGAACTCAGCACCCTTTTGTTCTGACACCCTCCACATGAACATGTGGATTTTTATTATATTATACAATTGGTTATTGAACACAACAGGAATACTTGATTATATTAGCAGCATGACTGGATAATGAAAGGTATCCGAATTATCAACGCATTTCCAACAGCCAATAGTATTGGCGGCTCTGAATTGTTGAAGGGCCCCAAATCAAATTCTGCTCAAGGCTCATAATGGTTTGGATTAGCCCTGTTGACCATCCATTCATTTGGGATTAATATGAGCTGTTTGAAGTGTGTGTGTGTGTGTGTGTGTGTGTGTGTGTGTGTGTGTTTGTGACTGACCTATATTTGGTGTCACCAGGGCTACAGGATTGAGGTAGGTGTGTTTAGTGTTCTGGGCGAGGGTGTGCGAGTATTGCTTTAACAGATCAGCCAGTCCTGCTGCTCCACTCTGAGCTGAACTCTGAGACCTCCAAAGCCCCGCAGCACCCGGGCTCAGTAACACACTGCATGCTCGCAACACATTCTGCACAGTGAGAGAGAAGGGGTGGGGGGGGTGCGGTAAGGGAACCCGGAGTAGTTGTTACACACAGAAGAAGGTAGAAAGGTAAAAGAAAGGGATGAAGAGAGGGAAATAAAGATGTTACATTTGAGTAAAAGGAAAGAAACAAAAAGAAGGAGTCAGTGAGGGAGGAGAATGAAAGGAATGGATGGAGAGGAGAATGATGGGGAAGAAGATTTGAACATGAAATAAATAATTAAAGAGAGAAGAATGACAAAAAGAGGGAAAGAGAAAGTAGAACAGCAATTTATGCAGGAAAAAAGAAAGAAGAGTAAAGAGAACGGACAGCGGCATAAAGAAAGAGAGAAAGATCAAGTGAAAACCAGGATAGAGGACAGAAGCCAAAAAACAGAGACGTAGGGAAAGATTGTGTCATATTGTATATACAGTATTCTCACCTCAGTGAAGTGGGCGTCCTGTGTGGCTGTCAAACCAAAACCTTTCTGGGAGCTCTCAAAGGTTAGGAGGCGGGACAACAGCCTATCAGCAATCTGGAGGTCATTGCCATAGAGACGTGTTGTTACCTCGGTGACATCACGCAGCTGATGGGCCAGCTTCTTTTCGGTGATGGTATTCAGTACTGTCTCGTTCCTTTCAACAGAGTCCAGCTTCACACACACACACACGTGCACACACGCACGCACGCGCACACACACACACACACACACACACACACACACAGTTTATATTAATAGTCTTCCAGGGCATGGATGTGTACCATATCAACTGTGTGTGTGTGTGTGTGTGCGCGTGTGTATACTGTATTGCTGTCTTACTGCTGTGCTGAGCTCCACAAAAGCAGGAGAAGTGCAGTTATAGAGATCAGGCTCCAGCCAACCTCGATCTATATCACAGTGACGAATAGCAGCTCCTACAGCACAAACACACCCTGGAGTTACTTGTAAATAATGACCAACTTCATGTCATAACATCACACCCACACACATTCTGTTTTAAATTGCTTAACCCAAGTAGCAGAAGAATCAGAACACAAACACTCACCTACTGATCCTTTGGGACACGGTACCACAGCTGGCATGTTGAACTTGGTTCTTGGCCACCAAATGCCCATGGTGATGATCTTTGGACAGCCATCATAGATGACTGTGGAACACCATAGGAAAAGAAAAAAATGATAACCTTTTATTTATTGACATGTGAGGAATTCATGTTTAAATAACGGCCCTAACAACAAGTAGACATTGCAGGTAAAACGTAGTTGTTTAATGCTGCTGATCTGGATGATTTTTACTTGTTCTGGCCCAGAATCTGTCTTCAACGTCAGAAGCGTCCTCTATATCAGTGACTCAGGAATCTGATTCATGCAAGATGCAATAACTGTTAATTGATAATTGGTATAAATACATAAATTCACCCACTGACCAGATGCAGCTGACTGATTTATTTACATATAATAATAATAATAATAATAGTAGTAGCAGATGTAATTTAAATCTCAGGTGTGTAATCTCAGTGGTGCAGTGGTTAGCATGTTTGTCTCACAATGCTTGGCTTCAATTCCCGTATTCGGGGTGTTTTGTGTGGAGTTTGAAGTTGTTCTCCCCGTACTTGCGTGGGTTTCCACTGGAGACTCCAGATTCCTCTCACAGTTTAAAGACATACACAGTCAGACTAGCTGACAGTTCCAAATTGCCTCCAGGTGTGAGTGTGTATGGTTGTACATACATCAGTTGACAGTCTCCCTGCGACCCCCACTTAGGATTGGATGGATGGATGGATGGATGGATGGATGGATGGATGGATGGATGGATGGATGGATGGATGGATGGATGGATGGATGGATGGATGGATGGATGGATGGATGGATGGATGGATGGATGGATGGATGGATGGATGGATGGATGGATGGATATTAACAGTAGTAGCAGCTAATGTAGGTCACATCTGCACCGGAGTCAGTTTCAGACTCCGGATATTTCCCAGAATGCACCACAGCCGACAGATATTGAACAGTACTCGCACAGTATCACATGCACCATGGTATTGATTATGCAACCTGTTCACTGTTCCAGCCACAGAGAACACAAGGTATTTCAAACCGATGCATCACTGAAACATGTGTTTTTCATCACATTATGCTTCGCAGGTTTCGAACATGTCCGCTTCTCTGACTTGTATATCTTACCTATTGTCTCTCAAACGCTGTTTGCTGATTGCCTGACTATCTGCCTGGTTTTTTATTACAGTTCTTTAATCAAGATTTAAATTTGGGCTGGTTTAATAAAGAACTGTGTAACTCATTTACATTATTTGGCAGACACGCTTATCTGCCAAATAATGTAAATAATGTAAATAATTAAATGCCATTGCGTCTGCCTCAACCCTCTTCCCTAACATATTACAGTAGTCGTTCTGATGAGGTATCATTTCTATAGTCTGTCTGTCTTCCTTTCGGCTTTTTCCCTTTTTTATTTGGGAGTCGCCACAACGAATCATCTGATTCGCACGTTTGATTTGGCAGAGGTTTTTTTTTTTACGTCGGATGCCCTTCCTGTCACAACCCTTTTTAGTAAGGGACAGAAACATGCTGACGACTTTGCAGCTACTCTTTACGAAAGTCAGCAAAGGTTCTTTTACATGCCTCTCACCATAGACAGAGAGAGACATGGCCCGCCTTTGATAACCTGGTTAGCTGCACTGGGGGGGACAGTGACAACCTTGTGGAAAGTGGGACTAGAATCCCCAACCTTTGGATCAGCGATCCAGCACCCTATACCACTAGACCACCACTGCCCCCGGTATCATTTCTATAGTAACTGTGGTTATAAAGGTAACAAAAATTAAAATGCGCAGGAATTAAATAACTTATAAGAGGTGATTTCTTTATTAACTGAAATAAAATCTTAACTGAATTACAAACAAATAAACAAACAAAAAATACACTAAAAATGCAATACGAACTAGAACACAACAGAATTCTGGATAATTGGCTCTCCATTCTATTTGTGTTTTCTTCCTCAGTTTGCTCTGAGGGTGCTTCACCACTTTAAAGAAGAAGATTAAATAAAAAATACAGACTTGTTCCAGTAGGTGGCAGTAATGTGAATGTGAAAAAAATGACCCAAAAGCATGAAAAAACTAAACTAAAACTATGCCATCATGCAAAAAGCAATTTTGAAGCAGAGGAGCAAATTTAAGTGAAATTTACCACAACCCAGAATATAAAGTAGATGCGAATGTATTTCTTTTTATCCTAACCTCTTTTTACCATTCCACTTTTAGGTGACCTATTTTCTGCTACACCACTGTGCACCAGTGTTTTCATCTTGTGGCTGATTTTTTTTTGTTCTTCTTTTGTGAATAGGGTCCTGCATTCAGGTTTCATAAAAGGGAAATAACACACAAATGTAGTAATGCTTTAACAGAATGATGTTTTAAATGGAAACATAAAATTATTAAACTTGATAGAAAAGAAGAAACAGATAATGTAGGAGAAGATGATGGCCGCATGGATGGAGACACAGCTCCAACTCCAAAAATATTAAATGGTACACATACATTTAAAAAAAATTATTATTCTAAAGTAATTTAACACAGATGCATTTTGTGGCATGGATGAATGAATGAACAAAGGTGTGTGTGTGTGTGTGTGTGTGTGTGTGTGTGTGTGTCACTCTGTCCCACCTTCGCAGCCCGTTTGTGTGACCTCAGCGAAAGGGTTGTCACACATGTTGCACTGCCGACCAATCACGCCTGGTCTACACTGGCACTGGCCGCTCTCTGGATCACATGACCGTGTGAAGGAGCCAACTGGGTAGCAGTCACATGGCAGGCATTCATCACTGCCTCGCTGTCGGTAATGGAACTCCTGATACATAAACAGCCACACGACAGAGGCGTACACATGTATGAGCAGGAATGGACAAGTCCACAGGCACGCAAGCATAAATTTATGAAGAGAAACATGGAGACAAAATGAGCAATAGAAAACATTAACAAATAAAAATATATCTGCAAAATAATACATAATAATAATAGGAATTTTTTTTTTACTCTTTTCTATACCACATCCACCCAAGTGTTTTATTCCTTATATACTACAGTGATCCCTCGCGACTTCATGCTTCAGTGCATCACAGGTTTTTCAAAAATATTCATTGAAAAATTAAAAAAAAAAGGAAATTTAGGAAAAATTGGAGGAAAGTTCAGGAAAATGCCACAAAGCAAGTCCAATTATGCAAAAAAAAAACCCCCCCCTCACACACACACAAAACTACTTACATATTTATGTGAGGTACGCATCTGTATGTGTGTATTTATATATTTTATTATACATATTATATATTATATTTTATTTACAGCAGTGGTGGTCTCGTGGTATAGGGCACTGGATTGCTGATCCTAAGGTTGGGAGTTCAAGTCCCCACAAGGTTGGCACTGCCCCCTGGCTAAAAGGGTTGAGTCAGAAAGGGCATCCGACATAAAAACCAATACCAAATCAAACGTGTGAATCATTCGCTGTGGCGACCCCTGAAAAAAGGGGAAAGCCAAAAGGAAATCTCATCATTTTATTTACATCTTATGCATTATTTTTGAATGTTTAATTGTTATTATAAGCATTTATAGCATTGAATATGTATTTATTGATATTATATACACATATACATGTACGTATGTGTCAGTCGGGGGGGGTCGATCCTACTTTCGCGAAAATTGGTGGTCGCGGGGAGGGGGGGGGGTCTTTGTTCCCATTAACCGCGGAAAGTGTAATGTATGTCATATGTAACAAGAGCACTTAAAAAGTGCAAACCTTCAGCAAACCCAGCAAAACTCCATACAAAACAAAATGTTAAAATCAAACAATGTTAAAGAACTATTTAAAAAATTCCTAGATCCAAGATTTGAGCTGGATTATCTCCAAAATCTACTGGTCGTGTCCTTGTCCAAAGCCCAACCTCTAGTTCAAATTTCATGGACATCTGCCCATAACCTTTTTACATAATTCTGCAAAAAAAAAAAAAAAAAAAAATCAAACACCCAAACTGGGGTTAAAACATAACCTCCTCGCTGGAGGTAATAACTTTAATAACTCATCTTTAGAGCCTTGAGGCCAACAGTAATTAATATTCATAAAGCAGACCTCATTCACGGGTGGGCATTTATATTCATTAATCGACGTGCTTGAGCAGTGAAAGCTGACTGTGAGAAGAAGATCAAAATATTCAAACATGAGAGGACGTTCCTCTAAATCATTTTGATAACTATTTCTTTTTCTCATGTAAGATATGGAAGAGTACGAAATATGGTGTTGTTTCCTTCTTTAATGTCATGAAACATCAGGTGGAGCTGTAATTATTTACGGGTTTTCATCATGCTGGGTTTACATTGGGGCCATGATGTCCACGATCTCAAAAATATAAAGAAAATGCTTTCCTACTCTCTCAGTACTTTTTTTTTTACAATCTGTAACATTTATTTACAAAACCAACTTGATTCTGGTCAAGATCTGTCAAGATTTTTATCAGGTTCCTTCAAATTCTCGAAACTTCTCCTACGAATACCACAATGTGCTCTGACTTTCTGTTACATTCTGTTTGGTTTTGTTTAGATCCCTAGATTGCGTTCATCAAGTTCTCCTAAGATCTCCTACAATTACCAGCCACGATTTGAGCAGGATTGTCCCACGTTGAGCAGGATTGGGGTATAAAAAGGAATCAGAGGTCACCCTTTTATTCTCTCCAGAGATACCAAAGAGGAACCAAGCAGCCAAGAGAACACTTGAAGGAATCGTGTTTCCAAGCTCATCATGAGCCCTTACGATTGTGCATCAAGGTCTGTAACACCTCGCTATGGTATGTCACTCTTTACTACGCTGAATGCATTCTATTATGCGTTCTCAAGATTCGGCGTCAAATCGTACCAATCATGTCACCGTCATCACAATTTCACCAAGTTCCATCAAGATCATCACGATTCGATCCCATGACTCCCCACGTTCATAACGACTCTCTCAAAACATGGAGATTCAAGCCCTCTCATTTCTTTGTGATGATATCGGACAGACCAATGCCAAAGAGATGGCAACTGAAAAACTAATATTGCTTAAACTCTCCCTCATCCATTTAAAGTATTTTTCTTTTATTCAGCAACTTATTAGAAATGTATATAAAAATTAATCTGGGAAAACAACTTCATGCTGACGTTCACAACCAGTGACAAAAGCGCATGCTCACCACCGTCAGCCGTCTCCTGCATTTAAGCGTTTCTGGGCGTGTATCAACAGGCATTAAATAAATAAAACAATTGCAAGTATAACAACTTTCAGCCCACAGAATGCAGTTGCTTGTCCCTATGTAGACTGGGATCAGGTAATAACGATGATGATTTTTCCATCACTATAACAAAATTGGCAAATCAGGAGTCTTGCACTTATGTTTCACGGACGGCAGAATTTGAGATCTGTAAAGAAAGTTTCTTGAAATTCCAGAAATTTTGACAAGAGAAATAAAAACTCTGAATAACGCAAACTTCTCCTGAGCAAGAATATGAATAAAAATAACCCAAACTTGATAATAAATCAACATGGGCTTAGCATAGCCTTACTCTGTTTCGCTGACTAAAGAGTCAAACTTTACTTTAGGCACCATAACATCCTACAGCGTAAATAATCTCTCGTAATTAAGACTTCATGCATGTGACTCAATTACCATACGCCTTACAGTCTAACGATGCAACCAATTACTCTGTGTGTGTGTGTGTGTGTGCAATAATATGTGTCTATTTAACTTCAATGCCTACCATCTCTCTCTCTCTCTTTCTCTCTCTGTCACACACACACACACACACACACACACACTCACACACACACACACTCACACACACACAGACTCTGGTAGGGTACTTGCCAGAAGAGACAGTAATATGGTGAGATGGGGAGGACACTTGGCTGCTACAAAAGAACAGCAGACAATTTATGACATTATGCAGGGAAATACAGGGATCCCTCACTTTCTGCGGTTAATTGGGACCGAGATCCCCTCGCGACCACCGAATTCCGCGAAGTAGGACCCCCCCCCAACCCTCCCTGACTGACGTATACGTACATGTATATGTGTATATAATAAACATTCAAAAATAATGTATAATATGTAAATAAAATATAAATACACACACACATACAGACCACACGCACGCACGCACATGCGCACCTCACATAAAAATGTAAGTAGTTTTGATTTGAGGTTTCGAGTTGTTTTTTGTTTTGTGTTTGTTTAGGGGTGGGTTTTTTTTTTTTTGCATAATTGATCTTGTTTTGGGGCATTTTCCTTAACTTTTTCCCCTATTCTTCCTTAATTTCCTAATTTTTTTTTTTATTCGATTAATATAAGAAAAACACGCAATACACTGAAGCCACATGAATTGAAGCGTGAAGTAGCGAGGGATCCCTGTACTTTCCTTCATTCATTTTCTGAACCGCTAAATCCTAATTAGGGTCGCAGGGAGGTTGGCGCCCATCTCAGCCGACTCCGAGCGAAAGCAGGGTACACCCTGAGCCATCACAGGGCAGACACTCACACAACCATTCATACCTGGGGGTGATATTTCACATCTGCAACAGCCAATCAGCCTGCAATACGTGTTTATAGACTGTATGAGGGACCCGGAGGAAGCCCATGCAAGCATGGGGAGAACATGCAAACGCCGCACAGAAATGCCCAGTCTGTGATTCGAACCCAGGACCTTCTTGCCGTGAGGCTTACATGCTAACCACTACGCCACCATACTACCCGGGAAATACTTTCAATCTTATAACTTAAAAATCACTCGTGACATTGTTATCATATATTATAACTAATAAAAATTTATTTACTTGTAATACCTGGTGAGCTGTCCAGGGTGTACTCTGATCCTAATTAAGATTCATTAATTAGAAAGTGAATGAATGAATATCATTCCCTCACTTTCCCCGCTTAATTGGGTCTGAGATCCCCATACAACCAACGAATTCCACGAAATAGGATCAACCCCCCCATCGACTGCCGTTTACGAACATGTATATGTGTATATAATATCAGTAAATACATATTCAATGCTATAAATGCTTATAATAAGAATTATTGATGGGAAATTTTAAGTAGTTTTTTTGGTTTTGGGTTTTTTTGCATAATTGTCCTTGTTTTTGTGGCATTTTCATTAACTTCCCCTATTCTTCCTTATTTCATACATGGCAACAGCAAAATATACTTTCAGCTGAACTTTTTTTTTTATTTTATTTATTTTTTTTTTTTTTTTTGGGGGTCCTGGGGCGGGGTCCAGGTCAGAACCTATTTGCTATCTACAGTTGGTCAACATATCATCTAGCATAGACAATCGGAACATAATTCTTTGTAAACATATATGTATTTGCAATATAATGTATACACAGAATTGATAAATAGGTCAAACATGGCTCAATGTTTTGTGTTGTATACTGTACATGAAAGATGAAAAAAATATGCAAACATTTCCTGTAAACCACCTTATAAATTTATGAAATATTTTCAACTAACTGTCTCAGCCTGCTAGTTACTAATTAATGTTGAGGTACTACTCAGATAAATAACAACGACAGTGTATTCATTTACATGACAACCATCACCAATGTATTGAGATTTTCAAATTGAACACGAATTACTTACGTTTGACTGCAAATTTTAAAAAAAATGAATAAAATGAAAATAAAATTCCCATACATATTAATCTGTTATTATCAGCAATGCGAGTAAGTTTATCACACAATGATTTTTACCAATACAGATTACTTTTATTAAGTTACATTTCAATGGGATTTCACGTGATCTAAACGAAATAAATATTTAGTAATTCCCTCTAAGTGCGCTTGTCTGTCGGCCATATGTGCAATACATCCGAGATTCATAATTGAACAGGTCATTGCAATAAACACACAAGACCTTGCTGGCAACGTCAGATTTCTTTATGAAACTCGCCAAAGGTTCCGATACGTTCGGAGTCTTCTGATTTTCAACTCAAATTTCACAAGCTTTTCTAGCCATTTCCACTTAAACTTATTCTTACATCCTTATCTATTTCTGACATGCAGGATTCCTCTTCTTTCGTCAAAGTTCGCACCATTTTAAACACAACACGCTGCCATTTGCATTGAGCCGAGTCATTTTACATGAAGCTAAGCCGAGTCACTTTACAGTTTAAAACAACCAATCAACAAGTGGCTAACAATATGTGAGGTGCTCCACCGAAAGTAGGCACTTAAAGCAAGTTCACTTGCTTGTGCTTGAGACAAAGCGCGGCTTATCTGGACTTCCGTCGTTCAAGTGAGCAAGGGTGCCGTTGAATACTTATTTAGTACTCAGCCTTCACTTGCTCACTTGAAAGATCAGAAGTCTGGATGAGCCGTGCTTTGTCTCAAGCACATGCACGTGAATTTACCAGAAGCGCCCCTATACCCCCCCTAAAATTTTCTCCTCAGATTTAGACGATTCACAGAAATGACCAATTTGAGATAAAAATAACAGAATTCCGTGGATCTGCGGAAAATCGGCATGTATGTTATTTTTTTTAATTCGATGAATATTTTTTTAAAAATGTGATGCACTGAAGCCGCATAAATGGAAGCGCGATGTAGCAAGGGATCCCTGTATTTCAACTTTGCAATGAATCCACACGTAAAGCTTTACCATAAATCAGATCTTCGACTGGCCGTGAGTACAGAGTGGGTTTCAGTGGAAGAGGAAAACAGATTTCACGAGAAGAAGAGGGAGATTTCAAAAGGTCAGACATCAGGCAGCATTGCAGGGGTTCAGATTAAAGATTAGAGATCAAGGGCACCGTGGGTGTGAGACTGTGTCTGAACTCAGGCATAATTCTTTTCCGAAACCAAATCTTAGTGTCGAATAATCTTCAGGAGATCTTCATATGCCAAAGCTGTCGAAATATTTCTCGTAGAACAATGTCTTCATGGTAATGAATTAGAATGCTAATCAGGAATGTACTGATTAGGATCAAACGCTGGGATTACACGTTGGGTTGTAATGAGGGATTAATTGCTTAGATGGGGGTTTTTTGTGCGTGTAAATGTCTACGTTTGTGTTTTCTCTGTGCCTGAATGGCCAGACACAGCTGGCTCACGGTATTACATGCATGCTGAAACTGATACTAAAGCCATGTGTGCTGTATGCTTGTACATGCTGGAAAATCCCCTGTGAAAATACATTGAATTATCCAATCATCCAACCATCTGGCGGCAAAAGAAGTCACTTGATCTTCAACTGTCCTGTTTTTTGTGATCTGTAGCATCAGGTTCCTGTTAATGATTAAGAATTGTGAACGCTTCGGTCACATTAACAGCATTTAGCAGACGCTCTTATCCACAGCAGCTTACATCTTATTTTTTTGTGATACAACCAAGGAGTTGTTTAGGGCCTTGCTCAAGGGCCAAACAATGATAGTTCTCCAGAACCCCCAACCTTTGAATCTGTAAACCAGAGCCTGAACTACAGAGATACTCCGGCCAGCTGTGCTAACTTGCACTCTTGTCTGTTATTCCAGCTCGAAGCAGTCTGATCATTCTCCTCCACTCTCTTTCACCATCAGGGCATTTCCTGAGATTATTCACTTATTTATTTGATTATATTGAACTGTTTAATGGAAGTTGTGTCTGGATAATTTTACCATTGCACCCCTGCTGGACTGGATCATTACAGAGACATTAAAAAATGTTTTTGGGTTGTTGTTTTTTTTTGGTCCTTACTTTTTATAGTTAAAACATATGTATTTTTCATGAAGAGTACATTTCTAAACATTTTTTCCACATATTAATTTGTTAAAAACAACACTGCTGCAGCTGATTTTTTAAATAAAATATTTTTTATATTCCTGTAAAAGGAAATAAATGGGGGGCGAGTATGCATGTGAGAAAGAGTGCGTGTGTGTGTGTGTGTGTGTGTGTCTACCTTGCAGAGACACTGGCCAGTGGTTTTGTTGCAATCCGGGTCAAAGCCTTTGCTGACATCACAGTGACATGGTCCACATGTAGGATTCCCCCACCAACCACGGGGGCACAGCTGTTCGCTCCTGCAATCCAATGCAGGCGCGCGCACGCACATACACACACACACACGAGAATTTAACTTTGCACTGACAGCAAGCCATCTCAATAAACAATTCTTCAAATAAATGTTGAAACTTTTATAGTTTTAAGCCATCTGTGTGTGTGTGTGTGTGTGTGTGTGTGTGTGTGTGTGTGTGTGTGTGTGCGCTTGCTTGCACCTGTGTTGGCAGTACTGGCCGTAGTGGTTGTCTCCACAGTCACACACGTAGCCGTGGGAGGAGTTTGGCTTCCTGTGGCACTGAGCCTCATTCTCGCAGGGGTTTAGCCGACATGCATCTGTACAGCTCTTACCATAAAAACCTGAGTGCAGACACACACACACACACACAAAATTTACCTTCAGCTTATCATCAAACACTGCACATGTGCTCACACACACACTAAATGTCAGCATCCACCAGCCAACCTGATGTAAATTAAAATAGAATTTTATAAAAACAAGTTCTTTGTATACACACAGCCTGGAGGGAAATGTTTTCACTCAATACCAGGAATAATTCTCTTCATTTTAATAAATAATTTTAATAAAGCTCTTCCATGTTTCACAATCCATGATATATGAATAAAATGAAATGAATTTTTATTGAATAAAATTACATCCAGGCAAATAATAAACGATGATTATATGCCACACAGGAATGATGTGAACTGACTGGTCTGCTATTAGGGGATTAAAAAGCATTTCTCTCTAGTGGATAATGCAGGAATCAAAATAATACACAATGGTATTTTGTCACAGCAACTTGAAGCAATCAGCGTCATCACCGTGACACTTTAAAATGAAAAATAAACCTAAAAAAATGTAACTTTAGTCAATTTTTCATGTGCTTCGACATACAGTAGTGCGTACTAAAACACCTTTATGGAGTACAGCTTACGTATAATTCCAGTTGGTATGTACCAAGCATTAAATAGTTTGTCATTAGCTACAGAGCACTGAGCTTTGCTTGAAAGCACACAGAGTTCACCTCATCTGGTTTTGTAAAAGTTAATACAGTATATACAGACACAAAAATGAATATTTTTGAAAACCTTGCGATGCACTGAAGCCGCAGAAACTGAAGCAGGAATTAGTGGTGGATCATTGTGTGTACAGGGATCCCTCGCTACTTTGTGCTTCAATTCATGCGGCTTCAGTGCATCGTGTTTTTTTTTTTAAATATTCATCAAATTGAAAAATAAGAAAATTAAGGAAGAATAGGGGAGAAGGTTAAGGAAAATGCTGCAAAACAAGCCCAATTATGCAAAAAAACAAAAAAAACAAAAAAACCCCTAAAGTAACACAAAACAAAAAACAACCCAAAACCTCCCATCAAAACTACCTACATTTTTGTGAGGTGCGCATCTGAATGTGTGCACTTTACATCTTATGCATTATTTTTTCAAGTTTAATTGTTATAAGAATTTATAGCATTGAATATGTATTTATTGATATTATATACACATACATGAACGTATACGTCAGTCAGGGGGTAGGGGGGTGATTGTATTTTCTGAAATTCGATGGTCATGGGGGGGGGAATCTCGGTCCCAATTGACTGCGGAAAGTGAGGGGTCCCAGTAGTGTGTGTGTGTGTGTGTGTATATATATATATATATATTTTTTTTTTTTTTTTTTTTTTCGGTTTCTGCGGTTTCAGTGCATTGCATGTTTTTCAAAAATATTAATCGAAAAATAAAATGCCACAAAACAAGGCCAATTATGCAAAAAAACCACCCAAAACTACTTACATTTTTATGTGAGGTGCGCATCTGTGAAGGTGTATTTATAACTTATTTACATCTTATGCATTATTTTTGAATGTTTAATTGTTATTATAAGCATTTATAGCATTGAATATGTATTTAATGATATTACATACACATATACATGTACGTATACGTCAGTCAGGGGGGTCGATCCTACTTTGCGGAAATTGGCCTTCACGGGGGGGGGAGGGGGGTCTCAGTCCCCATTAACCGTGGAAAGTGAGGAATCCCTGTATATATGAAACAAAAACTTACAAATATCTTAATTTAGTTTATTGTTTATGCCCCTTTGCAGTAAAACAATTATTCACTGTAAGCATGATGGGTGGAGCGAAATTTAATAGAACAGAAAACTATTTAGTGACATCCAACTGACCTGGAGAACATTTGCTCGTTATTCGACAGCACTGGGGCGGTGCGGTGGCATGATGTTTAGCACTCCTGCCTCAAAGCCAAAAGATCCTGGGATTTCATGTTTCTGTGTGGAGTTTACATGTTCTCCCCATGACTGCATGGGTTCCTTCCAGGTACACTGGTTTCGTTGCCACATTCTGAATACATATACTGTACATTAGGTTCACTGGGTCGTCCAAATTGTTCCACAGTGTAAATGGATGTGTGTAAGTGTGCGTTAGCCCCATGACGCTTTGGTGAGTTGTTCAGAGTTCAGTCATCCTTCACTTGAAGTTGGATTTTAAGAACCCTAACAAAGGATAAATCATTGAAGAAAATGACATGACATGACATGACATGACCATGGCACTATTTAACGATAAATTCTAATTGTGCTGATTAATTTTCTCTAACAGCAGCTAATAAGTGTTTTAGCTACAAGGAGGGAGCGTATTATATGAATTCCCCACATACAGTTGAATAAAATGTGATAGATATACTATTCAGGAGGATGTATGAAGGTTTTCATTCTGATTGATGGATTACTTGATCTAAAAGCAGATTATTAGATATAACTGGAGCTTTACAAAAATAAAGCTCACACTGAAAGGTCAGAGCGAGTGATGGATATGACGGTTATTCCACATTGCTGAGCGCACATCAAACACAACCTCATGGGGTTTGCTTTTGAGCTGATGGTAGACTGTCAAAATGAACAGAATGTGGTACAGTAACCCCCCCCTTATTCATGGGGGTTGTGTTCCGCCCCTTCTTGTGGATCCTGAAAATCCGCGAGTTACTGACACTGTCTTAAAACCCTATGTATGATATGCTAAAATATGCTTGTTAAACACATTCTATAGACAGTCTTACTCATTAATACAGTAATAATGCGGGAAAATGTAGTAATGATTAAGAACAAACTTTTTAATTTTGTAAAAATCAAGTACTTAGGCTCCTTACCAGAAGCTAGAGAAGATGCAGGGCTTTTGAGTTTCATCATAGAGCTTAAATAATTATTCGCTAAAAAGTTATTCACTAAAAATTCAATAAAAATTCACTAAAAAAAAACTTGCATTCAAAATTCAAGCAATCACATTGATGACATGTGCGCGAAGGAGAAAAAAAAAAAAAAAGAGGTATACATATCATCTGCAACCAATCAGCAGGAGGGAAAAGAAAAAGCTCTCAGCAGTTGGCTAAATTTGAATCACGTGCCAGTAACTTCCGGGGCTGTCGCTTATCCGCAAGTATGCGGGGCGGTGACTGGTGAACCGCGAATGGATGGGGGGGGGGGGGGTTACTGTAGTGGTGGTAGAAAACAAACCTTGCGAAAGGCTACCTACACGTAGTGTCTAAAGCTTCTTTTAAACAATAAAACTTTGATTGACTAATTTTTTTGTCCTGTATGAAAAGCATGGTCAGATATTCCTCAAAATGTAACACTTTTAATGCCTACGAGGGTTAAACATGTCAAACATGGCTGCTGAAAAGCATCTGATTTCAGAAACATTAGCGAACGCCCACTTATAAATATACTCTTATATTATTCTTAGCTACACCACCAATAAAAAGAAAAAAGTCGTGCTTTTCAACGTGCCATGTGCTAAAGTTGACCTTTGTGTTGATTGGTACAACGTGCCATGTGCTAAACTTGACATTCATATTGATTATCTCAATTTTACATTGGGGGAAAATATTTAAAGGAACAGCACCAGGACGGAAAATTAAAGGGTCTTTTTTTTTTTTTTTTTTTACTTATGCTGTTTTCTATTTATTTTTAGCTTTCATGGAAGTAATTTGGTTGATACCACAAAATGAATAACACAAATGCCAGTAAAACTCTTTAATTGTTCTTTTATTATTCATGTTTTCCACCTCTATGGTAATAAGCACTTACCTTTCCACTCTGCTGGTATGCATTTTAATAAGTGCCCACCCGCTCCAATTTTTTTTTATTGCCCTGGGCACTTATCACATCAAGTACGGTAGTAATAATAATAATAAACATAAACACATACACATATATATCATAATAATAATATAATAGTAGTCTTTTTTGATTGGGCAATGTATCTTGGTGTCTTTAATCTCTGTTACACTGTATACAACATAATATCAGTGCATATGGATTAGGAAGCGAATTTCAGGTTTGGTTTTAGTCTCATTCTTCTTTCAATCTGGGGGAAAGTCCTGAAATGGTCACTTATCTAAACACACAACACACAAATTCTTACAGATCATAAACCACGCCCTAGATGTCATTTGGATGGAACGGGAAATGGAAGAATCTCATTTAATGGTTAACCATTTTAACCTAATAAATATTTGAGATAGTTCAGGGAGAATCTCATGTCCATTTATCACCAGTAATAAATAATAATAACCCAATAATTATTCTCATTTATTTCATAGCCTGGTTCCCCATGCTGTCTTTAAAAGGGCTTCAGGGCCAACTGGTAGCAGTGACGGACAGCATTTTATTATATTAACTTACTGAAAACTTGCTGGAAAGGTCAATGGATAATCAGGAACATTATTCATTATTACAGAAGACTTTGTAAGCATGAAATGTTTGCATTAAATAAAAAATGTTGGATTAATTAAGGTTTGGAGAAAGACAGGAAACCTAGATTCACTATGTGGGGCGCAAACACAAATAAAAGTGACAGAAACAGGACACGTCTCTGATCAAGTGCACAAGAGGTAGATGAGAGCGAGAGAGAGAGAGAGAGAGAGAGAGAGAGAGAGAGAGAAAAGGCAGGGGGGCTTAGTCCTTTACACAAAACATGACCCTAACCTTGACTTCACAGTCACACTACACTGTAATCCAATTGAAAGAAAGACTTTTTCTCTATAGGCTCCAACACAATAAACCTCTCGTCTCTAATCAACCAGTACTGTTCTGTCTGTTTGATCTTCCTCACGTCTCTCCCCTACTCGGCCTTCCCTCCCTCCCATTCAAACCAGACACAGCGCTGAGAGATTTTCTCCCTCCAGAGGAACTGATATTTTGTCTCCCGAGATGAATAAAGAAGTCTTTCTTGCCTGCTGCGCTTTCTTACTCCGAATATGTAATCAGACCAGAACACGCTGCAGTGCTGCCACAGAGAGAATAATGCAGTATAATCGTAAAAAGCCATATTTATAATTAAGATACACAAGCATAGTAAATCTAATAGCAAAATTATGCATGTTTGTGTTCAGAGCTCATCCGTGACTAAAGACTGATGGGTTTCATGGCCACTTTTGTGCGAGTTGTTTACGAGGGGAGTTTGTAGTTACACAATCCTGACCTTATAGGTTTTGTGGGGACGGCATGATGGCATAGTGGTTAGAACGTCCGCCCCACAGCAAGAAGGTCCTCGGTTCAATTCCCAACTCAGACTCGTCTGTGTGGATTTTTGCATGTTCTCCCCGTATTTGTGGGTTTCCTCACACAGTCCAAAAACATGCAAAGTAGATTACTTTGTTGTTCCAAATCACCCTTTGGTGTGAGTGTGAATGGTTGTGTGAGTGTCGGCCCTGTAATGGTCTGGCAAGCTGTCCAGGATATACCTTTCCCAGAGTCGGCTGAGATGGGTGCCTGCCTCCCTACAACCTTAATTAGGATTAAGCGGTTCAGAAAATGAATGAATGCAGTTCTTGTGTTGGCTTGGGTGAGGCATATTTATCACAGCATGTCATACAGAAATCCATGTTTCTAGAATGTAATACACTATAATCACTATCACAAAACGGCATGAGATGGAAATATTTAACATCAGGCAATTCCATTGTAACTGAGCACAATACAAAAAACACCTTTAGCTTTTATTAAAAACAGAATTCATTTCTAAAGAATCAGTGAAATTTTAAGACCTGAACATCAGAACAAATACTAGTCCTTCTCAAAAAATGAGCATATTGTGATAAAGTTCATTATTTCCTGTAATGTACTGATAAAAATTAAACTTTCATATATTTTAGATTCCTTGCACACCAACTGAAATATTTCAGGTCTTTTATTGTTTTAATACTGATGATTTTGGCATACAGCTCATGAAAACCCAAAATCCCTGTCTCAAAAAATTAGCATATCATGTTCAGGTAGTCTAAACGAGCTATTAACCTAATCATCTGAATCAACCAATTAACTCCAAACACCTGCAAAAGATTCCTGAGGCTTTTAAAAACTCCCAGCCTGGTTCATTACTCAAAACCGCAATCATGGGTAAGACTGCTGACCTGACTGCTGTCCAGAAGGCCATCATTGACACCCTCAAGCAAGAGGGTAAGACACAGAAAGAAATCTCTGAGCGAATAGGCTGTTCCCAGAGTGCTGTATCAAGCCACCTCAGTGGGACGTCTGTGGGAAGGAAAAAGTGTGGCAGAAAACGCTGTACAACCAGAAGAGGTGACCAGACCCTGAGGAAAATTGTGGAGAAGGGCCGCTTCCAGACCTTGGGGGACCTGTGGAAGCAGAGGACTGGACTACAGGTGCCACATTCCCCAGGTCAAGCCACTTTTTAAGCAGAAACAGCGGCAGAAGCGGCTGACCTGGGCTACAGAGAAGCAGCACTGGACTGTTGCTCAGTGGTCCAAAGTACTTTTTTCGGATGAAAGAAAATTCGGCAATCAAGGTGCCAGAGTCTGGAGGAAGACTGGGGAGAAGGAAATGCCAAAATGCCTGAAGTCCAGTGTCAAGTCCCCACAGTCGGTGATGGACTGGGGTGCCATGCCAGCTGCTGGTGTTGGTCCACTGTGTTTTATCAAGGGCAGGGTCAATGCAGCTCGCTATCAGGAGATTTTGGAGCACTTCATGCTTCCATCTGCTGAAAAGCTTTATGGAGATGAAGATTTCATTTTTCAGCACGACCTGGCACCTGCTCACAGTGTCAAAACCACTGGGAAATGGTTTACTGACTATGGTATTACTGTGCTCAATTGGCCTGCCAACTCTCCTGACCTGAAGCCCATAGAGAATCTGTGGGATATTGTGAAGAGAAAGTTGAGAGACACCAGACCCAACACTGTGGATGAGCTTCAGGCCGCTATCGAAGCATCCTGGGCCTCCATAACACCTCAGCAGTGCCACAGGCTGATTGCCTCCATGCCACGCCGCATTGAAGCAGTCATTTCTGCAAAAGGATTCCCGACCAAGTATTGAGTGCATAACTCAACATAATTATTTGAAGGTTGACTTTTTTTTGTATTAAAAACACTTTTTTTTTTAATTGGTCGGATAAAATATGCTAATATTTTGAAATAGGAATTTTGTGTTTTCATGAGCTGTATGCCAAAATCATCAGTATTAAAACAATAAAAGACCTGAAATATTTCAGTTGGTGTGCAATGAATCTAAAATAAAAGTTTAATTTTTATCAGTACATTGCAGAAAATAATGAACTTTATCACAATATGCTAATTTTTTGAGAAGGACTAGTACTTACATAAAAACTGTGAGATTGAAATTGAAATAACTTAAAGTGGTGACAGGAAAATTGTAACTGCCGTGACATTGAAAATCATGTAAGATTTACAAAATATAAATCCACAGTTCTATGAACTGCATGGGAGCACATCACTTAAGTTTTCTACAACATGCCAAGTCCTATGCCGTGCCACACAATATTTAATATCTCAAAAGAAATGTGTATTTCTTCTTTCTGACAGATTGTGTTTAAAAGCTGTGACCCTCCAGACATAGACAACTCAGATAATGTGTGATTTGTATAATTTAAATGTGCCGCCCAGGAAATCATCTAAACTCAGTATTCTGAGGTAATGTCATTTGCAAGTTCTTCACACAACACGAAATGTTTAAAATGCCATCTGGATACATTTCTGTACAGTGAATAAAAATACTTGTATACAATTTTTATACAATTGCAGGGTTCCCTCTCTACTTCGCACTTCAATTCATGCAGCTTCAGTGCATCATGGTTTTTTTTAAATATTCATCACATTAAAAAATAAGGAAATTGATTAAGAATGGGGGAAAAAGTTAAGGAAAATGTCTCAAAAACAAGACCAATTATGCAAAAAAAAAAAAAAAAAAAAAAAAAACCCTAAACAAACACAAAACAAAAAAACAACCCAAAACCTCCCGTCAAAACTAGTTACATTTCTGTGAGGTGCGCATCCGAGTGTGTGCGGACGCTCGTCTATGTGTGTGTGTATTTATATTTTATTTACATCTTATGCATTATTTTTTTAATGTTTAATTGTTATTATAAGCATTGAATATGTATTTATTGATATTATATACACATAATACATGTTCGTAGACGTCAGTTAGGGGGGTTGGGGGGGTGATCCTACTTCGCGGAATTCAGTGGTCGCAGGGGGGATCTCGGTCTCCATTAACGGCAGACAGTGAGGGATTCCTGTATACTAAAAGTAATACAGTACATTTCTTGTTGTCGATCTACGGTATTACTCTCGATGTGTGTACACGCTCTGCATGTAGCCCATCCAAATTGAGCATCCACCCATCCATCCATCCACCTCCCCACCCACTCACCAACATACACACACACACACACACACATGAATAGTGAGCACACAAACACACACACACACACGAATAGTGAGCACACAAACACACACACACACACACACACACACACACGAATAGTGAGCACACAAACACACACACACACACACACACACACACACACACACATACAAACACATGAATAGTGAGCACACAAACTCACACACACACACACACACACACACACACACACACACACACACACACACACTCTCGCACTCTCTTGGAGCAGTGCGCAACCATACTGCGGCACCCAGAGAGCAGATGGCGCTTGGGTCCTTTGCAAGGTCACTCCCCCTGCAACCACACATCCTTTCTGCTGGTTCGGGAGTTGAACCAGTGACCTTTTGGTCCCAAACCTGCTTCTCTAAGCATCAAGCCACAGCAGCCCCCAAATAATCAAAGCCACAGATATTAAGGTTTGTGTGTGTCTGAATGTTCATTTCCAGATGATCTCTGTTAGGATGATGGGAAAATTCATTACCGTCATTCCAAGAAGATTTTTTTCAAGTTACCGATTGCAGAGCTTGATGCATTTTCAAGCTGAGAACTAATTATAACCCCCAGCCTGCTGAAGCAGCATTATAACTAGGGTAATGAAGTGGATGAGTGAATAAATGTAGGTGTGAGTCTGTGCGTGCTCACTCACCGTTTCATCAGTTAATAAAGTGTTTGAGAAAATGTTAAGGCTGCTGAATGCAGAAGAAATGGAGATGTGAGGTGCTGTCATGATCGCTACATCTTCTCTTCAGTCTCAAAGCACTTACACCTTCCTTTCTTCTCTCTGTCTATTGTGTTTCTAACAATCCCAGATGTACAGCCATTTTTATTTGAACAGGCAGAATAAAAAGTACACGAGGGAGTCACACACGACGTTGAAACACACTCTTTTCCGTGTCTTGAAGTAGAACAAGCAGTTCGTTTTAAATCAAAACACCTTCCTGGCAGCAAAGCTACTTTCATCGCTTCCTATTTAAACCAATAACCTTTCGCTGATGTCATGATCTGGGAAATCCCATATAATTAGATTGACCACTAATATGCCTTGTAATATAATCTCTATATTACAACCACTTAGAATGTGAGAACATGAGGTGGTACCTTGCTCGGTCTGACACTGTAAAAGGTTCCTTATGGATATTATGCATCAATTAAACATATATTAAAGCTGGAGCGGTAACCTCGCTTAAGCTGAAAGGCCACTTTGTACATCTTTCTGAAAACACACACTTAGTGCATTAAAATTTCCTACACTCTCTTTTAGGAATTCAGATCATCTGTTTAAATGGGGCAGGAATCAACTTTCGGCACTTTTTGTCCACATGCTCAAATGCTAACTTTGTTCATCACAAATGTGTGAGCCCTTCAACTGTTAATTTGATTGACAGCTGGATCGGAATGATAAAAAAAAAAAAAAAAAAAAACCTTAACCTTTACAGCAAATCAATCAATCAATTTGGGTGCCGTGCCAGAATTCTGGCATAGGCAGCAGCCATAACAGCTTTCTCTTTGCGGTTCTTCAGACCCTGAGTGAGCACAATGGGTCTCCAGCCAGTTGCACTTTCTAACCATGCCCAGTACATAGTTCGTTGTGGGGAACCTTAATCTTTTTTCTTCTACACGACCAGTCAGCACAACCTCTTCAAGCCTTTCCTTCCTCATCACATGCCCTCCAAACCAAATCTGCCTGTTCACGATCATCTGTAATAAACATCTACTCGACCCTGCCCTACACAGAACGTCCACGTTGGTGATCCTGTTTATCCATGATATCCTCAACATTCTCTTTAGAAACCCCATTTCCACTGCTCTAAACCTGTCTATATACGGGGGCCGTTGGTGTAGTGGTTAGGGTGCTGTGCTCATGATCGGGAGGTTGTGTGTTCAAATCCCAGTTAGACCCCCCCTCTGTGCCAAGATCCCTGGGTAAGGTCTTAGTGTGCCTCTGTTTACCCAGCAGTATAAATGGGTACCAGTAAAATATACTGGGAAGGTAACCTGCGATGGACTAGCGTCCCATCCAGGAGGAGTTGAACTCCTGGTCGCTTCACGCTACGGAAACCAGAGATAAGCACCGGTCTGATGAGCCACTAGGCTCAGGTTTAAAAAGTCCAAAGGACTTTACCTCCCTACCTAAGCCTGTCTATATAGCATACATCAATCAAATTTACTTACTCACTGACACTCACTTAAGCCGCTTAATCCTACTACAATCGCAGGGAAATTTGACTCTATCCCGGCGAACACTTGGCGAAAGCGGGGTACACCTTGAAAAGCTCGTCAGACCATCACAGGGCAACACACACACACACGCATATAACCACTCACCCTTTCATCCATACATGTAGGAAATTGGAAACAGCCAATAACCAAATGCATGTCGTTGGATTGTGAGAGGAAACAGGGGTACCTGGAGGACACCCATTCAGGCACAGAGAAACGCCAAAGCAGAGGATTTGAACCCAGAACTTCCTTATTGTGAGACGGAAATGCTAACCACTATGCCAGCATGCTACACACTAAATAACTATACACACTCCCTCACTCACGTTTTTCCCAAACCTCTGAATAATGCTACAAGGGTCAGTCGACATTGAATAAAGGTGGGGCACACCCTGAACAGCTCGCCAGACCATCACAGAGTAATACATACACCATCATACACATTTACATTCACATCTAGGGGAAATTTAGAAGTCAAATAGCCTAACCGGCATGTCTTTGGACTGAGAAAGGAAACTGGAATACGTACTCGAAAAAACCCAATCAAGCATGAAAATAACACGCAAACATCACACAGAAGCATTGTTGTTGAGCCCTTATTATTGCTGATGAAACTAGTTATATTTTAGAAATTTTATATCACTGCAATGTTTCCTTCTCCAGCCTGAGTTATCAGGCTTTGATTAATTTTCTACAACAGTAGCTCCAACAATAGTGACAATAGTTTACCCTCCTACCGGGTCACATTGTACACGCAACTCGTTTCATCACACACACATGTTGTTAAGATGTTGATTATATCATGTGGTTCATGATACATATCCATTTAAAATATCTTAGAAGAAAGCCACTTTAACTCGGTGCCAAATCTAATTTTTGTAAACACTGTTTAATTATCAGCATTCATTCATTGGGATTCCTGTAGATGTTTCTTTCTACAGACAGCTCAGGTTCTAATTATTGTGTCATCGTGATTCATGAAACAGTATCACTATCAGCAGAACCTCAACAGTGAACAACCATCAAAAAGAACAGCAGCCATAAAGACACTGCACTGCTCCACACTTATCAACAGGCGCATGTGCGTTCAAGGTGGGGCCAGATCCAATCTCCCACTACCAAAGGGCAATAATTATTCAAATCAGCTCCGTCTGGCAGCTCGCCAAGCCCCCGCCTCCCAAAATAAAATGCACAGCAGGGAAACAGAAGAATGCACCACTCAGCCAAAAACCTCTACCACTCACAAACCTACAGATTTTTCCCTGAAGACATTACCACAGTGATACAGTTAATCACTGAGATCATCTGCACAGCCCTCATCCATAACGATGAGAACAGCTGAGCAGTCTCCCTACATGTAAATAAAATACAAGATTCAACTACATTTCTCATTCACACCCGCTGGAAATACCTTCATTATTGCGAAAACACACATTCCTGCTTACCTGGCTCGCATATACATGTACGCCGTTCCCATTCATCAGAACACTGGCTGTGAGCAGGGCAGGAGGAGGCAGTGCACAGATTGCCAATGTTACAGCCAAGCACCACGTTTTCAGTTTTGGTGGGGTGGAGCAAAGCAGAGGAATCAGGACGTACTCCTAGTCGTACTCCCTGCAAACACACACACACACACACACACACACACACACACACACAATATTTCAAGTAAGCAGCGAGTTATTCCTGACTCAGATTTCAAGATAGCTTATCAAATGTTAAGCACTGGCAAAAAAAGAAAGCAAATACAGTGGAGCCTCGGTAGTCAAACTTAATCCGTTCCAGACAGTTGTTCAGATTCCGATTTGTTCGAAGTTCGAATCCGCTTTTCCCATTACAAATAACGTAAATGGTCTTAATCCGTTTTGTCATCTTTTGAACAGAAGTTAACGGTACCGTAACTCATACCATAGGTCCGGAAATTAAGTGAAAGAATTATTGAATACAGTACTCTATGTTATGGTCTGGTTTGTGAGAGACTCTGGTTTTGGACGAGCTCTGTCGCTCTCTCTCTCTCTCTCTCTCTCTCTCTCTCTCCCCCTTGTGCGCGTTGAAGCACGGGGAAATTGTAGTCATTGTTAGAGATGCGTAGAAACACAGAAATCAAACTAAAGCGGGAACTGGTGGAGCACGGAGCTGGGACAATCTTCTAGCACCGGGAAGAGCACTGCTAGTCTTTATAGCCCATGATTAAGTGGAATCAGGTGTGTGTTTAGCACTCCACCCGTGTGTGACAGCAACGCCCCACTCCAACGTGCATTTCAACACGCAACTCTTTTGTGAGAGACCATAACACACGAAAATAAAAACCACAGTGCAGTCAAAGCATAAGAACAATAAAGATAAGAATTTTAACCTTTGTGGTGGTAAGCGGTTGGCACACATAAATGTTGGAGAGGAAGAGAAGAACCAGATTCCCTTCCATAACAGAGAGGGAGCGAGGAAGTGGATTCCCATAACAGCTTCAGGTAAATCAACCAAAGGTGTTTTCTTCTCTTGCTACCACTTTGCATGGATGACTCTTCTCAGGATGTTCCTTTCCTTTCTTGAACATTTCAAACGTGGCTTGTTTCTGCCTTCTTTTCAAAACTTTACGGAAGTGGCTGATGACCTCATTGTTAAAGGTGTTCACAGCACTGCTAGCGCTTTAGCTTAGCTTTAGTGCTTTAGTGCTAGCTTTAGTTTTATGAGGGTGATACATAGTACTGTATCAACAACTTCTAGACTTCCCCAGAACAGCACGCTTTATCAGGGTGATATATGGTATCAACAACTTCCGGAAGTTGCGCACTTTTCCTCCCTCTCGGTCTCATTTTTTCTCGCACATTTCTCGAGTTTGACTTCCGGTTTTTGTTCTGTTTCCGGGACGAAAAAAAAAAAAAAATCACGGATTTTTTGTTCGGATTCCGATTTGTTCGAACTCTAGAGCATTCAGATTCCGAGGCTCCACTGTAAAGGGAAAAGATGTCAAATGCATAAAGAAATAATGTGCACATGCAGATTTCATGGTTGCAACTCTTTGAATAGATTTTTGACAAGTGATTAATTGGCCTTTGACCTCCAAATTTAGGGATCACTAAACACATCAAACCTTTGGGGCAGCCATAGCATAATGGGTCGAGAAGCAACTTTTCGGTTTGAAAGATCATCGATATGATTCCAGAACAGGATTAAAAATGTTGGTGCAGTGAGCTCCAACTTCATGGCTGAAGTGCCCATGAGTAAGGCACCGAACTTCCAAATGCTCTCTGGATGCCCCCAGCGTGTGTGGTGTCCCACTGCTCAAAGTGTGTGTGCTCATTGTTTACATGTGTGTGGGGCTGTGTGTGTGCTCATTTTGAATGAATAGAGGCAATAATTTTCCTTGCAGGATTAATACAGTATAGCAATAATGAAAAAAATAAAAAAGAAAGAAAACCAGGCCTTAATGAACCGCAGCACATTCTCATAAGTCAATGCTTCTCAATTATTTTCTGTGGCGCCCCCCTAGGAAGAAAAAAACATTTCATGCCCCCCACCGCCCCATGAGCGACTATAAATAGTATTATTTGTCTATAAAATTGTTATTAGTACACCTCTGCATAACACTATATATCTTTATTAGCTTATAAACAAAAAAGAAATAAATATAGTTCAATTTACAAGAAAGAAAAACTTCATTAACATTGTTTTTAAGCTGTAATAGAAAAGATTTAAAGTGCACCAATGTGCCTGAAATTACAAAAAAATACATCCTTATTTAAACTCATTCAACTTATTTATGTCTTAATATCTCGGTCTCGCTCCACCTTTCTCTTCGTTCCTGTTAGAAATTTTTCCGTGTTGTTTCTTGAGTGGGTGTTCGTGTGAAAAACCACGAAACCACAGCATGACAATGAGAGCACCACTGCCAACTAGTGGAGTGGGGGTGCAATTACACTTAATTCTCATACACAGTTCACATGTTCCCCAGGGTCATACGCGCTGCCCACGACATTACATCACCGCAGTCCACCTGGCATCATACCGCACCTCCCTTGAGGGGCGTGTCGACAATTTGAGAAGCACTGTCATAAGTGCAAAGCACCTCCGTGAACTTCTATAAGTCACACAGTAATCATGCACTTTGCATGCATTTCGCACCTGAACAAGGCCAGTCCCCCTTCCATGTACAGCAAGGCCATTTTAACTTTCTCATTATTCCTGTCATTTAGTCAATTGAAATTTTTGAGGCAAGTGGTGACCTGGTGGTAAAGGGCACGGGATCGCAGATCCTAAGGTTGAAGGTTCGAATCCCACTCTCCACATGGTTGTCACTGCCCCCCCAGTGCAGCTAGCTGGGTTATCAAAGGCCAGCCATGTCTCTCCCTGTCTATGGTGAGAGGTTCATGTAAAAGAACCATTGCTGACTTTCGTCAAGAGAAGCTGCATAGCCATCAACGTGTTTCTGCCCTTGCAATGGCCTGGTGTGCTGTCCAGGGTGCACTCTGCCCTCACCCAGAGTCAGATGAGATGGGCGCTAGCCTCTCCGCAACCCTAATTAGGGTTAAGCGGTTTAGAAAATGATGAATGGTGTATCCCTAATAACTACGTAATTGTAAACAAGTACATACAGCCGAACATGGATGTTGAGTAAGTGTTTCTAAGTTGCTTTACCGGAAAAAATTCCTTGGAATCAATTAGTACGTTCAAAAGTAAAAGCTAATGGAGAGCTTTCTGTTTCATTCAGACTAAGAACGGAAATCAACTCTGGCAGTGTGGCATTATCCTTGAAAGAATCAAAGTTTGAAGTGCATAACCTAATTAGGAAATTTGCCTTGTTACCAGCTAGGTATTTTCAGCGAGCGAGAGAGAGAGAGAGAGAGAGAGAGAGAGAGAGAGAGAGAGAGAGAGAGAGAGAGAGAGAGAGAGATCCCTTCGTGACCAACCTGTATGCAGCCACGTATTCCATTCTTCACCTCTCCCGATACTAAAACTCCACCAACATGCAGGTGCTTCACCTTTAACCCATGAATTTCACTGCCCACCATTATAGTTTCCTGAGAGAGAGCGAGAGAGAGAGAGAAAGAGTTGAGGTAGGATCAGGAAGAAGAAAGAAGACCTTTTAAGTTAATGGAGTCCATTAGCTTTTAAATCTAATAAGGCATGACTTGCAAAATCTGTAAAAAGACATAGGGAATGATTGTTTGTTTCCATTAGGTACCTGGAGACCAAGAACTTTTTCCAACCTAAAAAATACACTTTTCTACTATTTTCTCCCAGTTTAATCAACCCTCATTCACCAACTGCCAAATACATACTTCCGCCAAAACATGAAACTATTGAAAGTCTGTTTACCGGATACAATAAAAAATCCAGTCTGACAGTGGCAACATAGCGCGGTTCCTGTCCAGTTCGGATGTCTCGAAGCTCCAGCTGTAGGTCATGCCATCGGCCGTCGCACACCTGCGCCTGGTCAAGCCTCAAGCGCACGGGCTGAGCCGAGCCCCTGGTCACAGAGAACACCAGCTTCCCTGCCATAAGCTATGAATTAAAAACAACACAACATGTGTGCACTGTGGAGATTAAATGGATCATTGGATCATGTCGGTGAAGAACACACAGCACGAAGGTTCAGAAGTGAAAAGCAGGGTATGTATCTTAGCATGAAACGGCTAGTTCTAGTTTAAAAAGTATTAAAAGTCAAAACATCATTCAGTGCAGTTCATTTTGTGTAAGTGCTTAATCCTAATCAGAGTAGCAGGAAGGCTGGTGCCCAACCCAGCCGAATCCAGGAGAGGGCAGAGTACACCCTGGACACCTTGCCAGGTCATCACAGGGCAGTAACACGCTGACGGCTTTGCCGTTCTTCTTGTCGAAAGTCAGCAATGGTTCCTTTACAGAGTCCCACCATAGACAGTGAGAGACATGGCAGGTCTTTAATAACCCAGTTAGCTGCACTGGGGGTGGGGGGGGGTGACAACCCGTTGAGAGTGGGGCTTGAACCCCGAATCTTGCACCCCCCCCCCCCCACACACACACACACACACACAGCCATGCACCCCCTCACACACACACACACACACACCCGCGCACACACACACACACACACCCGCACACACACACACAAGCACCCACACAGCCATGCACACACACAAGCACGCGCACGCACACACACACAGCCATGCACACCCCCACACAGACACACACACACACACACACACTCAAACATTTCACATGGATTATATTCAGGTCAATTTTTTTTTTGTATCAAAATAACAGTTGTTTAAAAGGATGATGTTATTTCCTTTGCCATTTGCGACATTTCTAATTTAAACTCTCACCTGCCATTCGAAAAATCAGCAAGCACATGAAAGAGGTGTGTGTGTCTGGTTCCATAAACACTGTTTGCATTGCCATATTAAAAGATTAAGATCAGACATTTTCAGACCGATTTCACAGCTCGATCCTTTTTATAGCAAACAAGGTGGCATTGAGAATGAAATGATTAGCAGTGATCATAGTGATGAGTGTGTTGCTGGATGGAGAGAGAAAGTGTGTGTGTGTGTGTGTGTGTGTGTGTGTGTGAGAAAGAGAGAGCGTGTGTACACACCTGAAAGATAAAATGTGTGTATTTTTCAACATGAGCCTGGAGCAGGATCCCCTCTTTGGCTCGTGTACGGAACGAGAGTCCCATATACCACGGTGTAGTAATGGTGACATCATTCTTCAGATCCCACAACAGTGCACTGCTTCCAAGGAAACGGTGGGAGTGGGCAATTTCTGAGGAGAAGGCGGGGTTGTGTGATCAGTCAGTAGAGCTCGTACATGGTCATTTAAAACAATCAGAGCCGTTTCAGTAGGTCTCCTCTTTTATCAGCAGTGATCTGAACTGGATAATTGCTCATGTCATTCAATGCAATGTGTTTGTTTTGGATAACCAACGGCAGTGTCTTTCCCCATGCTGCATGACACCAGAAAACCTCGTGAATATTTAATACCAGATGCACACGATGAATTAAAGATCTGAAGGACAATGTTAACAATGTGTGGAAATCTTAATTAATCTGAATCTTCAGTCAAACTCAACAAGCCCCGAAATGATGTGCTGATAAGAAATATACAGGCCTCTTCTACCGGAACGCAACATAACGCCTAAGAAAAGCAACTTTCACCAATGCATACAACGCGAGACGTTTCCTTTTTGCCTTCTGTGACATGTTAAACTAGGGTTAATGCTCTGGATAAACACTATAATTTGTAGGTTACAGGACTTGCTTACCGTGATAGGTTGCAAATTTTAGTAGGCAGTCATTCACTGTAGCGTCACATTAATCCAGTGTCCACTTGTGCTGTTTATTTTTGTTTGTTTGTTTTGCAGACAACAAAGTAATCACTTTTGCAAAATAAACACAGCAAAAATCGCCAAATAATAAACTGTGATGTTTTACACATTATGAAATACAGTACTCTCCGTTTCTCTGTCATGCGAGCAGCACCACTCCCTTCCGCAAACACACACACGTGGAAGACATAAAACTCAATGTGTTATATTCATTGGATGGCTGGTTGCCTCGGTGATGGAACAACCCCAGACAGTGCTCGTGGGTCAGCTGGAGGTCACATGCCTCCTTTTAAGAGGGCATGATATCTAAACACAGCTGGCCGCACCTAAATGTAAGAGAATGCAAATAAAAGTTGATTTTATGTTTAAGAGAAAGAGGGATGACAAGTAGGTTGAGGATCAGCGAGTGGAAAGCGCAGAAGAAGTACATGGAGCAGGGAGGAGATGCAGTAGACCAGAGATGGACCATGAATGGCTGACAGTGTTACTAGACCAGAACACAACAGTACGCTGTGTGATTATTTTGTGTCGTTTACATTTACTGTGGGCCGAGGCTAGAAAAAGCTTCTGAAAACACTTGGATTATGGTGAAGTTTGTTGTGTTATTATTGTTCTTATGTTCTCTCCTCCTAAATAAGTGCTTTATCCGCACTTTACCTGAAAAGAAAACTTTTGCCATCTATTACATTATGTGTCTGACATCTTACATTATACACTTAAGGATGTGCACAGGAATTAAAAATCAAAGTCAGAAAAGAGCAGGATTTATTTACAGGGATCTTCAATTCATGCAATTTCAGTGCATCACGTTATTTTTGTTAAATATTCATCAAATTAAAAAATAAGGAAATTTAGGAAAAAGTTAAAGAAAAAGTTGTTAAACAAGGCCAATTATGCAAAAAAAAAAAAACCCAAACAAACAAAAAAAACAACCCAAACCCCCCCCCCAACAAAATCACTTACATTTTTATGCGAGTTGCGCATCTGAGTGTGTGCGCACCCATCTGTGTGGCACCTCACATTAACTGTATGTGTATATTTATATTTCATTTACATCTTATGCATTATTTTTTAATGTTTAATTGTTATTATAACTATTTATAGCGTTGAATATGTATTTATTGATACACATATACATATATGTCAGTCAGGGGGGGGGGTCGAGCCTACTTTGCGGAATTTGATGATCGCGGCGGGGATCTCGGTCCCAATTAACCGCAGAAAGTGTGAAATCCCTGTACAGTACATCTTTAGTAAGATGCTCCCATGCTTTGAGCAGAAGCTAAAAACTTTTCTTCTTTTTTTTTTTTTTTTTTTGAGTTTCCCAGTTCCTGCAAGAATCTTATCTTACTTCCAGCTTGGAGAGAACATTTATATTTCAATAGTAATGTCACTGGGTTGCGGCACTTTACAACATAAATCTTGAATAATGTTCAGAAGATAAAGGTTTTGCATTTTTCCCTACAAACCATTGAAATTGAAAAACAAATGGAGTCACTGGATATATTTATGGTATATATTATACTATATGTCTATCGGCTATAATAATAATAATAATAATAATAATAATAATAATAGCATAACATACAGATTGCTGCTTTTATTATTAAAAATCAGACTACACAGCCTGTTTTTATCGCTTTTCCTTTTTCATAAGATTGTACTGAAGATACTAACAAAATGAAAATCTCTTGTACCTTTCAAGAAAATCTTCTACAGCTAAACTTATTTCATTATTTCTTTAAAGATTTAATGGTGCACTCATGAAATCTGAAGAAATACTGCTGATTTGTCTGGCTGATTCAAGTAACCCTGGGTTTTCCCTGAGGAATGACGCCTGGGATCTCCGCGATTGAAAAAAAAAAAGAATGGAGCTCCATGAATATTTTCCTAAACTACGATTGGGCTGAAAAAAGGAGGCAGAGTGCAGCTAAGAAACGAGACTTGAGGGAATCATGTTTCCAAGTTTGAGATCCCAATGATGGCTCATCAAGGTCCGTTACGCTCTGTTGAGGGCTGTTAAGCTCTACTACGATTCCCACATTCCAACATGACTGTTGTCAAATCGTAATACATTGTGATAATTGATCAGTGCGATCATCAGCGCAATCATCAAGAATCCACCAAGTTCCCTCAAAATCATCACGATGTTATCCCATGACCCCCTTACACGCCACACGATTCTCTCAAATTGCTGCGATTGTGGACATTGTGCTCCAGTGGAAACAACCAGCCGGATACATAACTTTCTCCAATGCTTCTTCAGAAGCTCCACCCACCAAAATTTAACGAGGCACATTGCTGAGGAGACAACACTAAAAATAACACTTCCGTATCCTGTCCTGTTAATGAGAAACTTGATCAGCACAAGCAAAAAGTTCCCATGTTGCCGATTGGTTGAAATAGTGCCGAGTGGCCCACAGTGAGCCACTTTCTTTGTTTCTCATTTATATACTGAGTATGAAAACACCAGATTTTTCCCTCATTACTCCGAGAACAGACAGCTAGTAAACCATGAGGAAATAGTCCCTTGACTTGTATTGGATTATAACCAGTTAATTCCTTTTTAAACATTCTATAGATACTGTATACAGTAGGCACTTGACCACTCGCGCAGAAGTAACTGGCACGTGATTCAAATTCAGCCAATGGCTGAGAGCTTTTGTTTCTCCCTCATGCTGATTGGTTGCAGATGATGTGTACACCTCTTTTTTTCCTGCTCCGCCCAAGTGTCATCAATGTGATTGCTTGAATTGTGAATTCATGTTTTTTAGTGTGTTTTTAATGATTATTTAAGCACTATGATGTCACAAACACCCTGCGTCTTCTCTAGTTTCTGGTAAGGAGCCGAAGCGCTTTATTCATCAATAAATATTATCACAGTACAAAATTAAAAAGTTTTTACTGAATCATTACTACATTTTACTGCATTATTACTGTATTAATGAGTACGACTGTCTATAGAATGTGTCCAAGAAGCATATTTTAGTGCATGTAATATCATACATCGGGTTTTAAAACCGCGTCAATAACTCGCGGATTTTCTTGATCCGTGGGAGGGGCTGGAACCGAACCATCGTGAAAAATGGGGGCCTACTGTATTCATATAGATGGTGAAAAGTTGTATGTAAAATCTTTTAACACTCCAGAAAGCCTCTGCATCTAAGATTTCCATGGCAATGATAATTAACTCATAAATTTTGTAATTGTCTTAAGGTTGGACAAAGAAAAAAAAAAAAAAAGCATTATGAAAAGTGTACACTTGTAATATTTAAGTATGTATATAGCATCCCTTACCATGGTGGCAGTCTTTGCCGCCAAACCCTTGTGGGCAGTCACAAGAATACGTCTCCCAGCTCACTCTGCATGTGCCTCCATTCTGGCATGGGTTTGACTTGCAGAACGGCATCTTGGCACTGCAGCCTATCAGGACCAGACATCAAAAGGTCATCAGTGCAACTTTGTAGCTATTGGTAGCTCTGTGTGCGCACGCGTGCACACACGCGCGCACACACACCCGCACACACACGCGCACACACACGCGCACACACACGCGCACACACACGCGCACACACACGCGCACACACACGCGCACACACACGCGCACACACACGCGCACACACACGCGCACACACACCTGGCAGAGTGCCGTTGTTAGCAACATATCCTGCCAAATCTACAGGTCTGTTATCAATATGAAGATCCTTCATGCAGCCAGTAAATTCTCTTGTTCCGAAAGGGAAATTATCTGGAACATTCGGGACTCCGCCCAGAAACAACGGCCCAGTCAAATCCAAAGATCTAAGATGGACGGAGAGAGTAACAAAGAAACAGATGGACATAAATGAGACGAGATTTTCACATATGAATCTATCGAGATATCATCAGAACATGAACATGAGATATCAAGATATCGTTCATTCATTCATTCACCGCACGACTTATTCATACTAGAGTAGCAGGGAAGTTCAAGAACATCTTGCCAGTCTATCGGATGGCCAACACACATACAACCTTTCACACTCACAATGAATTTGGAACAGCCTGTTAGCCTAATGATCATGTTATGGACCGCAAGAGAAAACAGGAGCATCCGAAGAGAAGCCACGCAAGTATCGGGAAAACAAGCAGACTTCACACAAAAATGTCTGTCACACCAGAACTTCAATCCAGGACACTGAACTGGATATTATTATTATTCTGAGAAAGTAAGCCAAGCCCAGTGATAGCCTGGTGAGCTGTCCAGGGTGTACTCTGCCCTCAAAAAGAGTCGGTTGAGATGGGCGCAAGCCTTCCTGTGACTTTCTGAACCATTTATTCCTAACTAGGGTCAGTGGGAAGCTGATGCGCATCTCAGCAGACCCTTGACAAAGGCAGAGTACACCCTGAACAGTTAGACAGGCCATCACAGAGCAGAAACAAGCCTAGATGCGTGCGCGTGTGAGCATGTGTGAGCGTGCGTGTGTGTATGTGTGTGTGTGTGTGTTTGAGCGCATGTGTGTGTGTGTGTTTGAGCGCGTGTGTGTGTGTTTGAGCGCGTGTGTGTGTGTTTGAGCGCGTGTGTGTGTGTGTTTGAGCGCGTGTGTTTGAGCGCATGTGTGTGTGTTTGAGCGTATCTGTGTGTGTGTGAGTGTTTGAGCGCATCTGTGTGTGTGTGAGTGTTTGAGCGCGGGTGTGTGTGAGTGTTTGAGCGCGGGTGTGTGTGAGTGTTTGAGCGCATCTGTGTGTGTGTGAGTGTTTGAGCGCGGGTGTGTGTGAGTGTTTGAGCGCGGGTGTGTGTGAGTGTTTGAGCGCGGGTGTGTGTGTTTGAGCGCATCTGTGTGTGTTTGAGCGCATCTGTGTGTGTGTGAGTGTTTGAGCCTTGGTGTGTGTGAGTGTTTGAGCTGGTGTGTGTGAGTGTTTGAGCGCGGGTGTGTGTGAGTGTTTGAGCGCGGGTGTGTGTGAGTGTTTGAGCGCGGGTGTGTGTGAGTGTTTGAGCGCGGGTGTGTGTGAGTGTTTGAGCGCGGGTGTGTGTGAGTGTTTGAGCGCGTGTGTGTGAGTGTTTGAGCGCGTGTGTGTGAGTGTTTGAGCGCGTGTGTGTGAGTGTTTGAGCGCGTGTGTGTGAGTGTTTGAGCAGGTGTGTATGAGTGTTTGAGCGGGTGCGTGTGCTCTCACTTTTTAATGCTACTCTGTTTGCCTTGCGCTGCGCAGCTGTAGTTTCCGAGCTGAAGTCCAAACCTCAGTGAAATAGCGGTGTCACAGTCATCTACACTCACCACAGCCACTTTCTCATCCGAAGGGCCCTGTACCTCACCGCTCACACTCCTCTTGGGCTGTAACACACACACACACACACACACACACACACACACACAGTTTATTAAAGTACTGAACACTAAACCAAAAATGACTATACTGGATAGACGTGTGTCATTTCTCTCTGCAAACACACTGTAACAGACCTTGTTATAGTAGTGGACATGGACTGTGTGCCAGTTCCCATCACTCACACCTCCGGGCAGGTATGGACTCACCTGCGTGGACAATTCACCTGAAAAAAGGTCACACACAGATCAAGTTTATTATACATCTTAATTCATCAATCTGAGACCAACAATAAATCCACTAAATTGATTTTACTGTAGTAATACGGCTGCTTTTTTTTTTCCCAGATATTCAAATTTAAAGTAATATCAAGATCAGGGCAGATAAACCTCTAAATCAGTGCTTCTCAATTATTTTCTATGACGCCCCCTCTAGGAAGAAAAAAACATTTCACGCCCCGCTAGCGACTATAAATAGCATCATTTGTCTAAAAAATTATTGTAAATAATTTATTATAAAATGATTTGTCTTTTAAAATTATTATAAGTGCACCAATCTGCCAGAAATTTAAAAAAATACATCCTTATTTAAACTCGTTTAACTTATTTATGTCTTAATATCTCCGTCTCTCTCCACCTTTCTCTTCGTTCCTGTTAGAAATTTTTCTGTGTTGTTTCTTGAGGGGTTGTTTTCTGCGCTTCATACCCTTTGGTCCTTCGAAAAACCGTTACACCATAGCACAACAATGAGAGCGCCACTGCCAACTCGTGGAGTGGAGGTGCAATTACACTGAAACTGCACTGGAACACTATTCCAGAAAAGCATGTTCCACAGGGTCAGACGCGCCCCCCCCCCCCCCCCCCCCCGGCATCACACCGTGCCCCACCCTGGCATCATGATTTGAGAAGCACTGCTTTAAATGGTACAGGAAGTAGCATCAAGCTAGTTAAAGCTAAAAACAAAAACAGCTTGCATGGTTTTCCTCTGGGTCCTCTGGTTTCCTCTCATAGTCCAAAGAAAAGCATATTAGGATTACTGGATATTCCAAATTGAATGTGAATGTGAATGACTGGTGTGGTTTGGCCCTGTGATGGTCTGGTGATCTGTTGAAGGTGTACCCCACCTTTTCTCAAAATACGTACCAGTATGTGCATTCACCTTTCTTCCCATCAAACAGCGAGAACATAAACACCTAACACACACTAACAGATGCATGTTTCAGTGGGTTTCTGTTAGCGCTGTATCAGTGACTTTCTCTGCAGCTGCAGCAAACGGTTTGAGTTTAATGAACAAACAGTACGATGTTGCAGTGAGATCATTTGATTCTCAGAAATATTTTTGAATTTTGAATAATATAGACACTTAAGTAAAGATTTCACGGTTTCATTTGGATTAAATGTTTAGGGAAAATGAGCTTGCTGTGCAGGCTTAAAGAGATCATCACTGGAATACAGCCTTGATGTTACACCAGTCTATCACAGAGCACCGTTTACACACTCATTCACACTTCGAGGGGATTTAACGTTAGAGGTCCGAGGAAACAGAGAACCCACAGTGACCCTGGTGGATACGTCCTATCACATGTACAGCGAAATTAACAGTTCCTAGACAATGGGAGACTTAATTGCAACCCTTGATTTGTACACACACACCAACACAAACCAACACACACAAATACACACACACACAAACAAATATATACACACACACACACACACACACAAATACACACACACACACACACACACACCTGTGGAATACTTTAGCACCACTTGACCATCCAGAATCTCTAGTGCCAGAAAATCGTGCTTTTCATTAAAACGGCCGTTATAAAACAAAAGTCCGCTATTCCTAAGAGTGGCAAACCTGTAAAGACACAGATGGCAGAAGGAGGGAAGGGGGGGGTGACCATACAAATTAAAGAATTAAAATACGCATATTCTATATGTGTGTGCAGAACTAATGGCTCATGTGGTATTGTGGATGCATCTCAGGAGGAACGTGGAAATAGAAGTGTATTGACTGAAAAAGCCATTCGCACATATAGATTTGTGTGTGCCTCTGCGTGTGTGTGTGTGTGTGTGTGTGTGTGTGTGTGTGTGTGTGTGTGTGTGTGTGTGATTGACACAGAGGCTAATATAGAAAGAAAGGTTAATAGAGAAGAAGGAAAAAGCATGAGATGGAGTGGAAAGAAGAAAACTGGAATGTTCTAGACCGCCAAGGGAGAGTAGAGCGAGTGCTGCTCTTTTCCTGCTATTGTTGGTTTTCTGGTACTAAATAAAATATCAATGCTTTAGATATCAAGGCATTTAAAAAAACAAAACAAACCAAAAAAACCACATATGTTATGTCATAAGGGTGAACAGAGTTTGGGTGCCAGAGACAGAGATGTTTGAATTCCACACTATCCTGAAAAAAAGAATATTAATGTCATAAACCTCACAGCGCTGTCCCTTTGTGCCGACTCGCCCATTTTAACAGATTTCAGTCCAGGATCTGGGCTATGGGCGGAATAACAGACCACACATTTCTTATTTAGACGTTGTATATAGAAGGACAAAGTAGAATTAGGGGATGATCACATTAGACGTGCGATAGAAAAGCAACCGAGGTCACAATTGGGGTTTTTTTGTGTGATTATTTCTTTTTAGCAAATTTTTAATTTCAAGTCATGCATGATGTTCATGTCTTTGAACTGCGAGAGGAAACATCGTAACCAGAGAAAACCTATGCAAGAACATAGAGCACATGCAAACTTCACACAGAATTGGCAAAATTAGTAGGAATGAAATGTAAAAGAGTACACTGAGGGACGGCATGGGAGCGTCGAGGTCATCACGTCTACCTCTCAGCGAGAACATCCTGGGGTTGAGTCCCAAGCTCAATGAGGGCATTTCTGTGTGGAATTTGCAAGTTTACAATCCCCACATTCCCAGTGCTGGCATGGGTTTCATCTGTGTGCCCTGGGTTTCCTCCCACAGTTCATATATGCACATTCAGCTAATTAACTGATCTAGATTACCCCAGGTGTGAATGTGAATGGTTCTGTGTGTGGACCCTACAACAGAGTGTTAGTTGGCTAAAGTAGGCTCTAGCCTACCATTACCCGAGAGGAATAAAACGGTTCAGCAAATGAATGAACGAACGATCACGGAGAGTTTTTTCGATGTATTCACAATTGTTTAGAGTTAATTAGCATCTAAAAAAGAAGCGCTAGTAATTGTTGCTAATGCTATTGCGGCTATTTTTAAACATAATGGAAATAAACGTAAAAGCCAGACTGTTCACCCAAGAAATGCATTTGAGCCTGAAAATATCAATCCAGAAATGTTTACAGATTAATAAATCAAAGTGAATTTAAAATAAAAAAAAAAGGATTAATTATTAAAATGATATATTTGCATGCCCATATAGTGCTTACTGCATCTGTGATATTAAATTTGATGAATATGCATCTGTACTCACGACAGAGAGATGGACAGGTGGAACCTTTGTCGCAGTCCACTGAACATGATGAAAGATTTAGGAGGGAAGGAGCGAGTGCTGATGGCACAGTAGGGTTTTTCATAGCCTCCAGCTGGACACTCACAGCGGAACCCTCCCCCTGAAAGCTCGTGGCACGTCCCACCGTTCCGACACACACCCGCTACACAGCGGCCTGTGCGCCGATCAAATTCACAGCGTTCACCTGCAATAACAATTTAAAAAAAACAAAAACATAATTAACCAGCTACAAATACACATTCACACACACCAGACGAGTGCTGAGAGCTTCACAGACACGCGGCATCCACGAAAACATTTTACTGATTTATGGAAATATTTTCTCATTACTCCTAAAGTGTTGCAGTATTTTACTCCAGATTGTCATCTCATTGCAAAATGCTGTACCACCATATTCTATTAAATAGATTTAATATAGAATAGAATTTATCTGTCTGTCTGTCTCTTTCTTTGCCTGTCCGTCTCTCTATGTGTTTATCTGTCTGCCTGCTGCCTGCCCGTCTGTCTGTCTGGCACCCTAAACAGACACAGACAATTATAATAGAGTGTCTGTCTACATATCTCCAAGTCTATTTGTCTTCCAATTTTTTATGCTTTTCAGTCTATCCATCCTTCTTGCTTTCATCTGTCTGTCTCATTTCTTCTCTCTCTCAGTCTGAATGTCTGTGTATTTATCTTTCCATCCTCTTTGGCTTTATTCCATTCTTCTTTTTCTTGAACTGTCTGTTGTGTGCAGCCTGTTGATTTGCATACTGTTTGGGTTTTTTTGTGTGTTTACTGTTTTAATATATTTTTTTAAATTTGTAGGAAACAGGAATTTAATTTTTTCAGACATGCAGATTTGTTCCTGGAGGAATTATGATCTTGTGATCTTTCCTGATGTTCGCATTACATTGCTACCACATGTGGCTCATAAATCTGTGAAAGCAACAGATGTAAATGAGTCAAATTACAAGTACAGTACTCTATGTACACACACACACACACATACACACAAGCAGTGGTTTTAATGCCCCATGGTCATCCTTGGCTGCAACCTTGAGCTCCATCTCTTATACATTCACACTACACTAACCCCACCCCCACCCCCACCACACACACACACACACACACAAAATCCTCCCTGTGGCGCCGTTCTCCTCCTGCCAACTGGTCCTGTAGCCGTATCACACACACACACACACACACACACACACAGGAACATTCACAGCTTCAAGAGACAGACAGTAAAACAAAGACAAACACCTACCACACACAGTCAAGCTAACACCACTTAAACTCAGCCCACGGCACACTGTTTCAGCACACACAGACAAGTCCACACACACACACGCACACACACACGCACATACAGACACCCAGGGGACAAAGAAATACATCATTTTCCATCACTTGCCATCACTCATCACCAGTACAGCTTCTCACGTTCAACAGATTTCATGTTCACAATACAATATGTGCTGAAATTTACAAAAGGAAAAGAATTAAAAATGCTACTTTCAAGAGGATTTATTACTTATTACCCCGTGTGTGTGTGTGTGTGTGTGTGTGTGTGTGTGTGTGTGTGTGTGTTTGCACGTGCAAGTATACACAGGAAGCAATGGCCATTGGAACCTCCCAAAAATAATCTAATAAAAGAATTGAAATCTGGTATACAGTCATAGATTTGAATCAGATAGGCTTTCAGAAACAGAAACAGGGGGTGTCTGGTGAATTTGTGTGTGTGTGTGTGTGTGTGTGTGTGTATGTATAACACCAGACGTTATGAGCTGTGCTCCAGTTTCTCAACAGCCCTGTTGTGCAAAGAATTACATCCATAATCCAATCCACCAACTACCAAAGTCCAAAGTCAAGCTCACTTTACTAGCACACAGCCACAATTTCGTCACACCACCACTACTGTACTTCAACTAAAGAGATACCGAGCAAGCTGTGAGTCAAATCAGTAGGAGTTCCGATAAAACATGCAGTGTCTCTCAAGGTGTTGGGCTACAACAGTTTCAGTAAGCGTGGGCATTGATTTATCAGATTTTTTGGCAGTGTCCTGGGGAGACGAACACTGATCTTTTGAAAGGCATTCCATTTATTGATATTTTGATGACGGTAGTGGTAAGAGCAGTTTATTGGTCACCCTGAAATTTCCCAGCGAGATCTGGAAAGTTACATCAATTTCATCCCCATGAGACCTCTCGGTGGACCTTCGTGCACGCTAGATGAGGACAGTCAGCCATTAAGAGCCCCCTCCCATCAGAATGGAAACATTTCTTCATAGAATTATGGTGATCAGATGAATTCGATAATGATTTTTATCGGTTTCCTCGAAGGGATGAAGTGAGCTCATGCCATGGCAGCAAGAAATATATATATATATAAAATAATCCCCACAACAGCATGAAAGAGTCAGTGATTCTTCCTTTATTTGTCAGATAAATAAGCAACAACAGTCAAAGGAATGGCTCCAGAGGCTGGATAAAAAAACGGAGCTCTCTGCACACACATGAATGGTTTGTCACACTCGGAAAAAATATGATGTTCAGATGAGGTAATTTCATGTTTTTTGATGTGAGATGAATAAAAATTTTATTTACACTTGACTAGACAAGCACAGGGCAGGACGCACACTTCAAGACAGTATCAGGTTGGAGTCCTGAGCGCTTGCATGTTTCCAAATTTCCCCGAAACATGAGTGTGAATCGTTATATGTGCGTTAACACCCCAACGGTCCGTCGAGCTGTTCATGGTGTACTCGGCCTTCACCCAGTGTAGGCTGAGGCAGGATCCAGCTTCCCCGAGACCATAGTAGAATTAAGGAGTCTGGCAAATGAATAAGTGAGTATAAAAGTACACTATGTGTTCAATGAAACCAAAAATATCTCTGAATCAAAGCAACTACAATAAATCTACATTGAGATCGTGACAAATTTCTAAAGCCCCACAAATTTGAAATAGAGTTCGCTGCATCTTTTCCTGGATGCAGTCAAGCTTGAAAGATGGTACTGTTTTTAATGCTAAATGTAATTATCTGGCCTCAAGAGATCATATGAGAATAAACTCTTTTTAAGAGGAGCTTTTCATTTGTTTTTCTTTTTCTTTTTCTGGCCAACAAAGAATGTCACTCCTGTCAATCTCCAAGTCTGTAGTCTTAGAGTTGATGCTTATTGACTTCAGTTTCCACGGCTACGGCAATAAGAACTAAATCTGTGTTCATGCTGTAGCTTTCATTAAAACGGTTGCCGCTTAAAGTCTTTATTGTCTCGAGAATAAAAAAGTGCTTCACAATGATTGACAGGTGTGAAGGTAAACTCCTCTTAAAATAGAGACAATGCTTTGGTAATAATAATAAAAAATGGTGGCCTGGTGGTATAGTGGCTGATCCTAAGGTTGGGGGGTTCGAGTCCCACTCTCCACAAGGTTGTCACTGTGTCCTCCCCACCCCCAGTGCAGCTAACTGGGTTATCAAAGTCCGGCCATGTTTATCACGGTCTATGATGAGAGAGTTCATGTAAAAAAAAAAAAAAAAAAAAAAAAAAAGCTGACTTTTGTAAAAAGAGTAGCTGCAAACCCATCAGCGTGTTTCTGCTCCGAGATGGCCTGGGGAGCTGTCCAGGGTGTGGATTAAGAGGATTAAGAGGTTACAGAAAATGATAATAATAATAATAATAATAATAAATTAATTTACTCATTCATTCATTTTCTAAAACACTTAATCTGAATCCAGGTCACGGGGAGGCTGGTGCCTATCTCAACCAACTTTGGCTGAAGGCATAGTACACACTGGACAGCTTTCCAGGCCATCACAGGGTCAACACTCACAAATATTCATACTCACATTCACACCCAGGGGAAATTTTGAACAGCTAATTAACCTACTGCGCATGATTTCAAACTGTGGAAGGAAACTGGAGTACCCAGAGGAAACTTACACAAGTACTACATAAGAGAACACACAAACTCCACACAGACATGCCCATGCTGGGAATCGAAGCCATGACCTTCTTGCTGTGAGGTGGACGTGATAACTAATATGCCACTGTGTCCATCTGTACTCTGTCTGTCTTCCTTTTGGCTTTTTCCACTTTTACTCGGGAGTCGCCACAGCGAATCATCTGATTCGCACATTTGATTTGGCAGAGGTTTTACGTCGGATGCCCTTCCTGTCACAACCCTCTGTACTCTGAACAGTTTCCAAATTAATAATAATAAAAATAATAATAACAACAACCCCCAACAGTCAGTAGATGAGGATCAGTCCGCATGGTGTTTCGTTGTAGGACTTTTGTGCTACTCACGGTTTGTCCATTATGAACCCCATGTTTGAACATAAGGGTGTCCATAAGTGCACTTAGCACCATGACACCCTTGGCCACAGTTTGATGGTCAACTTTGTAGTCGTGTCACCGGACTTGCATCCGCATGTTCTGGACACTCGGGTGAAGAGAGGAGCTGAGCTGTCAACCGATCACCACCTAGTGGTAAGCTGGATCCGGAGGTGGGGAAGGCCGCCCTCCAGAACTGGCGAGTCCAAGCGTGTAGTTAGGGTCTCCTGGGAATGTTCGGCGAAGTCTCCTGTCAAAGGGACCGTTAACTCCCACCTCTGGCAGAGCTACAACATCCCAAAGGAGGCAGTGGACATAGAATCCTAATGAGCCACAGCTTGAGGGGTTCTGGATTGGCGGCCATCTGATTTCGTGGAGATCTCTTGCTTTTTGCCGATGAGATTGTCCTTTTGGCTTCATCAATCCAGGATCGCCAGCTCTCACTGGAACTATTTGCAGCCGAGTGTGAAGCGGCTGGCATGAGAATCAGCTTCTCCAAATCCGAGGTCATGCTTCTCCATTGGAAAAAGGTGGAATGCACCTTCCGGGTCTGAAATGAGGTCCTGCCCCACATTCAAGTATCTCAGGGTCCTGTTCACGAGTGAGGTAAGGATGGAGCAGGAGATTGACAGGTGGATCGCTGCAGCCTCTAGTGTAAAGCGAAGCTTGTAGTGGTCTGTCATGGTGAAGAGGGAGATGAGCCGCAAGGCAAATCTCTTAATTTACCAGTCGATCTACATTCCAACCCTCATCTATGGTCACGAGCTTTGGGTAGTGACCAAAAGAACAAGATCACAGATCCAAGCGGCTGAAATGAGCTTCCATTGTCGGGTGGTGGGGCTCTCCCTTAGAGATTGGGTGTGTTACTCAGGCATCAGGGAGGAGCTCAGAGTAGAACCACTGCGCCACCATGTTGAGGGGAGCCAGTTGAGGTGGCTCGGGCATCTGGTTCGAATGCCTCCCGAATGCCTCATTGATGTGGTGTTTCGGGCATGTCCAACTGGGTCGAGACCCCAGGGTCAACCAAGAACATGGTGGAGGGATTACCATATTTTTTGGACTATAAGACACACTTAAATCCTTTAATTTCCTCAAAAAAAAAAAAAAAAATGATAGTGCACTTTATAGTCCGGTGCGCCTTATATGTTGTCGAAGTTGCACCGATTGATAGATTGTTGGAGCATTACGGCTACCATAGTCAGGTGACTCACTGAGTAATATGTGAGTGGCTAAGAGAAGTTGACATCAAGAGACCAGAAGGCTCCGTCCCTATTGATCTGCAGCTCCATGCGTGCCCATCTCACTGACATCATCAAAACCCAAGCGGAGCAAACTAATCCAGAGCTTACCACCATTTCGTTTGGATTAACCAAAGAACTCCAATCGCTGAATATTGGTGTCAACAGGTCGGGATCCGGGCTTTATGCCCAAGTTGCACAACTGTTAAACTGAGACACAGAAGATGAAGAATTTGATGGATTTATGGGAGAGGAACGAACGGAAAAGGTGAGTTTATTGTTTTATATTGTTAAAACTGAACAATGTTGAGAGTTATTGTGAAGTGTCATTCATTCATTCATTTTCTGTAACCGCTTAATCCTAATTAGGGTCGTGAGGAGGCTGGCGCCCATCCCAGCCGATTGTGGGCGAGGGCAGAATACACTCTGGACAGCTCGCCAGGGCATCGTAGGGCAGAAACACACTGACGGCTTTGCAGCTACTCTTGTCGATAGTCAGCAATGGTTCGTTTACATGAACTTCACACCATAGACAGTGAGAGACATGGCCGGCCTTTGATAACAGAGTTAGTGCACTTGGGGGGGGGGGGGGGGGGGGACCACGGACTGCGAAATGTATTATTTTATACTTTATGTATTACAACTGTACAATGTTGAGAGTTATTCTGAATTAGTCGGTTCAAGTTTGGCTTTTGTTTTGCTCAATGCGCCTCATAATCTGGTGCATAATCTGTATGAAAATGGACCATTCAATGATCATAAATTGGTATTGCGTCTTATAATCTGGTGTGCCTTATAGTCTGCAGAATACACTGGGAAAGCGTCGGTGTCCCCCTGGAAGAGCTGGAGGAGGTAGCTCGGGAGAGAGATGTCTGGACCTCATTGCTTAGGTGAGCCCCCGCAACCTGACCCCGGATTAAACAGAGGACGATAATGATGATAATGATAATAAGACCAACAATAATTTTTTTTCTCATTGAACAATGTGTCAGTTAAAGTTCCTCTTCTATTTTGCTATTAATTGGCAATATTTAAGTATCACATCCCGGTGTGGAGCCGGTGGTGTAATGGTTAGAGTGTTGGGCTCATGATTGGGAGGTTGTGAGTTCAAATCCCACGGAGACCCTCACTGTGCTAAGACCCCTGGGCAAGGTCTCAACCACAAGTGTGCCTCTGTTCACCCAGCGGTATAAATGGGTACCAGTAAAAATATACTGGGAAGGTAACCTGCGATGGACTAGCGTCCCATCCAGGAGGAATTCAACTCCTGATTGCTTCACGCTACGGAAACCGGGGATAAGCACCGGCCTGATGAGCCGCTAGGCTCGGGTGTAAAAACCCAAACAGTTAATCAATCAATCAATCAATCATGTGAATGATGCATGTTTTATGAGTTCTGTCCTGACACACAAAGCAACACAATTAAACTACATCCCTACTGAAACAACAAACAACTCTATTTCCTTGTAAAACTATACCGCACTATATAATGCACTGTATTTATACCATACTATCAGGCAGCCAATCATCTCTTTCTTTTCAAGTACATCGTTTTAAAAGGATGCACTAACAGCAGAAAATCCTGACAAGCTACTGCAGAGGGTAGAAAATACATTAAAAAAACCAACAACAACATAAACGAATACAAAGAATAAGATAAATGTATATCTACCCCAAGGTAACACATTTCTGCTTAAAAACAGGGTGCTGAGGGAGAGCAGGGTACAAAGATAGGAGGACAGAAAGAAAGAACTGAACAAAGACTAAGCATGAAGCCTCGGTGACAGCGACACAAAGCAATTACAATAAAACATTTCACTCTGATGGCTACCCTGAACAAAGCACTTAGAGACACACACACACCTCCCTATTCACAAAACACTTACACACACGCAGGGGTGTGCAACAATGCTTAGAATATGTGACTACACTTTTGCTCCACTGTATGTCTCAAAAGAAAATAACAATCCATCCATCACAAAAATCTATCATTTAAAAATCCGTACTTTTAGAATATTGGACAAGGCATTCAATTCAGACACCACACACACACACACACACACACACACACACACACACACACACACACACACCATGTGCGCTCTATGTCTCTCTCTCTCTCTCTCTCTCACACACACACACACGCACAAATGCAAACTTCTGTAACTGTACGAAATCAGCATTGCCACAAGCAATTTCTCCCCAGCGGTTTCAAAGTCGAGGTGATGGTTATAATATATGTGCTTGACGAAATAAATCATGAAAAACAATTTTCTACATCCAGCAAATGTGCTCATTCAACCAAAATGTTGTTAAGAAATACAAGTTGTCTCCCAATCAACAGTTTTCTAAAGCAATATCGGCTTCAGTACTGATGCAGGCTTCCTGCTGTGTTCGAGAACGCACTGACATTATGTAAGCAGCCATGTTGAATTGTAATGCAAAATTTTATCACCCCTCGTAAACTTTTAAGTTTCTGCCAGAATCTGGAGGTGATGATGAAAATTTAGTTCCACTTCAGTTTGTAAATATGGATCATTTAAAGCTACTGCAAAAAGAAAAGCGTTGAGATCAACCAGGTGGGTGTTTTTAACCCTCAAGCGACCAAGCTATTTCGGAGACTAATATGACTGAGTGGGGTCAATTATGACCCCATTGACTTTATATACTGTAGGAATATTTCTATATAAATGATTGTTTTATGGTTCTTCATATTTATTTCACTCTCTAATATATTTGCCCATCATCTTATGTAAGAAGGTATGGAATTTGATATATTTTTATAAAAAAACAGCCGAAACCCAATGATAGACCAAGATTACATTTATTTACACAACTCGTGTCTGTTCCATCTTGTAATATGTATATTACCTTTTATTTCTTTGCATTTTTTTCTTTGCATCAAAAAGGAAAACAAATCATAAAAAGTAAAGTTACTTTTTATAAAATATTTATTACAATGTGGGAGGATAATTTAGATACGGAAATAGAAATAATAATTACTTACTATCTGAAACATGTAACTGTCAGAATGAAGAACCATCAACACCATCTGAAGATATAATCTCAAAAATCTCATAGATCGTCCTGGGGTCCGAAGTGACCCCGCACAAGTTTGGATTACAGTATACTCGCCACACGGATTGGCCAATCCTAACAAAATTCTATCAACAAATGCAGGACAAATAGATTGACAAATTCTTTGTAGGAAACTTTTTCCCCGATTAAAATAAGAAAACCGGCGCCCGAATATCTGTGCCCGGGGTCATATATAAGACCCCACTCGGTCGCTTGAAGGTTTAAGTCATGTGATAGGTGACATGATCATCATCATCATGCCACTGAGGGATGTACAGAACCATTGACACTTCGATAGATTGCAAGCATATTTAGATATTTAGATACAGTTGGCACAGTACGGGGCAGTGGTGGTCTAGTGGTATAGGGCGCTGGATCGCTGATCCAAAAGGTTGGGGGTTCGAGTCCCACTCTCCACAAGGTTGTCACTGTCCCCCCAGTGCGGCTAACTGGGTTATCAAAGGCGGGCCATGTCTCTCACTGTCTATGGTGAGAGGCATGTAAAAGAACCATTGCTGACTTTCGGAAAGAGTAGGCTGCAAAGTCGTCAGCGTGTTTCTGTCCCTTGCTATAAGGGTTGTGACAGGAAGGGCATCCGACGTAAAAATCTCTGCCAAATTAAACGTGCGAATCAAAATGATTCGCTGTGGCGACTCCTGAGTAAAAGGGAAAAAGCCGAAAGGAAGACAGACAGATACAGTTGGCACAGTGGGACTTTCTGTCAAAACTATGTCTATCAAAGGTCATCGTGGTTCTGGGGTTGTTCAAAATGGCCCCACCCATTGTGTGAGTGAGAATGTGAGTGGTTGTGTGTGTTGCACTCTAATGGATATGTGAGCTGTACAGGAAGTCCTCTACCTTTACACAGATTCAGCTGAGATAGGCTCCAGCCTCACTGTGACCCTATTAATATGAAGTGGCTCAGAAAATAAATGAAGGAATATTACAAATGAGCAAGTTTCGATTGCTGGCTTTTATTTATTTATGATAACAACTGATAGCTGACAGGAAGGACCAGTGGCTTCAGCTTATTGGGTTAAGAACCCATCCAAGTTTTATATAGATTAAAACTTTTTTTTTTTCCATTCATTTTCTGAAATGATTAAACCCAAGTAGGATTGTGGGGAGGCTGGTGGCCATCGTATACCCTGGACCAGGGGTCTCCAACCTTTGCATCACCGCGGACCGGTCAATGCTTGACAATTTTACCACCATGGGGGGGTCATAGATTGTTTATATTGTAAATATAATTTTTTTAATATAAATTAATTATTATTATTAATAATAATAATAATTCCATGAATGCTATTTTTCAACAGCTGAAATAAAGTTTGTTGGGAAGTAGAGCTTAAACTTTTCTTAAAAAAAAAAAAAAAAAAAAAAAAAAGGCCATAGGTGATGGTGCACCAGCGGGGAGAATGAAGGCTCAGGCTCAGTCTCACCCAAAATCCCCACTATTGTTTGAAACATGTCCAAGTCACCTCTGTTCGTGTGTCGTCTCCTTGTGGGATACATTTTAGCGCTCAAATGACCAACATGGAACCGAGAGCATCCGGTCATTTCTCAAAATAAAAATTAAAAAAAAAATAAAGATCGTTCAAACTCCGATAATAAATTAAATGAAAATAATGAATTATTTCTTCTACGGACCGGTACAGATTCGCAGACTGGTGGTTGGGGACCCCTGCCAGCTCACCAGGCCATCGTAGAAAATTTTTTTGCTTTTAAAGAAAAAAGGGGGAAAAAATAATCTACTGATCTATTTACAAACTCAATTAGGGAACCAGAAGTGTATGCATATAAAAGCAAAGTACAGAGTACCTCACCTTATGAAATTAATTCGTTCCAGAGCCTTTTTCGGAACCTGGCTTTTTTGTAAGTTGAACCGCATTTTACATGTAAAGCGTGTGATTCATTCCAAGGCCCCCGATACTACCCCCTAAACCCTTTAAAAATGATAAAAGTATACCTTTTAAGGCCTCCTTCAGCTTCAATATCGTACCGATGGTAGACTGGTTTGGCCATATTCCTTTGTGATATCACTCAACTGCATGCCACGAGCCCGCTTCTTCTTTTCACTCGCACTGGGAATGTATGTGTATGTGTGTGTGTGTGTGTGTGTGTGTGTGTGTGTGTGTGTGTGTGTGTGCGCGCGTGTGTTGACCATGTCTTCTTAGCAGAGTTATAATCTTACAAATGTTTATGGAAAGTTAAAAGCCTGAGTCAAACGATAAAGTTGCAATGAGCACACTCGAAAAACTCATGAAACAATAGTAACTCTGTCCTTTACATGAAAAGCATTATGGGTGCTACATAATAGCCAATGGGAGGGAGCCGAGTTATCCCTCCTAGCCAATGGGAGGCCAGCGGGGCAGGATGTTGGGAGATAGCCGATGGAAAATGTAGTCAATTGGAGAGCAACTCGTGCATTGTTTGAATTTTGAGATGGTGCTTTCGTAACGTGAACTTGTTTCGTATCCAGAGACAAAAATTTTAGGAAAATGTTTTTCGTAACCTGGATTTTTCTTTTGTTGGGGCTTTCGTAAGTTGAGGTTCCGCTGTATATCAGATTTCATATACAACAAAATATGACAAACATATAAAATTGCATAAATATGTGAGAGGGGGTTTGAAAAATACAAAGTAATACCAAGGTGCTGAAAGCAATTACATTTTTCAATCAGATTAATGAGCTTATAAAAGCTTGAAAGAAAGGATGACACAAAACCACTGGAAAGTTTTCGATATAATTTTCTTACAGGACCACAGTCTCCAAGGAGATGAGTGATGAGTATTGGGAATCAATAAAAAAAAAATCATATATCTAGTGGTTATGAAAGGTGATGATTTAAGTACCAGAAATATGTCTGCAGCTTCACGGACTTTTACACACTGCAAGTGAGCAATCTCCGTCTGATCCACCTCACCGTCTCACATTGAAAAGTTCAGAATTCCTTTTAAGCACAGATTTCATAAAACAACAGAAAACCCCCACCATTTCTCTCGCATGGTTGTCATAGTAACACCGTGGCAATAGATGACTACATCCAAAAAAGCATGTGCCGTTAAAAGGCTACATGTAATGGCTACATGTAAAAGGCTACATGTAAACATTCACCACACATAATACATTTTGAAAAATCACCATTATGTCATGTTTTATTTGAGTAATGTTTTGCAACAACCCTAAAATCTCATTGAATGTACTTTACAGTGTACAGGTTTAAGGTACAGCACAAGATTGCATCAGGTTTTAAGGTCTCAACAAATTTTCCAGCCCAATTGCATTTAAAAAAAAGAAATCTAAGGCAAACACAGAATGATTGGGTGTTCAAAATAAAGATTTGTTTCTCTTGCCTTTCTGAGTCTCTGCATGGGAATGAAGTTCATGGTGTCACAATCACATACACTACTCCGCAGAAACCCTCACCACCTACAGATTTGATTCATCCTTGCCTCAAAACCAGCTTTTGTTTTTTGGCATAAAAACTATAGAACTACATTTGGGTGGAAGGCCAAGAAAGGAAGGAAAGGAAGGAATCATGATAGCACAAATATCGGACTGCACGAAAACTTCAAGATCCCTCGGAGAGCGCAAATAACTGCCAAGTAAAAAATAAGCGAAGCACAGAGCACGCCCTTCCGGACTGTAATACCAGACTTCCCAAAAAAAAAAAAAAAAAAAAAAAAACATACTATCATACAATGTTAAAGAACCCTTTACGAATAATCATGCATCCAGAATTTGATCCAGATCATCTCCTAAACTTTCAATGGGCCATAACTCCAAACCTCCAAAAAAGTATCAAAAACAAAAATACAAAAAATAAAAACAAACCAACAAAGACAAAAATATAATTTCCTTGGCAAATCTTGGTAATGGTAACAAACACACAAACTAAAAATAAACCATAACCCCTTTGATGGTGGTAAAAAAATTCAATTAAGTTCGACTTATCATTCTGGAAACTGAAAGTTCTCTTCTTGTTGTTCTTCTTCTTTTCCTTTCAGCTTTTTCCCTTCAGGGGTCGCCACAGCGAATCATCTGCCTCCATCTCACGCTATCCTCTGCATCTTCTTCTCTTACACCAACTACCTTCATGTCCTCCTTCACCACATCCATAAATCTTCTCTTTGGTCTTCCTCTGGGACTTCTGCCTGATAGTTCCAACCTCAGCATCCTACTACCAATATACTCACTATCCCTCCTCTGTACATGTCCAAACCATCTCAATCTATCCTCTCAGACTTTGTCCCCAAAACATCTTACATGTGCTGTCCCTCTGATGTACTCATGCCTGATCCTATCCATCCTCATTACTCCCAAAGAGAACCTCAACATTTTCATCTCTGCTACCTCCAGCTCTGCCTCCTGTCTTTTCCTCAGCGCCACTGATTCTAAACCATGGAGACTGTAAGTTCACTGATCAATCAAATCCAGGTTAATCAATGCCACTATCTGCAGCTGAAGGCCCATGTGACCTGATTGGCTAGCCTCTCAGGGAACGGGGAGGATGGCATACACTTGCCTGTCTGTCATTTAAGGTGATCCCCAGCCAATCACAATCATCTGGGAGTGCCCTGTATTGGTCTGGTGAGTTGGTCAGGGTATACACTGCCTTTGTCCAGAGTCACCCGAGATAAGCGCCAGCCTCTCTCGTACCCAATTGAAAATTAAGCAGCTTATAGAATGAATGAATGAATGGGGAGGGGTCAGGGAAAAGTAATTATACATTAATTTATTTGCTGTACCACTGAATCCTACTAGGATTATGGAGAAACTGGAGCCTATCTCAGCCAACTGTGAACAAAGGCAGGGTACATCCAAAATAGCTCACTAATGCATTGTAGGGCCAACACACACACACAACAATTAAAACTCACAATAGCACCCTTGAGCAGTTTGAAAACATCAGTTATCCTAACGCTGGTCACCAAACTATCACAGGGCTAACACAGAGACAGACAACCATCCACACTCTCATCCGTACCGAAGGGTAATTCGGAGTACCAGGTCGTCCTCATGCTACCTAAAGAAACCAGAACCCCCAGAGAAACAATAGACTGTGGAAGCAAATCATAGTATTTAAAGGAAACTTGTATAAGCTTTTCAAAAACGTACAACTTTCACACAGAAGCACCATCTTTGAGCCCGGAGCTCAAACCCAGGACCTTCTTGTTGTGAGGATGACGTGTTAGCCGCATGGTGCAAGCACTAACATGTCATGAAGCAAAACGTTTATATTTTTAAATGTTGTTTATAAAAATTTTGGATCCGGAGTTCCCTGAGGCAGTTTGTTCACAGTAACGTTCTGGCGACTCCGCAGGGGCACTGGAACCATCATACCGGCTTCTGCCCTTCCAATGGATCCTAGAGGGAGGACTTTCTGCTTGGGTAACAGCCTGTCCTCCATACTCCCTACTCGCGCTCTGCGAACTAGAGAGTATCACCAGCTGGGATACCAGCCAGAGCGCAGCTCCGTAGTCCTTCGAGACTGACAGAGGCCTACTACTACTGCTACCACTGCTACTACTGCTACTACTACACTACAGCATATACAAATTTTGACAAGATTTTTACTTCATGAGTATGAAAATAAATACCTGAAAACCGAAAAAAATAATTCATTTTCTGAACCACTTAATCCTATTTTGGGTCACGGGGAGGCTGGCAACCATGTCAGCCGTCTATGGCCAAGGGCGGAGTATACCCTAGAACAGTGACCCCCAACCTCTTTATCACCACGGACTGGTCAACGCTTGACAATTTTACCACAGTCCCCGCGGATGGGGGGGGGGGAGCTTGTTTATATTGTAAATATAATACCCCGCCCTTACCCAGAGTCGGCTGAGATGTGCGCCAGCCTCCCTAATCAGGATTAAGCGTTACATTTTTAATCGAGCTCGAACTCTTCTTTTAAAAAAAATAAAAATAAAAAAATTAAAATCCACAGGTGATCATGCACCAGCTGGGAGAATGAAGGCTTTTGGCTCACCATTTTTCAAAATAAAAGTTTTTTCAAACAAAAATCATTCAGACTCAAATAATAAATAAAACAGAAATAAATAATTATTTCTTGTGTGGCCAAGTACCAATTGATCCACGGACCGGTACCAGTCCACGGCCCAGGGGTTGGGGACCACTGCCCTAGAAAGCCCACCAGGCGATTGCAGGGCATAAATATAGTGATTTTTAAAAAAAATAAAAGTAGAAACAGACAGACAGACAGTAAGATAGTTTTAGAGTAAGTGGAATTTTTACTTTAATTTATTCAGTTCTGACATCAAACATGTGGTACAGTAAATATGTGAAAATATGATAAACAGTCTCCATAAAATATACAGAATACATTCAAGCACTGAACTCCACTGAGTCTCAGAGAAACATGGCACAGGCCACTGCTGCTCTAAAACTTCTTTCACTCTGTCTCATCATCCTGTCTGTCTTTCCTTCTGTTCATCCTTCCGCTACATCATTCTTTCCCCACATGTACACTTTGTTCCTCTTCCCGCTTCTCCCCTGTGGGGAGTGTGTGTGTGTGTGTGTGTTTTGCTATTTATTCTCCCTTCTTTATTCACATGATGTTTAATTCATCAAAGCCCCCCACTTATCCGACAGGCACAGTGGCTTCCCCCCTTTTCCTTTCACACATGGTATGACCCCCAGGGGAACCCCATCTGCCCCTACCTCCATCCTTTCTGTCCTTCTCTCTCTCTCTGATCTTTCCTTCTCTGTGTCTCCACACCCGCTATCTCTCTTCCACATTCTCCTGTCCTCTGCATATCATTTCCATCTCAACTATCTGCTTCTCATCTCCACTGGTGTTCTACTTTATTGCTTTTCTTTTCCGCAGTTTGTATCTCTCCTTCACTTTTCCATCAGTAATTCACCTCTTTTCTCTCCTTCCCTCCTACTCCTTGAAATCCCACACTCTTTCTTGACCCTTTTTATTTTATTACTTCTCCATTAATTTGTCTTCTCTCTTTCCTAATCGTGTGCATTACTTAAACCCTATTTCCATTTCCTGTCAAAATGTGGCATTCATATTTCACGTTTGTTCATGAGACAAAAGGGTTATTAGGAATAGTAGGCCACATGAGTGCTCTCTTTAAAATAGTTTTTTTTACATACAAATAGTAGTTTAGATTATCAACTGATTTTCCAAATCCTTTCATCAATTCTAACGACTCAATCCAAGAGCTCGGACTGGAAACACTGAGCATGCAGTGGGAGTACACCCTGAACGGGACACCAGTATATCACAAAACCACACACACACACACACACACACACACACACACACACACACACACACACCTAGGGGCATAACCATTCCACCATTCTGTGTTTTTGGGATATGAGAAGAAACATGAAAACCCAGAGGAACCTGCACAGACTCTCCATACATGTAATCACCAAGCCTTTGACCTCTGAAGCTGCAATACTTTCAGAATGCACATTAATATTACATTTGCTTTTGATTGATAATGTGAGGATTATTAAAGGACTTGCATGTGCTTCACATATAAATTTTTCAAGGACCTGAATTTTCCTGGGCAGCACATTGGTGTGGTAGTTAGCACATCAGTCCCACAGCAAGAAGGTCCTGGGTTTGAGTCTTGGGTTCCTTGAGAGTGTTTGTGTGTGGAGTTTCTGTGTGGTGTTCTATTCATGCTTGGGTAAGATTTCTAAGGGTACTCTAGTTTCCTCCCACAGTCCAAAAGATATTCACATTAGGCTATCTGGCTATTCCAATTAGTCCCTCAGTGTGAATGGTTGTATGAGTTGGGATAATAGATGGTTCAGGGTGTGCCCTGCCTTCACTTAAAGCACTGCTGAGATAGGAATCCTGGCAAATAATAGTATTAAGTGGTTCAGCAAAGATATAACTGAATGAATTCCCCGGCGTCTTTGGTGTATAATCTATAAAACCCTCGGTAGTATGCTGGTGTTACTGTCAAGATATCCCGATGCACTTTATTCCTTTTACGCTGAAAAAAATTAATGAATGGTTCAAGTTCCTCCACAATTTTAACCTAATGTTAGGTGTATTTAAGTCCACTCATAGGACATTCTTCCCCACCTCAAATCTGCAATTAACCAGAGAGAGAAAGGGTCACCACATGTTTCCTCAAAGGCATTTGACACCACCCAACCATTTTTTAATCAAATTGTTTATTCTTTTATATTCAGTAACAGTGTAACACACTCAGAGGAAAGCACTATCCAGTACAGTGGTACCTCATTTTACGAAAGTCTCACCAAACGAAAAATTCAGGTTACGAAATATATTTTCCTAAATTTTTTGTCTCTGGATACGAAACAAGTTCACGTTATGAAAGCGCCATCTTAAAAATTCAAAAGCACCATTCAAACATTCAAACAATGCGCAAGTTGCATTCCCATTGGTTTTCTCCAACCACCCCGCCCCACTGGCCTCCCATTGGCTAGGTGGGAGCTGAATCTCCATAATACAGTACTGTACCCATAATGCTTTTTGTGTGCCTTCGACCCATTGTTTGACACACGCGTGAAGGAGAGTTGTACTGTTGGTTCGTGAGTTTCATGAGTTTTTTTGAGTGCGCTTATTGCAGCGTTATTTTTCGTTATTAATCATGAGTCCCAAGAAAGTGATTCCCGGTAAGACTGAAAATAAGAAGCGGGCTCCGTTATCGGTCAAAGTAAAACAGGAGACGATAAAAAATATGAAAGTGAGTATGGCAAAGGAGTATGGCCAAAAGTCCTCTACAATTGGGATGATATTGAAACAGAAGGAGGTCTTAAAAGCGTAGATACAGTGACGGAGGAGATTATTTCGGAAAAAGCAACCGCCATATTTAAGGACCTCGTGAAGGAGGGTGGGGTGGGGGTGAGGGTTCTTCAGACCAGCAACCCCTGGACTTTAAAGCTCTCATGGGCTCCCAGCAATGGATAATTCAACCTTGAGAACTCCAGCTGATAAGGTTAATGTCTTTCTGTTGTGCTAATCATAAAATCAATGGATTTTTATATAAATTAAAGATTAACAGGTAATTTTTAAAAATTAATATAAAGTTACAAAAACTCTATTCCTGTTATTTTTTTTCCACACTGCACCAGAAATAAAAAGTAAATCCCAGTGAATTTTTATTCCCTATTTTGATTTATGTATACGTAGTCTCTGCCATAGAACTACCTGTGAATTTCCATTACTATAGACCTCATACAACCTAAATGCAACTTTACTCAACCATACTCAATACTCAACCATACTCAATATTCAACAAATTCTGATCAATCAAATTCCAACAGTCAGCAGTGCTGTAGGAGATACTTTGTCATTTATCATTCAATGCACGTCATTAAAGTAGAACCTGTATTTGAGTGGTTTTGGCTCAGGTTCTAGGATACTGATGACAAGGATTTAGGTTCAAGCTGCAGTACTATCAAACTGCCATTGCTTGGCCATGAACCAAGGCACTTAATCCCCATCTGCTGTTAGGTGTGCTGCATCATGCCTGACCTTACCCTCATCACTTCCCAACAAATTTGTATACAAGAAAAAATTGCACTGCCATTATGAGACAAATTAACAAGTTAATTTTGTTCTATTTGAGAAAGCTGTCCATTCTTGGCCTGAATAAGGAGAATTTACATGAAATTACCGTGGCTTTAGTTAGTTTAATCTGGGGTATTCTTTTCTTATGGAACAGAAATGATCAATGTCAAATCCCAAGATCAAAATGTAAATTTTTTTATAATGATAAATTTACATAATATCTGAATTGTTGGATGGTAAAAATATGTTTAAGTTATAAGTTCTGATGGCTTTATAGATACAAAGTCTAGAGGTCAGAGTTGTCACATTTGATTTTTTTTTTTTATACTAAAATCTGAAAGTAGAAAATGAGATAGTATGCCTCACAGCTTCTCTCTCAGAACAAAAAGACTACAACTCATAAATCTGTCTCCCGAGTTTTTGATTTTCCATTTAATGACTGATTTATTTAAGGATTCTTACAATTCTATTTAAAATTCATAAGATCCTTAGCACTGAGTATTATTAACTCTACCATCTGTAGGCAATATGAGGCAGTGAGCGATAGAGAGAGAGAGAGAGAGAGAGAGAGAGAGAGAGAGAGAGAGAGAGAGAGAGGGACAGAGAGGAGAGAGAGAGAGAGAGAGACTATTCTGAGTTCAGTGATATAATCCAGTCATTCTGAAGGAGTTCAAAATGTTACTTGTGGAGTTGAATCGTTGCAAAAACGATATTTAATGGGGTAAAGTAGTTGGATATTAGAACATCCTCAGGTAGATAAATAATGGTACTATTATTATTATTTTTTTAAATGAAGTGACTAGCCATACAGTACTGTATTCCTACGAGGTTTTGCTATTTGTACGGTATCTCGGAAAATGAGGCTTCGCACATGTGCACGCTGATGTCAGTCACATGGTCAAAATGGTGATAGAAGAACATGCGTTCCATGTCAAGGATAAATTTTTATCAGGGTTAGGGTTAGGGGTCAGGTTTAGGGTTATACGGATATCATCTGCTAAACATACAGCACATTGATTAACCTCATTTCCAGTAGGTGGCGCGTCAATGCACATGCGCAATAGGATAGTCGTACGAGCAAAAAATAAATCCCGTACGATGCAATATGGGCAGCCAAGGCCTATTAGAACATTTTCAGGTAGATAAATTATGGTACTATTATTATTATTTTTTTAAATCAGTGTAGGGCCAGTGATGTAGTGGTTAGGATGCCACACTCATGACCAAGAGGTCATGGGTTTGAACCCCCCACTCTTGGACCCCCACCATGCTTTATCCACGGTCAAGGTTCTACCTTCAAGTATGCCTCTGTCCACACATAAACGGACCATTGCAGGGCCACACACTCAATTGTTTACACTCAAATTCACACCTGGTGAACGTCACATAAAAACGCCCTTGCTAACACTCAAAGGCTTTACGCTTCTTGCTGTAAGGTCGACATAATTTAAAAAAAAAAAAAAAAAAAAAAAAGGGACAAATAAACACAAATGACCATTTTCTGATCACAAACAGAACCAACATGGTCGAAGAAAACATTCTGGTTGTGTTCTGTTGCTGCCAAGGACCGTTTTCTTCAAAACAGCAATCCTGAAGCTTTCTCCATCTGTCATTATCATCCCCTTTCTTCATCCTGGATCTCTGCCTGTGCTGCACCACATCTCATTTAGAACCGCTACACTCCTTTTGACTGCGCTTACAAATCAACCTGAAGGTATGCCTTGCCGAAACCGCCACACGAGCCCAAAATAAGATTGCAAGTCCTCATGCACACACTCACCTGTATAATTCTCTCTACAGATGCAGGTGTAGCCTCCCTCCCTGCGAGCACACACTCCTCCATTCTGACAGGGATTTGAGTAGCACATATTAATCTCAATCTCACAGTAATCCCCTGTGAAGCCTGGGGGACAGCGGCAGCGCAAGCCTGCGATTGGGTGGATGGGTCGGAACAGCATGGACGGCGAGGAGATGAAAGGGGCGGAGCTATTGAAGTGCAGGACACTGATACACTTCATGTAGTTCTGGCAAGGCTCACGCAAGCACACATTATCATCAAATGGCAGCACCTGCAGATAGCAACACAGGACTTAGCAATAGGTGTGTGTGTGTGTGTGTGTGTGTGTGTGTGTGTGTGTGTGTGTGTGTAAAATAAATAATACTGTACTCCTTTTGTTATACAAAAGTTACATACAGATTTTCTTGAAATTTCTACCAAAGGCTGGACTTTGAAAAAGGAAGAGTCCATTAGATTTTAAAGATGATATCAACCAAATTTTGGATCCAGGAATTTTTTAAGAGATTATTTGACATTTCAGTTCATATGGGATATGACGGACATCATATGACTGATATCTGACACTCTTCATACCCCTTTATCCTTTATTAGGGTTGCAGGGAGGCTAAAGCCCATCTTGGCTGACTGTGGTTAAAAGCGTGGGTTACAGCCTCAGCAGGTTGCCAGCCCATCATAGGGCCAAGACAGACACACAACAATTCAGTCTCATGTCTATAACTATGGGCAAAGGGGAGTATCCAGTTTGCCTAATGTATATGTCTTTGCACTGAGGGCGGAATCCAGAACATCCAGAAGAAAAACACACAGGCCTCGGAAGAACATGGAAGCTCCATACACCAAAACACCCTTGCTGGGCATGGGGGTCAAATTCAGCACCTTCTTGTTGCAGGGTGGAAATGTTAACCACTTAAAAATAAATAAATAAATAGTTTCCAGAAATGGTTAAAAAGAGTGATGGATCTTTCTTTAAAAACTGGAAAAATTGTAGTCATTGACGACATGTTATTGTGGTATAATGGGAATAAAACATTATGATGTTATGAGCATATGACCATCAGACACCCTGAAATTTATAACAGATTCCATCAGATTTCATTCTTAACCTATTTAAAGACCTTTTAGTGTGTTTATCACTAGGTGTGGGTGTGTGTAATTAAGGTGCGTCTATTTCGGGTTATTCTGGGGGTATTGAACACCCCAACATGCACAGGAGCTCAACAGTGAATCTCCGTGAGTATTTGCACTACATCTACAATACAGTATATGTGCAGTGGAAATAGTCTCAGTTACCTGCATCTGTGTGAGAGTATTAAGTCTTGGTCTGTTGAGGTAGAGCTGCTCCTCAAGTGCATCTGAAGGGAAAAACTGTCCTCCAGGCAGCACTGCTGAAAAACTGACATTCAACACACGCTCTGCTTCGGCATCCGGCTGTACATTAAAAACAAACACATCTGCGGGGGTGACTGATAGCACAGATGACACTCCTTCCAGAAAGGCAGTGAGCAGTGGAGACAGGAACTGCTCCTGGGACATATTCTGAAGTCGTACAGTAACGCTGCTGCTAAGCATGTCCTCAGTGATGATCAGAACCCTCAGCTCACACTGAGCACTGATGCTGTGAGCACCGTCTGAGATAAGAGTGAGGGGAGATAGTAGAAGAGAACACAAAGGCAAAATGTCAATCTTCTGAAAGGAAATCTCTGATAAAATGCACACCTGAGCACACTGAGGTTTTAAATAACTCTACTGTTCTTCTCTTTCTCTTTATTCAACACAGCAGTGCCTTTACTCCATTTAATGGTCAATGTGGTAAATAATACATTGATAAAATGTCACAGATAGAAAAGCACAGATGTCCTGACTCTTTTATCTTTCAGCTTCATCAAAGCCATATTATATGAATATGTAAATTAGAAATGCCTTCTGAATTACTCCAGTCGGAAATTCTGGTGTAGTTTCCTAGTCTGAGAAAAAAAAGTTTTGGTTCAAATTCACTTTCAAAAAAAGGGTAACATCAGCTGAAGAGTTCTGCTAATAAACATAAGGTACACAGGCAGACAGACAGACAGACAGACAGACAGACGGACAGACAGACAGGCAGACTGAATGGCCAAAAAAGTCATTCATCCAAATATGTTGTTGTTCCATTAGCCTTGCTCATAGCATATAACCGTGGAATTTTTCTTTCCCATTCCAGTCGTCTCTGGGTGAGGGCAAAGTACACCCTGATCAGTACGACAGGCCATCGCAGGGCAAACTTAAGCATTTAATTACATCCAGTGTCAGGTTCATCTTTCACCGACGTCTTGAATTGAAGTGGGAGAAACTGAACCACTCCATAAAGTGTACTCCAGCACATCCTGAAAACTTTCAATAGGGTCACAGTCAGAACTTCGGGCTGCTAATACATATGTGAAAATGATTCCTCAGGCTTTCCAAACCACTCATTCATTACACGAGTCCCCATTTTATATCTATGCCATCACGAAGAAAAATTCCATTGATGTGATCACCAGCTCATTCTGTACATTCAGCTCATCAGCTGCTTCATTTTATTGCCACATTAATGTTGCTGAGCCTCGACCTGACCAACCGGAGCAACATTACCATGGAGATTATACTCTGGATTCAATACTAAAGGCTCTCCATGAAAATATTAAAGTGTGCGATTTTTTTTTTTTTTTTTTGCCCGCTCAGTGTAAATAGATGAATCTGATGAAAAATTCTTGCGTTTGAAACAAGTTTTACATAGAGACGTTCCTGAATAAAAAAATCCTCCATAGTATGCCATTACAATTAGAAAATCTGCAAAAAACCAGAATAATCACTGAAGTCAGATGTACAGTATTCATGGTCTCCCTCTTTTGATAAACTAACAAAGCACAGTACAAAGTTAGTGATGGAAAAAAATTTGGAAAAATGTATTTTTACCATCTGACCTGCTACAGCCTGGCGAGCTGTTAAGGGTATACTTTGCCCTCACCCAGAGTCGGCTGAAATGGGCGCTCGCCTCCCCATGACCCAAATTAGGATTAAGTGGTTCATAAAAAGAATGAATGAATTAATGAATGCATTTTATATTTAGGCTCCCATTCAAGTCACAACTATTTGGAAGGTTTTATTTAAATCATGCACAGGGATGTAGGAAATGGCAGAATTAGGGGGTGCACCCCCCCACATTATTAACAGACCCCTTAGATATAAATGAGAATTTTCTCTTCTGGTATAAACATCCATGGCCAAACACATTGCTGATCGACTGGACAGGTTTGAATTTGATTGCGAGGGTCCAAACTGGTTTGAGAGTCAGAACAAATTTGAGCTGCTTTTGGAAGCTATAGTGGGGATGGTGGCATAGTGGTTCGAGTGCTGGGCTCAAGGAGGTGGCGGGGTTGAATCCCTCTACCTGGGCAAGGTCTTCACCACAAGTGTGCCTCTGTTCACCTGCCAGTATATATGGGTACCAGTGAAAAAAAAGAGAGAAAAAAAAAACTACTGAGATGGTACCCTTCAATGGACTAGCATCCCATCCAGGAGCAGTTTAACTCATAGTTGCTTCCTACTACAGAAACCGGGGATAAGCCCTGGGCGTAAAAAGCCCAACAGGCTTATCATACCTTGGGAACCAGCCCAGTTTGTCAGAATGAAAAAAAGGGGGGAAATGGGAGGCAGAATACCACAGCACTGTCTAGTAATGTCATGACGACTATGAAATAAGGTCAGGCTTTTTTATGTGGTGTAGAAAGACTATGGTAGTTCTCTGCTGTTATTTATCACCATTAATGTTTTTAAAATATATATGTGGCAGCTTAGTCCAGTCTTGCATAGAATAGTTCTGGGGCTGGGCGATCTGTAATGTTTATAATATCATGAAATGAAATAAAAACTTGTAGTGAGGACATGATCAAGCACATTCTGTAGGCAGAGAAAAATCAAGCAGAACCAGCAGGTAACATGTTGATGAGTTTCACCTGTGTGTAATTACCTGCATCTCCTTATATGGCTTTTATTTGAGGCAGAGAGAAGCTTGGTAACCACAGAGACACAGAGCTGCCAGCAGTCACGTGTTGATGTGTAAAGAATATTGAGTGAGTGTTTAAGGTTATGTGTGTCTCAGGTTGGAATAAAAGAAGTAAGAGGCAACTGAAATGTGCAAAATGAACTGTCTGCCTGTGTCTGAGGCTTCAGTATCTTGAACCTGAGAGCTGTGGCAGTATGCTTGTGTCGCTGCTGATTTGTATTTTTAAGTATGAGACCTAACAGTGGCAGTATAAATAAATTAGAAAACAAATTATTGATCACATATTTTGGGCTGTTTCATATGTTTTTTGTTATGTCAGGCCTTTAAAACATCAGTTACAGTATATCACTCACATACACACATATGCGGGCAGTGGTGGTCTAGTGGTATAGGGCGCTGGATCGCTGATCCAAAGGTTGGGGGTTCGAGTCCCACTCTCCACAGGGTTGTCACTGTCCCCCCCAGTGCATCTAACTGGGTTATCAAAGGTGGGCCATGTCTCTCACTGTCTATGGTGAGAGGCATGTAAAAGAACCATTGCTGACTTTCGTAAAGAGTAGCTGCAAAGCCGTCAGCGTGTTTCTGTCCATTGCTAAAAGGGTTGTGACAGGAAGGGCAACCTCTGCCAAATCAAATGTGCGAATCAGATGATTCGCTGTGACGACTCCCGAGTAAAAGGGAAAAAGCCGAAAGGAAGACAGACTCACATACACACATATGCAGTACTACTACACTAATAATGTGACCTAACAGACAATGAAATTGTTACCATATTCAATTCAAAACTCAACTTGGGGAAAGATGGCCCTGATATGATATGATTCTGAATATTTCTAGTGTCAGGTGTATGCTGTAGCATCGAACTGCATTTTAAGGATTAGCACTTGAAGCGCCGATTAACATGAAACACCTTTTTAAAAACTAGTTTTAGCGCCGTTTCTAAAAGACTTTGCTAGTAGTGGAAGCCTTTTTTTCTGAACTCTTGATGAAGCAGTAAATTTATTTCTGATGCATACATTCTAGATAGGGGCAGGGATGGTCTACTGCAGTGGTTTTCAATTACTGTATTTTCTGTGGCGCCCCCCCCTAGGAAGAAAAAATCATTTCACACCTCCCACCGCCCCACAAGCGACTATAAATAGTATTATTTGTCTATAAAATTGTTATTAATGTACCTATACATAACACTGTATCTTTATTAAATTTAAAAACAAAAAAGGAAGAAATATAGTTGAGCTTACCATCAAGAAAAACTTCATTAACATTGTTTTTTAATCTGTAATTGAAAAGATTTAAAGTGCACCAATGTGCCTGAAATTAAAAAAATACATCCTTATTTAAACTCATTTGACTTACTTGTGTCTTAATATCTCTGTCTCTCTCCACCTTTCTCTTCGTTCCTGTTAGAAAAATTTCCAGGTTGCTTCCTGAGGAGTTATTTCCTGCACTTCATATTGTTTGCTCATTCGAAAAACTTCTACACCATAGCGCGACAATGAGAGCGCCATTGCCAACTAGTGGAGTGGAGGTGCAATTACACTTAATTAAAGGGTCATACTCAATTACATGTCAATTTTCCTGAGTTTAATTTTATATTGCATCTATGTAATAAAGTATTGCATTGCTTGGCGGCACGGTGGCGTAGTGGTTAGCACGTCCGCCTCACAGCAAGAAGGCCCGGGTTCGATTCCTGGCCTGAGCGTTTCTGTGTGGAGTTTGCATGTTCTCCCCGTGCTTGTGCGGGTTTCCTCCGGGTGCTCCGGTTTCCTCCCGCAATCCAAAGACGTGCACTGTAGGTTAATTGGCCGTTCTAAATTGACCGTAGATTCTCTCCTGCAGCGGCACTGGAACCCAGTCGTATCGGCATTTGCCTTTCCATTGGATCCTTCCGGTGGCGCCGAGACGGGGGGGACTTGCTGCTTGGGTAACAGCCTGTCCCACATTACTCCCTACCCAGGCTCTGCGCACTGGGGGGTATCACCAGCCGGGATACCAGCCAGAGCGCAGCCATAGTCCTTCGGGACTGACGGAGGCCTACCATTGCATTGCTTAATATTGTACCATATCATATCATTTTATACTGTGTATCACTCGGGTGGTTTTGGGAATGCCTTGGTATTCCACTCGAAGAGCTGGAAGAGGAGGCTTGGGAGAGGAAGGCCTGCTTGTCTCTGCTCAAAATGCTGCTTCTGTGACCCAGACAAGCAGCCAAAATAAATAGATGGATGGATGCATATTACAAATTCATAATATTAAAAGCATTGACACTACTTTCGGGTCTAAGTATGTATTTCCAGTGTTAATGTTAATTAATGTTAATGTTTGGTAGTGTACATAGTTTATGTATACAGTAGAGCCTCGGTACTCGACCATATTTGTTCCCGACGGCTGGTCGAATAGGGTGCCCCATGTTTGATATACTGTAGTATGAAAAAGTACTCTCTGGGTTGACCCTATGCCTGAGGAAATACGATGAGTCATCTGAGGTGCCCATATTATCAGGTAATCATGATGAAGTTCTCTCTAAGATGCAATGAAACATGATAAACTGCCCTGAAACTGAAATTCAATTCAAAAAATCCCTGAAAATTCTACTGGAACCTATCGTAGGGGAATTGAAAATTCTATTGGACCCTCTCGTAGGGGGCAGTGGTGGCCTAGTGGTCTTGGGACTGGATCGCTGATCCTAGGGTTGGGGGTTCGAGTCCCACTCCTCGTAAGGTTGTCACTGTCCCCCCAGTGCAGCTAACTGGGTTATCAAAGGCCGGCCATGTCTCTCACTGTCCATGGTGAGAGGCATGTAAAAGAACCATTGCTGACTTTCGTAAAGAGTAGCTGCTAAGCCGTCAGCGTGTTTCTGTCCCTTGCGAAAGGGTTGTGTCAGGAAGGGCATCCGACGTAAAAACCTATGCCAAATCAAATGTGCAAATCAGATGATTCGCTGTGGTGACCCCTGAAAAAGGGAAAAAGCCGAAAGGAAAAGAAGAAGAAGAAGAAGAAGAAGACTGTATGCTCCATCCGGCATCACACTGCCCCCGGCATCATACCGCGCCGCCCTTTGGGGGCACGCCCCACTATTTGAGAAGCACTGGCCTAGTAGTATAGGGTGCTGGATAGCAGATCCTAAGGTTGGGGGTTCGAGTCCCACTCTCCACAAGGTTGTCACTGTTCCTCCATTGAGGCTAACTGGGTTATCAAAGACCGGCTATGTCTCTCACTGTCTATGTAAAAGGACCATTTCTGACTTTCGTAAAGAGTAGGCTGTAAAGTGTGTTTCCATGTGAAAGGACCTGATCACCCATCACATTACTTCATTCTACAACACATGCCTTCTTCACCTTTCGTACCATCAGCATCATCCTGCACACCACCATCCTATGCTGTTTGGCAACACTCTCACCCACTATTACTTTGCAGTCACTGACTTCCTTCAAATTACATCGCCTACACAAGATGTAGTCAGCTGTGTGCTCCTACCTCCACTTTTATTAGTCATCCTATGCTCCTGTCTTTTCTGGAAGAAAGAAAAAAAAACAGAGCCACCTGACAGATACAGATATTGTACATAAAGCTCTCATTCATCATTTGCCTAACAGCTTAATCCTACTAGAGTCACACAGAGGCAGGCACCTATCTCAGCCGAAACTGGACGAAATTACTCCTAGGTGTGAGTAATTTCAGAACAGCCCGTTATCCTAATCTGCACGTCTTTAGACTGGGGTGGAAACTGGAATTCCCAAAGGAAACCAAGTTCCCAAGGAGAACATGTAAACTCCATACAGGAACAGCCAAGCTGGGATTGGAACCCAGCACTTTCTTGCTGGAGGCAAACATACTGACCACTACATCAGTGGGCTGCCATTAAACTAATGTATAATATAATTCATGAACAGTAGATATTACTACAGGAATAATAAATATTTCCTACAGTTGGAATAAAGCTTTCTGTTATTTTTTATTTATTTATTTCCCATAGGTTAATAATCATCTACAATCTTGGTCATAGAGTATGTCTCACTAATTACGTGTTTGAAGGCCAAACTGGCAAACTGGCGCTCCAGTGAACTTTATCTTGCCCCGATATGGTTCGTACCCCCACATCCCCACCCCCCCAAGGACAAACTCCTTCATACGCCACTGATCACACAGCGTGATGCACTTTAGTTTGTGGCATCCAATTTAATGCTAATTGCCGTGTTGAATGAGCGAGAGAAACATCATTCAGCAGTGTGTGCAGGTGTCTCCCGGAGCACAGCGCACAGATCGAGTGAGCATGCATGCAGAGTTAAGCGAGCACCGAATACATTTTTTGTATGCGCAGTTTAACTAATAGGCTATTTTTAAAAATAGAATTTATATGCTTGTGAATGTTCCACACTGTGTATCGAAGCAGAAAGCTGAAAGTGTGTGCTAGAAGAGAGAATATTTTCTCGAGGACATACTGAGTCACATTGTTCTGTACCTGTTTACGACTTTCTGCTAATTACATTGATCATCATTAGAACAAACCGACAGCGAGCCTTCATTCATCTGCACATTCTGAGTCGATCCCCTGCAGAATCACTCACGCTCATCTATACGTTTTTGTATTATGAGCTCACAGTTCTTTTCCCTGATTACCTGTGTTGTAATTTTTATTTTATTTATTTATATTTTGGCTTCCTGGACATCATGTCCAGTGGGGTAGGTGAGAACAGGTCAGGTCCATGTGAGGCACCAGCCCGGTATCCCGTTATTTTCCTTTTTTATAATACTGGACCAATTTATACTGCTGAGTTGACAAAGCTACATTTCCCTTATCATGTTGGAGTCTCACTGGGATTGGTAGCTCTCGATCTAAACACGGCACCACTGGCCCCATTTCTGGACATTATGGTACCATATAGCAACTCATTTCTTTCTTCCTTTCTTCATTTTTAAGCGTCGAATGTGCATAAAGCACAAATAATTGCATTTTGGCCTTCGTTATAAGTAATCTTCAAGTCTTAATATTGTCGAATGTTTTCTGTTTTCCAATTTGAAATGGAAATGTGTTGAAGGATAATAATCTCAGTAGTAATGACACAAACTCCTCAAAGGCACTCAGAGATTAGGTAGGACAAAACATCTGAGTATTCCTTTCAAACCAAATTACCCAAAGATCCAGAACATCAGCATATAAAAGCAACACAGTAGTCCTGTAGAGAGCAATTAGCCACTCAAAGCCTGTTTATTTTTGCTTCCTGTGCGATAAAGACCACTTTTCATCCCAGTACATCAAGCCTTTGTTGATGGGGAAATGTGTGCGAGATGACTGTGGTATACATTTTAATACCAATAAGATTTCTCATTTTCTTCAAAACCAAAAAGAACCTACTTGCTTTTTTGAACGGAACGAGAATACTAAATCGAGAAATTGCTAAAGTGTGGATGAAAGTGAAGTGACAAACGAAAAGGAAATGAAATACGGCATGATGGAAAGAATAGTATGAAAAACAAGACAGCAGAAAAGGGAGGGAGAGAGAGAGAGAGAGAGAGAGAGAGAGAGAGAGAGAGATGGATATGGGGGGGCGAGAGAGGGATGTGGGGGAGGGGATATGTGGCAGCTGGTTTTATTACAGGATTATGGTGACTGACTCCCTGTTGACCTCTTGCTCACACACACACACACACACACACACACACACACACACACATAGTGATGGTAAAACTGTAAGCACAAGATTTATCCTGCTTTCTATGTCTTTTGCAAAAACCCTGCACAATATAAACAATTAATTGGGTTAATACTGCTAATCATGTAATACCATAAATATATTAGACACGGAGATTAAATCTGCAAATTTTCCCTGATTACACACTAATATGTATAATATGCAGCACATCATATTGCAATGCAATAATGTGCATGTGTGTGTCTGTTTCCTGACAGGTGTGTGTGTGTGTGTGTGTGTGTGTGTGTGTGTGTGTGTGCGCGCCCATGTGTGTGTGTGTGTGTGTGTGTTCCTGTTTCCTTTATGCTATCAAGGGACAAAAAGTAGATAATTTGTCCCTCTGGTTATTACACTGAATTAATACACCAGTTAGCCTTATCCACATCTGTGCAGAAATCTGGCTTTTTTTTTTCCACACACTCCTTCTTTACACCCATAATCACTTCTGTATCTCCACCACTGTCGAAGCTGGGTGTATGAGTGTAGTGTGTGGTGCTGCTTGTAATGCAGCGCTCACTGATATATTTTATGTGGATGAAAAATGCAAACCCCGCTCTCTCCAGCTCTCGCTTTTCCCTCTCTCTTTCTACTTTCTTACATCAGTGCTTCTAATCATTATCCTCTATCCACAGCGCATGGGATCTTGAAGCAGCTCTGTTTAGGATTCTTGAAGGTATGATGCCTGCTAGCGAACAAGTTTGCTTTTCCACCGGTTTTGAGTAGAACACTTGTAATCAAGGACGTAGGGGGCAGTGGTGGTCTAGTGGTATAGGGCGCTGGATCGCTGATTCAAAGGTTGGGGGTTCGAGTCCCACTCTCCTCAAGGTTGTCACTGTCTCTTTCTCCCCCCCCCCACTGTGCAGCTAACTGGGTTATCAAAGGCGGGCCATGTCTGTCACTGTCTATGGTGAGAGGCATGTAGAAGAACCATTGCTGACTTTCGTAAAGAGTAGCTGCAAAGTCGTCAGCGTGTTTCTGTCCCTTGCTAAAAGGGTTGTGACAGGAAGGGCATCCGACGTAAAAACCTCTGCCAAATCAAACGTGCGAATCAGATGATTCGTTGTGGCGACTCCCGAGTAAAAGGGGAAAAAGCCAAAAAAGGAAAACTTGTAATCAAGGACGTGACATGAATAGAGGCCATTGAACAACCTACAATGGAAGTAAACAGTTGTTGCAAGATGGCAGATCGCATTAGTTACTTTTACATGAAACTCTTCTTTTATTCGACTTAATCATTTACAACCCCGTTTTCAAAAATTAAAACAAAATGCAATCATTTGCACACGTAATAACCCCATATTATATTTGATTAAATATTATTTCACTCTTTTTAGGTGGTGGTTAGCATGTCCATCGCACAGCATGACGCCCTGGGTTTGATTCCCAGTTCAGGCGTTTCTGCGTGGACTTTGCACGTTCTCCCCGTGCTCACGTGAGTTTCTTCCTGGTACTCTGGTTTCCTTGTACAGTCCAAAAAGCATGCACAGTAGACTGACTGGCTTACAAATTACCCCGAGCTGTGAGTGTGGGTGTGAATAGTGGTGTGAGTGTTGGGACTGCGATGGCCTGGCAGGCTATCCAGGGTGTCCCCTGCCTTCAGCACGAGTCGGCCGAGATAGCGGCCAGCTTCCCGGTAACTCTAATTAGGTTTAAGCAGCTTAGAAAATGAACGAATGAATGAATTAACTAATTTTAAATTAATCTCTGCAAAAGATCTTTAAAAAAAAAAAGTTGGGATGGGGCAAAAAAGGCTGGAAAAGTACGTGTTGCTAAAAACAAACCGCAATTTGTAAACTTCGTAAAAGCTTTAATTTGGTCGTTAATTAAATTGGGGGGACAGTGGTGGACCTGGCGTGGTTAAGGCTTTTGAGTTAGCAATCAGAAGGCAGAAGGTTCAAGTCCTAGTCCCACAAATGCACCAGTGTTTGGCCCCTAAGTACGGCTCTTAACCGATAGCTGCTCGGTTGTGTAAACAAAATGTAAGATTCTCTGGATAAGGGCGTCGGCCAAATCCATAAATGTAAATGTAAATTGTTGAAATGGAAACAGGACAAAAGAGCATCTGTCCTGAGGCTTATCGATCTGAAAAAAAAACAAACAAAAAAAAAAAAAAACCTGCCTTTACAAACTCTGGAAGAATTTCACAATGATGTTCCTGAATGTAAAATTGTCACGACAGTGAATATCTCATTATCTACAGTAAACTGTATCTTCTAGAAATGGAGAGAATCTGAAGAAATTGCTGTATGTGAAGGACACAGACAAAAATCAATAGTGGATGTCTGTATTGTTCAGAGCCTCAGGCAACGCTACATTAAAAGCGTGCAATATTCACTCACGGCAATCAGTGCACGGGCTCAGGAACACACGCTTTCAAGTTTTTAAATTTTGACATTAACACATTTCAACGGTTTTAGTTGACTGCTCTGCATAAAGCGGGGTGTGCCGAGTATTTTCTCCAATCTCATTAACAGACATCATGACGGATGTATTTAAGTCAGAAAGACTTTTTCTTCCGATTGGTTTATGAAAACAATTAACCCCTCCCCTCTGGAACCGACTGAAGTTTCATCCTGGGCCTTTTTATTCTGATTAGGTGTTCATATAAAGCATTTTTATTCACGCTGGGCTGTGAAACTGATCATAATGTGAATACGAGGCATCATGTAAACTCAGCTTGTGATGACCTACAGCTTTTCCTCTCTTTTTCATTTATTTTTCTGGAAACCTATCCTTAATGACACACTCACTGATCTTATGGTTTGCACAAGTAAAACCAGCTATCTTTTGGTTCCAGCTGGAATCAACTTTTCAGGTTCCAACCCAATTTATTTTTATTTGAAATGCTTCCAGTGCCTCCAGATTTGGTGCGCAAACCAGAACGAACCCATTTCCTGTTGATGGAAAATGGGTATTTCAGTCCATTTACTTTTCCTCCTTTTGTCTTCCTTTCTCACTCCGGCTTTGTCTACCAAAAGCCTTTTCTATTAGTGATTAATATTTAATAAACCATCTAAACCTTTCATGCTAATGTACAGTTTATTTTAGACTTTTTTTTTTTTACTGCTGGAAGGAAATAAACATGTGTTTGTGTCCGCTCTATTTTTACAGGCTTTACTATCCACACACACACACACACACACACGCGCGCGCGCACGTGCACACACACACAAGTACGCACACACACACATACACACACACATGCCATTTCAGGTTATTTGGAAGAAAACCCCTTGTTTCACTGGTTATTTTATTGTTGTTGTTTAACACTAGGAACTAAATGTACAGAATTGAATGTGTTATAAATTTACTGACATTTAACTGCATAGTCATATATGGTCAAATGTTTGTGGACACCTGGCCTACACACCCATATGTGTTTTATGAAAGTTCTATTCCAGTTGTTGTTCCCTATGAATAATCAATCTATCTATCTAGTGCCCGAGTCGTAGAACGACCATTGGCAACCCGCCATAAAGGATAACGCCCTGGTTGTCATCTTCATGGAGGTTTTCTTGGCAGGATTAGTGCAGTGGTTTGCCATTGCCTTCTGCACGATGCGAACCTACGGGCAATTTAGAACAGCCAATTAACCTACTGTGCATGTCTTTGGATTGTGGGAGGAAACTGGAGCACCCGGAGGAAACCCACACAAGCACGGGGAGAACATGCAAACTCCACACAGAAACGCCCAGGCCAGGAATCGAACCCAGGCCTTCTTGAGGTGGACGTGCTAACCACTACGCCACCGTACTGCCCCCTATACATAATAGTTATATTTTCACACCTAGTGCAGTGGTTTTCAATTATTTTCTGTGGCGCCCCCACAGGAAGACAAAAACATTTCACGCCCCCCCACTGCCCCACAAGCGACTGTAAGTAGTATTATTTGTCTATAAAATTGTTATTAGTACACCTTTGCATAACATTGTATCTTTATTAACATTAAAAACAAAAAAGAAAGAAATATAGTTCAACTTACAATAAAGAAAAACGTCATTAAAATTGTTTTTTTAATCTGTAATAGAAAAGATTTAAAGTGCACCAATGTGCCTGAAATTTAAAAATACATCCTTATTTAAACTCATTCAACTTATTTATGACTTACTATCTCTTTCTCCACCTTTCTCTTCGTTCCTGTTAGAAATTTTTCCGTGTTGTTTCTTGAGGGGTTGTTTACTGCACTTCATATTGTTTGCTCGTGCGAAAAACATCTACACCATAGTGACAATGAGAGCGCCACTGCCATCTAGTGTAGTGGAGGTGCAATTACACTTATTCTCGTACACAATTCCAGAAAAGCATGTTCCCCAGGGTCATAGCTCCTCCTGGCATCATACTGCGCCCTCCTTGGGGGGCGCACCCCACAATTTGAGAAGCACTGACTTTGGATTGTAGAAGGAGACCAAAGTACCAGGAGAAAACCAATGGGGAGAACATACAAACTTCATATATAAACACTCTTGCCAAGCACAGGACTCAAACCCAGGACCTTCTTGCTGTGAGTTAAATGTGCTAACCACTGTGCCACTGTGATGCCCTATAGAGATCTATAGCAATGCAAACTACAGAATACACAGTTATGTCCAAACTGAATTAAAGTTAAGACACTTAAAAACCAGACCTAAGTACAGTAACTCGAGAATTGTTCTTTGCTGTGAGTATCTGTTATGAAGCTTCTTCGTCTTGGGAGTTGTTTGAAAACAACATTTACTTCTCAGTTACTTCGACTCTGATTAGAAATTGTTGCCCATAATCCTGTCTTATGATTATATCCTATCAAGACTCTTCACACGTGGTGTATTTGGAACATCATGAGTGCTGGTTGCCTTTCCTTTGTATGACCTGCCTACTGTTTTACTGGCTTTCCTCCCAAACGTAATATCAAAATATTAGTCTCTGCTATTGCACAAGCATCAGCTTCTCCTTTAGAGTCCAGCTCGGCTTTGTGACTCATGCTGTCTCCAGGGAGTACTTTTCCTTGCTACTGCGGCCTCCATCTTGATCATTAAGCCACAGACTTCTGTATTTTTATTCTGTAACTTCTTCTTTATAAAAGTGACTGTATTGTAAATTACATTGAAATGAATTAAATTGAATTTTCTTGACTTTAATTGAGTTCGTGAACAAAACTGAATTTCACTGGATGTGTGAAATGAACAGGATAAAATGTCAACGCAAAGTCTCATCTACATGAAAGGAAAAGTGTACAAGACGGTGTTGAGGCCAACGATGTTGTATGGGTTAGAAACAGTGGCGCTGGGGAAAAGACAGGAGGCAGAGCTGAAGGTAGCAGAGATGAAAATGTTGAGGTTCTCTTTGGGAGTAACGAGGATGGATAGGCTCAGGAATGAGGACATCAGAGGGACAACACATGTTAGAGATTTTGGGGACAAAGTCGGAGAAGCTAGATTGAGATGGTTTGGACATGTACAGAGGCGGGATAGTGAGAATATTGGCAGTAGGATGGTGAGGTTGGTACTACCAGGCAGAAGGCCTCGAGGAAGACCAAAGTTCTCCTTGATTTATGGATGTGGTGAAGGAGGACATGAAGGTAGTTGGTGTAAGAGAAGAAGATGCGGAGGACAGGGTGAGATGGAGGCAGATGATTCGCTGTGGCGACCCCTGAAGGGAGCAGCTGAAAGGAAAAGTAGAAGAAGAAGAAGAAAGTCTCATCTACATGGTGGTCTAGTCTCATATCTATCATTCATTCATTCATTTTCTGAACCTCTTAATCCTAATAAGGGTCGTGGCTGACCGACGGCACAACAGCTCGCCAAGTCCATCGCAGGGCAGAAACATGCTGACAGCTATGCACTACTCTTGACAAATATCAGCACTGGTTCGTTTACATGTCTCTCACCACAGACAGTGAGAGACACGTACAGCCTTTGATAACCCACTGAGATGCACTGGGGGACAGCAGTGACAATCCATTGATAATGCAGCATGAACCCCTGACCTTGGATCAGTAATCCAGCACTCTAACACTGGGTGTCCCCTCATATATATATATACATATACATATATATATATACATATATATATATATATATACAGTATATTCACAAACATCTTGAATTGATGACGGGTAAATCAAACCACTCCATAAAGTCTTGTCCAGCACATCTCAAAGGCTTTTTATTGGATAAAAGTCAGGGCTCTGGGATGCCTGGTTTTATGTGAACATGATTCCCTGAACCACTTTCTCATTTTTTCAAGCGCCAATTTTAATATTGTGCCTTCTTCAGCTAACTTCATGTTATTGCCAAATAATGTTGCTGAGCCTCAACATGACCAACTGAAGCAGCAATGCAATGGTGATCACATGCTGTAATCGAGGCCAAAAGTCATCATGGCCAAGTTTCACTATTTTGTACCCAAGATATGTGTTCACTCCCTGTTTTCAGCTAAAGCGTGGGCACATGTTAATAATAACCTTCATGCTTTAACACAAATTCTAACCACATTTAACTGAGTAGCACAGCCTGCTCTTTATTCATTCATCATTTTCAACAGAATGACTGAAGGAAGCTGCGAGATGACTAAAAAGAAGCTTCCTAAATAATAAAAAACACATCATGTCTCCTTGTTTCCGCATCATGTCTCCTGAAACAAGGGAACGACCAGATATCGAAGGAAGAAAAATGAATAAAACATGGCCATGAGAACAACAATATGTAATTTAAGAAGAATTTTATATAAATTAATTTGAAGGTCAGATTGTGTGGATTCTTTATGTTTATACAATAGTAAGATAACATTAGATCATATGAGCTACACTGATAAACCATAAAACCTTTCTACTCCGCATACTTTAAAATTAATTAAAACTTGCTTTTTAAACAATATGTTTATTTTTGCACACCAGTAAATATGACAGTTATTGTGAATTAATGCTCTGAATTACCAGGATGGTGAAGTTAAGTTACAACAATACAACAATAACTGATCATCTGGGACAGTCTGCGGAGTCTGCTTGCTGTTTGCCTGGAGTCTGTGTGCGTGTCTGTTTCTCTCTCTCTCTCTCTCTCTCTCTCTCTGTGTGTGTGGGGGGGGGTTGGTGGGTGTGTGTGTGTGTGTGTGTGTGTGTGTGTGTGTGTGTGTGTGTGTGTGTGTGTGTGTGTGTGTGTGTGAGGCTTGCATGCGCATGTGTGTGTGTGTGTGTGTGTGTGTGTGTGTGTGTGTGTGTGTGTGTGTGTGGGTTGGTGTGTGAAAGACCGAGTCTGTTCTTCAGGCAGAGATGTGCGGGTTGATGTGGACTTTTTGTCCACATTAAATGAGCTTCAGCTTGTCTTTAAACAACAAATACTCAGCTACATTAAATGAAATGCATGTATTCACACAAGCGTATGTCCTATTAATGAATTAAAAGTCCTAGATACAGACATGGATGATGCTTTTATGATATACATGCACAGACTTTGGATATTATTATAATAAATGAGTCAAGTGTTCTTTTTGTTTGTAATGTCAGCAGTACCCTGAGGTCTAAACATTCATTATAATATCTGTAAAGTACAACAGACAGAGAGACAGAGAGAGAGAGAGAGAGAGAGAATACAGACTAATTTGAATGGCTATACGACTTTATTAGATACATTTGCGGTACAAAGCACACACACACATACATGCACACACACACACACACACACACACACACACACACACAAGCGCGCACACACACACACATACATGCACACACACACACATGCGCACACACACACACACACACACACACACACACACACACACACACATACGCACACACACACACACACACACACACACACACACACACACACACACACACACACACACACACGAACACACACACACACACACCCATACATACACACATGCACATACATGCACACACATGCACACACACACACACACACATACATATATATACACACACACACACACACACACACACACAGAAAACAAGTGCCTCAGACATTGGCCATGCAGATAATCAGCAGTGCTGTAGTGAGGCATGTCCCCTCAAGAAGCTTTATTTCGAAGCATGTCTCCAAGTATTTCATTAATTAATATCTTTCTAACAATCTGTATTCATCTTTAATTTCATGTAATAAGCTTGTCTCTGTTATTGTTTGTTATAATAGTTGATCTTTCAGCAGCTTCTGTATTTTTCTTTCTTTTGGACTTTAATAGGACTGTCCCTGACTAGAAATTTACATACAACACACAGTTATATGTGTGGGGACAGTGGTGCAGTAATTAGGATGCTGGGCTCATGATCAAGATGTTGTGGGTTCAGATGCCTGCTAGGCTCACAGCGTAATAATATCGCTGGTCAAGTGCTTAACCTGGACTCTGCCACCGAGCAGTATAAATGCGTACCAGTCACAGAAGAATGAATAAATAAATAAAAAAACTGAGAATGTAATCAGTGATGAACTCGCATCCCATCCAGGAAGAGCTGACCTAGTTGCGTCATGCTATGGAAACTGGTGATAAGCACCAGCCTGATGAGCCTCTAGGGTCAGGTGTAAAAAGCCAAGTAGACTTCACCTTATAGACTTATATCGAATCTGATTGGTCAAGTTTTGCATATGATCGATTCATTGTGTTTTTTCTTTTCCTTTTAATTATGTGAAACTTTCCCCCAGGCTCGGATAACAAGCTTCCTGATGCTGTATATAAGAATTTATTTTTTATATGTTCCATTTTCGGCGGCACCGTGGCGTAGCGGTTTACACGTCGGCCTCACAGCACGAAGGTCCTGGGTTCGATTCCCAATTCGGGCATTTCTGTGTGGAGTTTGCATGTTCTCGCCGTGCTTGTGTGGGTTCATCTGGGTATTTTGGTTTCCTCCCACAGTCCAAAAACATGCACAGTAGGTTAATTGGCTGCTCTAAATCTCCTCTCGGTGTGAGTGCGAGTATGAATGGTTGTGTGAGTGTTGGCCCTGCAGTGGCCTGGCAAGCTGTCCAGGCTGTACACCGCCCTCGCCCAGAATCAGCTGAAATGGGTGCCAGCCTCCCCACGACCCTAATTAGGCTTAATTGTTTCAGAAAATGAATGAGTGTTCGATTTATTTCTTACTTGTGACTGTCACCGGTCACTCTCTTTGTGCACTTCAATATTGTTGTTTATTTATTAATAACCCGGTTGTGTTTTAGTTTCTTTTCACCTTTCTTGTCATGCTTTAGGTTAAAATCTGATTGTGTCATGATTACCGTCACGTTCTTATTTTTCATCTCTTTAATTAGTGAATATAATTAAACCCTTTTGGGGTTTTTTGTTTGTTTGTTTGTTTTTCTCTTTTGTAAATTTGTCTTGTTGTAGTCAGTACCAGACAGTAATGTGACGAATGTGAGAAAGGGAGATGAATCAGATTCCTTTGATCTGTTCATGGTCATCTCATGAGTTTATAACCACTTTTTATTTTGTATGACTTAATGTGGGATGCCAGTGTAGACTACATATGAAAGGCAGCCAACAATCTTAATGAATATCGGCTGCTGTGGCATCTCAGTAATGGACACGGCTGCAATTTATTGTTCTATCATAGCACTGCTTGATTTTACGTCGGATGCCCTTCCTGACACAACCCTTAGCAAGGGGCAGAAACACGCTGACGGCTTTGCAGCTACTCTTGTCGAAAGTCAGCAATGGTTCTTTTACAGGAATCTCTCACCATAGACAGTGAGAGACATGGCCAGCCTTTGATAACCCAGTTAGCTACACTGGGGGAACAGTGACAACCTTGATGAGAGTGGGACTCGGACCCCCAACCCTAGGATCAGCGATCCAGCACAGGCCACCACTGCCTATTGAATTTAAATTGTTACTTCAGTATATCC
>CM045749.1:15971728-16114228 GCA_024760905.1 Plotosus lineatus
CCCCCAACCTTTGGATCAGCGATCCAGCGCCCTATGTCACGAAGCCACCACTGCCCTTTATCCTGAAAAAGTTTTATAATATTGCTTTTTGAGATTTGTTGCTATTGCACTTCACATTTTGTATAACATATCATCGCAATAACATTAAATAAACCTATAGCCTCGATGCTCCCACAACCATTGTATTGTTTTTAACCCACGATACAGTGAGAACAACATTGTCCTTACAGCTTATAGCACTTAAACACCATTATTGTCTTTTGTTACCTGCTAAAACCAGGAAGCCACCATTAGCCCATAATGCAATTCCCAATGATCTGAAAATGCTTGTATGATGTCAATCAAGAGTCAGATTTCTCTAAAGGTTCCTTCTTGTTTTTTCTCTCTTTGTGTTTCATTCTCCCTTGTTCTCATTAATTCAGACACTATTCTCTGACCCTGACCAAGTGCTGCCTTTGTCAGTCTCATAAAAGCCTTACAAGACAATCCCACAGAAGGGTTGGGGTTACACAAACCAATTTGACCTGATTTGACTCCATCCTCCTGCCCTTGGTTCACTTCTTCTTTACATTACCTCCTGTACTCAAAACACCTCTTACTCCCATCCCCCTTCCCTCCTGTCCCTGACTTACCACTGACGCTGATGAGCATGTGGGCTACCAGTGGGCGATTGTTATCCAGTTCACTGCTGAGACGGATTTCTCCACTTGTGCGGTTGAGCCGCAGCAGATGAAGCTCATTACCATGTTCAATCTTGTAGTAAAGGTGGTCCGTCACATCTGGGTCATGGGCAGGAACACGCCCTATAACTCCACTTGGGAAAGTGTTGGAACGGTTTGATACAAAGTTATTAAATATAATTTGAAAGTTCTTCAATTCTGGGCTGTTGTCATTTTGGTCGATAAGTCGGATCCGCACCGTGGCCCTGCTTACCAGAGGCGCTGATGTGGCTTGGACAACAATGACATATTCGTTCCGTGTCTCATAATCCAAGTCAATCAGGGACATCAGCTCTCCTGAAAAGATGTCCATCTGAAAGATTTCTGGAATGTTCCCTTCAACTATTTGATACGTAATCTGGGCATTTTGGCCTTCGTCTGGATCCGTTGCTGTAATCTGAGCTACGACTGACCCAACTGCACTGTTCTCTTTCACTCGCACCTCAAAGTCATCGGCAGGAAACACAGGAGCATTGTCATTAACATCCATGACACTGACCTGGATGCGAACTGGTGTACGTTGAGGTGGAAAACCACGATCCACTGCATAGGCCGTGAGTTCATAAAATGGCACGCTTTCATGATCAAGTCGACGTACTATGCGGACTATTCCAGATGTGGACTCAATGGTGAAATCACCATCACCATCTTCTCCATTTTGGAAGGTATAATACACACGCCCATTAGTATGAGCATCTCGGTCTGTGGCAGAGATCTGTAGGACACTTGTATAAGGTGGGACATCTTCACTGACTCCACCCTGGTAGTGTGGGCTGAGGAATTGTGGTGCGTTGTCATTCACGTCGTTCACGTTGACTTCTACATAGGTAGTGTCGGATTTCTGTGGTATTCCATTGTCACGAGCTGTAATGGCGAGTGTGTAGGTCATTTGGTCTTCATAGTCGAGTTCAGCTTGAAGTGTGATTGCACCTGTTGAAGGATCAATTCGGAACTGTGGAATGTTATCTTCTAGGAAGTACGTGATCTTTGCATTCTCGCCAACATCGTCATCTGTAGCACTGATTACCACCACGGTGCTACCAGGAGGTCGATCCTCATTCACACTTACAGAGTAGTGAGCACTCTGGAACACTGGGCGGTGTGTGTTTGCATCGGTAATGTTCACATGTACCTGACAGGTGTCATGAAGAGTTCTATCAGAGGCAGTGACTGTCAGCACATAACGCCGCTCCTGTTTGTAGTCAAGTGGAAGTGCCAGGGAAAGAAGGCCAGATCCTCCAGCTGTGCTGATAGCAAAACGGTTGCGTGTATTGCCACCAGTGATCTGATAGGTGACTGCACTGTTTACATCTCGGTCAACTGCTGTTACACTAATGACACTCTTTCCAACTGCAGCATCCTCGTTTAGTCGAACATAGTACTCTTTCTGCAGGAACTCGGGCCGATTATCATTAACGTCCATTACAGTGATGGTAACACTTGCTGTGGCAGAAAGTGGTGGTGCACCATAATCCTTGGCCTCAACACCAAAGAAGTACTGCTCCACTGATTCCCGGTCAAGCTCGGAACTCACTGTGACCCAGCCAGTAGCAGCATTGATGACAAAAGGAGTGTCTGAGCCAGTTTCTGTTAGCCTGTATTCTAGTCGTGCGTTGTCACCACTATCAGTGTCAATGGCTTGTATGTGCAATACAGAGTGACCAACTGGAGCGCTTTCAAGCACTGTAGCTTGAAATGGTGTAGATACAAAGATCGGTGGGTTGTCATTAACATCAGTCACTTGGATACTAACTATTCCAGTGTTGTTAGACAGAGGTGGACGGCCGTTATCTTGAGCACGTAGTCGTAAAGTGTACTCACGTTCAGTCTCATAATCCAGTGGTGCTACCAAATGGATCTCTCCAGTAATGCTATCAATTGCAAACTGCCCTCTGCTGTTGCCACTGATAATGTTGTAGTGCACAGCAGCATTTCGATCTTTATCATCATCAGAAGCACTGACACGCAGGATTTCCGAATGTGGCCGCACATCTTCTCGAACCGCCACGATGTAGCGTTTTTGACTGAACTGTGGGAAATTGTCGTTCTCGTCCAATACTGTTATGTGAATGTTAACGGTAGCTGAGCGTGGACCTGGCTCTCTTCCTTGATCGTTTGCCTCGACTTGTAGTATATATCGTTCATTAATTTCTCGATCGACAATACCTCGAGTGGTGATTAAACCCAACCGTGGATCAATTTCAAATGCAGAACGAGCGACGGCTGCGCTTTCCCCAATAAACCGATAACGAATATTAGCATTTTCTTGGGAGTCAAGATCGGTAGCGCGTAGCCGCAAGATCTGATAGCCCTCTTCCACATTCTCTCGAATTGTTTCACGGTACTCTGTTTGTTCAAAAATTGGAGAGTGATCATTCCGGTCAGCGACTGTGATAATTACCACTGCAGTTCCTGACAAACGTGGTGAGCCACTGTTTGTAGCAGTTACTCTGAAGTGATGCGAGTCCATGTGCTCTCTATCCAGTACATGTTTGGTAGTGATGAGTCCAGTCATAGGATCGATTTGAAAGTAGTCTATGGATCTGCTGTTCATTAAAGCTGCCATGCTGTAGCTGAGTCGTCCTGCCCCTCCAGCATCTGGATCCTCTGCTAACATTGATATAACAGAGGTACCAGGCGGCTGGTTTTCTGCCACCAGAATCTCATATTTGTCCAATGGGAAATGGGGGTATCGAGAAGCAGCTCGACGTGAGCGTCCAACAGGAGATACATCTGGTTTCTCGCCAAGTTTTGATTTGAAGTATTCGTCTTCTTGAATAACTTTTTTCTTGCTGTTTTCTTTCTCTGATTGCTCTAAAACAGATGTACCCTCGATTGAATTGATTTCTACCAAGTCTCTGTTGTTTTCTGACTCATCTTTTTCTGTCTGGGTTTCCTTGACTTGTTGCCAGGCTTTGTTCTCATCTCCTCTAACCACTTCTCTTACTGTCTGAGAGACATCACTGCCTTGACCTCTTCTTCCCTCTCCCAGTAAATTCATATTTCCTCTAGATACCGCTTTCTTTGTGTTATCTTCATTTGCCCACCCTTCTCTTTCCTTGCTTCCTCCTTTTCCATACTGCCTGTTACCCTTCCCCCTGCTATCATCCTCCTCCTTCCTCAACTCTCCTGCCATCTTTCCCCTCCTCCTCCTCCCCCTTGAGACCCCAACCTGCTCTACATGCTGACTGACAGCTTCAGCTTCGAATGGCAGGCCTTTACCGGATTTTAATTGCGTTTGCGTGGCTCCCCTGTTGGAACGTAAGTTGTTGCTGGTGGCGCTGTCAGTGCATGCTGGGTGAGGATTCTCCACTGGGACAGAATCCAGGTGAGTTAGAGGACATGGCTCTTGCGCTGTTAACTCTTGTGCTGAAGCCTTGCTGTCCTTCCTGCTACTCATTTGATCAATTTTTGTCTCATTTATACTTATGCCACTGGTGCCACCGTTGGTCGGAAAGTCATTATTTTGTTTGTTGTAGTAGTAGTAGTTGTTGTTGTTGTTGTTGTTGTTGTTGTTACTGTTATAGTTCCAAAGGAACAAACTGTGAGCAAACTTTAACTTCATATTTGGAGCTGACTCACCCTGTGTTCCATTTTTGACTCTGTTCCAAATCCCAGTGTAAGTATGGAAGTGACAGGCTGTCTCAGTAAAGTTCAACTGAGCCCGGATCTGGGACTGTGGCATGATGAGACTAACCCTATCTGGATGTGTAACCGGTGAGTCAGAGATCTTATCACTTCCCCAGTCAGAGAAAGAGTAGATGAATTTATACTTGGATGGATAATTAGTTTTTCTCTCGGCTGAGCGAAAAGGGTTTCCAGTAAAGTCAGGAATACGTTGTGACATGTGACTTTTGTGAAGAACTGAGCCGGCTTTGCGCGCCTTACCTCGATTTTGTGGATCTCTTTGGCTATATTTCCCTCTTTCATATCTAAGATTTGCATTCAGCTCAGAGATGTCCATTAGTGTGATGTTTTTCCATGATAAACAGGCTGAAGTGATGCCGGGAGATGAGGTGATGTTGCGCGCTCTCGTGTTCCAGTCCGTGCGCTTCAGACTGTGACTGGCTCTTTTTCCGAACCCATGTAAGAATCTTTTGGAGCAAACCGCGGGCGCAGCAGTTCCTCCCATAAACCAGCATGACTTCAGACAGATGTTTGCCGGTCCTGAAAGGTGTTGCGCCCAGAAGCTTCTGCTATTCCCAGCGGCTGCATGAAAACACGCTTTCGAACCCTGTCTGGAGGAATCGATAGCATCGAGGAGGCCTCGTGATGGACCGTCCGTTATCCGTGAAGTCCTATTGTCCACTTTATTGACGTCCAAAGCACGGCCGGTAGTATTAAAATTGGACTTTTCCGTTGATTGCGGAGAGGTCCACCTCCTGGCAGTGCTGAACTCTGATTTTGAGGGCAACCAGCTGCGTTTGGGCCGGATTCTCCAACCTCCTGCGCCCTTATCCAAACCGGAGCGGGCATCTGTACAACCCTGTTCCCGGCATTCAGGCTGCACAGAGACCCGCCCGCGGTCCAGACTCCACGAACACGAGCATCCTCTAGTCCTTTGCACAGACCTCTTTTTACCAATCTGAAGCAAGGGAGAGAGAAAAATTGAAACAACGCCCTTCTGCACATCACCGGGTAGCCGCCGATGACAGCGTCCGGTCCGAGGTGCTGGTTCTGACGCAGGTGAACGACTATAATCCAGCAGCGACGAAGCCACGGGAACTCCTGCTGCTCTGGACCTCAAAACCGGAAGCTGGTGTCTGGATCCGAGCCACGCTGCTGTCCATACAGGGCGGATCTGCAAGTCGCTCTCAGCCAGAGTCCGCGCGTCTCCGGGGGCCGGGTGGTGGCGGCGCGGCGTGGCTGCTCTCCCCGGGACAACGGCGAACAAAGAGCAGAGCAGAAGGTGCAGTAGGAGCGACTGCGGCGAGCTGAAGCCCAGCAGCAGTGCAGCCATTAGTGTGGCGAGATCCTTTTTCTCCCCTTTCTCCCTCTTTCCCTTCTCTCTGTCTCTCGGTCCCTCTCCCTCTCTCGCTCTCTGTCTTCCGACGCCAGGACCTCTGCCACCGGCCGATTCCTTCCGCCGTGCTCCCCCGGTCTGGTCTCTCGATGGTCCCGGGAAGCTCGCATCTACTCTCGCTGTCGGGTAGAGCTCGCGCTAGCAGCAGCAGCAGCAGCAACAGCAGCAGCACGGACGCAGCATCTTCTCTCCTCACTCACATCCAACATGGCTCACAGAGGAACCGGTGCTACTATCATTCCTACCCCCTCTCACTCCTCTCGTACTCCCCTCCACCTCCACCTCCTCCTCCTCCTCCTCCTCCTCTTCCTTTCTCTTTTCCTCTATATCGTTCTCTACATGATCTCTCTCTCTCTCTCTCTCTTCTTTTCTATCTCTATAATGAGAATAGCCCATTGGAGTCTGCGCAGGACCATTTCTCCTGCCGCCATAACCTCCACTAAAGAGAATCTTATAAATGAAAACATATTAACACGAGACAGGAGGCTTACAAAATTATTACAACATTATTTTATTAGAATGATGCTGTTAAGAAATGAATATTAAGTGGTGGCGTAATCATAATCAATAACATTTTACAATATAACTGTTGTGTATACATTTATATTATGAGTGACAATGTATATCAACAATTAATAGGCACTAACTTATTAACAATTGAAACCTATAGCAGGTTTATTTTCTTGCTTTCTGGCTGTTTTCAGCTGAACTCCAGCTGTGACGTCATGCCTTAGCCATCGGGTCTTTTTACAGTACAGTATTCACCCTGTGTTAATCTGATCAGGGCAGTTTTATAATTACCTCCATGGCTACGCACTATGTTTTGTATATAAATCTATAAGGACAAAATTTGCCTTGTCTTAATGGTTTAATGGTCTAAAGTATACCACCTTGTAGACTTGTAGAGTGTTTAACATGAATTCATTCGTACATATTATGATAAACACATTATTTATATAAACAATTAAACAGTATTGTTTTATTTATTGAGAGAAATTATTTTTACAATCTTAAAATTATTTCAGGCTGATAATTGGAAGATCATGGGGAATAAATTATTTCTGTGCAAATGAATAAATAAATAAATAAGTAAATAAATAAATAAATAAATAAAACACCCGTCTGTGTTTCATGCAGTTTGACTGTCTGTGCCACAGCTGGAACAAATCCATGGTGATGGTGAAAAGTGCATATGGCTCAATTATACCAAGCACACACACACACACACACACACACACACAGAAAGAGAGAGAGAGAGAGAGAGAGAGAGAGAGAGAGAGAGAGAGAGAGGGAGCAGTCATTCTCTCATACTGCCTTGTCTTAGCTGAGGTGAATTGACGGCTGCCATGGGCTCAATGTCTCAGTGTACTTGCAATGTTTGAGCAAAAAAAAAAAAATCTCTATCAGGTAGGCCTCGTGTCTAACTATCATCTCTCTCTCTCTCTCTCTCTCTCTCTCGGTGTGTGTGTGTGTGTGTGTGTGTGTGTGTGTGTGTGTGTGTGTGTGTACTGCTTGCTTGTTGTATCTTAATGGTATTATATTATACGGTCCTGGGTGTCTCAATCACGTTAGGTTGAAAAGGAAGGAATCCCATAAAAGCGAATCTGGAATAAAGCCTGTCTTTTTGTGCACTGACAAGGCTGATCAAAATGCCAGCAAAATCCAGTGAAATGCACAATCACTTCTATCTGCAGTGAATTTGTCATCCTCCAAAAAGCAAATTCATGAAGTCCCAGCTCATTTTACTCAGGTTCTTGGCTTCAGAGAATGTTTGGGATTGCTTGGCATTTTCCTACATTCGAATTTTAATGGAGATTCAAAACCAAATCCAAAATTATAATTAATTGCACTAATGATCTCACTCAGGTATGAGGATTGGACATGAATACCTTTGCATGGATGATCCCTGCGGGCAGTGGTAAGGTGCTGGATCACAGATTCCAAGATTGGGGATTGAAGCACCACTCTCAGTGGGTTGCCACCCCCACCCACCAACCACCCCCCAGTGCACCTAACTAGGTTCTCCTAGGCTGGCCATGTCTCTCACTGTCTATGGTGAGTGGGTCATGTCAAAGAACCATTGCTGACATAGCCGTCAGGGTGTTTCCGCCCTGTGATGGCCTGGTGAGCTGTCCAGCGTGTACTCTGCCTTTGCCCAGAGTCGGCTGAGATGGGCGCCAGCCTCCCCGTGACCCCCATTAGGACTGAGTGGTTCATAAAATGAATGAATGGATGATCCCCATACAGTAATTTATGTCTCATTGGTTTCAGTACCTGGGACAGCTCCCATTTCCTGCACAGTGTAATTCACAAATCTCTCACAGTCAAGTAATAGGCAAAAATAGTAAAAGTATATATATATATATGAATACCCATGAGTCTTGGTATGCTTAACGGAGCCAAGATATGGAAATGATTTCAAACCATTTTAATACAAAAATATATTAAATGATTATTAATATTACAAATACTGTGTGTGGACCGTATAATATAATACCATTAAGATACAACAAGCAGGCAGTACATACACACACACACACACACACAGTGTTTGTAATATTTAAATGTGAGCTAATGTAAAGCAAAATGGCACACTGTATATTGTGTTATTTTATTATGATGATTATAATAAATGTCTGTTTTGAATCAGGCTTCATGTCTGGCGTGAAATAAACGGTCTTCGTTCAGATTGCATTTACTCACCTATTAATAAATAATTTTTTTTACAGTTTTGGCAAAACCACTCGGGTGGGGATGACCCAATGGGCTGAGTGGTAACCCTGGAAAATCCAGCCTACACATCACGCATCGTGGAGCAAAAGATGACATCTAGCGCTCACGCACGCACGCACACGCACACACACACACACACACACGCACACACACACACACACACACACACACACACACACACCTGGCCAAAAGGCCTCCCAATCCATTCCACAGCTGAAGTTGCCATGGGAACGGTAAAGTCGAGAGTAGCTTATTCTTGTGATGTAGTGTGTGTGCGTGTGTGTGTGTGTGCGTGTGTGTGCGTGTGTGTGTGAGAGAGAGGGGGGGGGAATTAGTCGCACAGGTTTTTTTTTGTTGCACACTCGCCTCTGTTGCTCATTATCCTCATGTGCTTTGTGCTCCTACAGTGCACTCCCCGAGGGGAAGGAAGCTCAGCCTACTCCGCATTTCACGCCGCTCCGCCCATCAGACCCCACCCCTCCCTTGGACCCCGCCCCGCTGATCGGGAGCAGGTGGCTGCTTGCTGGCGCACTTGTGTTGTGACTGCGTGGTAATGCAGATTCACCCGAGCTGTGTAAGCAGGCGGAACGTGGCTGATGGATGATCTTGTCTCCTGCCAATGGTGTCCATTGCTATACATACACGCACTGCACACAGGCACTGATTGCGCTGTGTCACAGAACAGCCCTCTGTCCTCAGGCCATCCATGCTTTCCACACGACATATGGAAGCATCTGGCCAGCGCTGGCAGAACCTCTGTGGGACTGTTATCCCAGTGAAAAGTGTTCAATGAAGTGATTAGAGTGCGCTTCACGTACATTAGGAAAAAAAAAACAAACAAAAAAAACTGTACACCATAGACAAGTTCGTTTGTATTGTTAACTTTGTTTAGGGCTGTAACCTGAAATGGGAGTTTAATAAATAAAAATAAATACACTGCATATAAAAGGATACCCTGGTGCCTGTGAATGCTAACATCAGTGGCCAGCATTTGTATTTATAAACTGAATTTTCAAATGGGGTGCCACACTGATGGAGGAGGCCAGCATGTCCAACTCACCCACACCAAAAAGGTCCTGGCTTTGCAAAGGTCTTTTCCTTGTTGATGCTCCAGGTTCTCTCCTTGGCTTGCATGAGTTTCTTTGAGGTGCTCTGGCTTTCTTCTGCAATCCAAAGACATGCACATTAAGCTAATTGTTCCAAAATTGCCCATAGCTGTGAGTATGAATAGTTGTGTGTTGGCTCTGTGATGGACTAGCAAGCTGTTTTGGGTGTGCCCCTGAGATAGTCTCCAGCCTCTCTCTAACCCTATTAGGCCGGATAGAGATTCAGCAAATGAATAAATGACTGAAGTCCTAAAGAAGAGTAGGATAGAAGACTCAGTTAGTAATATTGAAATAAGAATACACACTGGGTAAGACAGAAAGGAGTAAAATACAGTAAATAAATAAAAAATAAAAAAACACATTTACAGCTTTATAGCTATAATTTAAGAAACGTACCTGTCACCTCCTCAAATACACACACAGTAATGTGATCATTAAATCCACTCATGGTATCTTAAGACTGAGAGATATTCCCAGGTTTCTGTGCACGGTTCTATCAGATTCCTTCTCCTGACTGAGGAATGTAAAGACTAATGTGTTCTTCTGTGGCTGTCACTCATAAGCCTTCAGGTTTGACATTCTGGGATGCTTTTCTACTCACCATAATTATAAATAGTTCTCATTTGAGTTGCTGTGAACTTCTGCACAGTTTGAACCAATTTGGTCCATGGACTTCTACTTTCAGCTGCAGAGCTGTTATTCGTTGCATGTTTTTTTTTTTTTTTTTTTTTTTTTTTACACATTATTGGGTATAAACTCTACAGATTGCTGTGCATTGCTGTGTAAATCTCAGGAGATCAGCAGTTTCATAAATGCTCAGGCTAGCGGCTAGCCCATCTGGCGCTAACAACCATGCCAAGTCACGAAGATCACCGATTCCCCCCCCCCCCCCCCATTCTGATAGATGATGTGAACATTTGCCAAAGCACATGACCTGTGTTTGCGTGATTTTATGTATTGCGCTGCTTTCACATGATTAGTTTATTCAATTGCTAAATCATAAAAATTGTCAGTCGGGCGAGTGCTGTGATTAGCGGTACCGTCCTTTTCAAAAGATATCCAAACTCTCTGCCTATGAAGCTGTGTTTACTAACATCTGAGTCAATACATTACAATAAGTATAATACAACATACAGCTACATAAAGATTATATATAAAACCATTATCAGTGGAGATTCATTTTCATGGATGTTTGTAAGAAATGAAAATAAAATAAATTATAATCAAAAGTTCCGTTCATTCAGTTCATTTTCTGTAACCGCTTAATCCTAATTAGGGTCGCAGGGAGGCTGGCGCCCATCCCAGCCGATTTATGGCGAGTGCAGAGTACACCCTGGACAGCTCGCCAGGCCATCGCAGGGCGGAAACTCACTGACGGCTTTGCAGCTAGTCTTGTCGAAAGTCAGCAATGGTTCTTTGACATGAACCTCACACCATAGACAGTGGGAGACATGGCCGGCCTTTGATAACCCAGTTAGCTGCAATGGGGAGGGGGACAGTGACAACCTTGTGGAGAGTGGGACTCGAACCCCCAACCTTAGCATCAGCAATCCAGCGCCCTATACCACTAGGCCACCACTGCCCCATAATCAAAAGTAATGATTGATTATAGGTTATACTGATTGGCATTTTCTTTTCTTTGTATGTCAGCATGTGTTGCAGAAAGTGGGGTGATTCATTCATTCATTTTCTAAGCCATGTAATCCTAATTCGGATCAAGGAAAAGATAACGCCCATCTCAGATGATTCTGGGCGAGGGTGGCGTACAGCCTGGACGGTTCACCAGGCCATCGCACTGCTGACACTCACACAACCATTCATACTCGCGCAACCATTCATACTCGCGCAACCATTCATACTCGCGCAACCATTCATACTCGCACAACCATTCATACTCGCGCAACCATTCATACTCGCACAACCATTCATACTCGCGCAACCATTCATACTCGCACAACCATTCATACTCGCGCAACCATTCATACTCACACCTCGGGGTGATTTGGAACAGTAAATGAACCCACTGTGCATGTTTGTTGTGCCAGAGCGCCCAGAGGAAACCCACACAAGCACAAGAAGAACATGCGAACTCCACATAGAAACACCTCTTCTTTCTCTTTCTTCTTTTCCTTTCGGCTGTTCCCTTCAGCGGTAGCCACAGCGAATCATCCGCCTCCATCTCACCCTATTCTCTGCGACTTCTACTCTTACTCCAACGACCTTCATGTCCTCCTTCATCACATCCTTAAATCTTCTCTTTGGTCTTCCTCTAGACCTTCTGCCTGGTAGTTCCAACCTCAGCATCCTACTACCAATATACTCACTATCCCTCCTCTGTACATGTCCAAACCATCTCAATCTAGCCCAGGGGTGCTCAATCCTGCTCCTGGAGATCTACCTTCCAGATGACTTTATCTCCAACACTAATGTGGCCCATGTGACATGTAAGATCCAGTCAGGTCTTGATGAGATGATTGGATGGTTAGGTGGGCGTGATTAGGGTTGGAGCGAATGTCTTCTGGAAGGTATATCTCCAGGAGCAGGATTGAGCATCCCTGATCTAGCCTCTCTGACTTTGTCTCCAAAACCTCTTACATGTGCTCCCAGATAGAAACACCCGAGCTGGGAATTGAACCCAGGACCTTCGAGCTGTGAGGTGAATGCACTAACCACTCCACCACCATGCCGCCAAGTGGGGTGATGTCATGAATTATTTTTAAGGATTATGAGATTATGAAGTCTGTGTGTTTGTTATCTGGCATATATTTATTGCAGTTTGACATTGAGCTAGTGTAGTGTGACTATAGTGAGTTACTCTTAGTGAGGAATTCTCTCTCTCTCTCAATCTCCCTCTCTCTCTATCTCTCACACACACACACACACACACACACACACACACACACACACACACACCCATTATCTAAACATCACAGCTCATCTTTCAGGGTTGTGAGTGAAGTTAGAGTCGATCCCAGCTGACGTTAGGTGAGAGCCAGGGACTATGTACCCTGAACATGGTCAACTGAAAATGAACAAGATATATCTGAAATTTGAATTAAATGGCAGACCTTGTTAATTCTCAGTTGACGACATATCACCCCCCACATAGAGCATAGATACGGTGAGTACATGCAAACGGTATCCACAGAACGGCTCATTCAGCTGAAAAGTTTGAAACCCAGAGCCTCTGACACAGCCAATGACGGGGGTCAGCAACCCAAGGCTCCGGAGCTGCAAGTGGCTCTTTCATCCCACTGCTGCTGGGGTTCCCTGGAGATTTGGGGAAAAAATAATAAATATTTAATTTCAAGTTATTTTATTTAAACACGTAGTGTAATTCTAAATTCTAAGACTATTATGCTTTTATAACATTAAAATAAACTGTGTTTAATATTTTTGTTGCTCAAAACATGCGTCATAACTGCGACTTACGAAATCCGAACATTCCAATAGCCATTCAATTCAGAGTGGATAAATGCAAGAAAAGAAAAGTTTTTGAAGAAAATCAGAACATTTAATGAGATGTGGACGGATTCATTTGCTTTTACTGCTGCTAAGTGTGGATTCCCAGTATACGCCTATATGTGGTGAAAAATTCATGAAGAATGTTGGTCGACATTTCCACAATAAGCACATAGATTTAACTGAAAAAAATATCTGGATGAAGACGCGCGAAAAAAAAAAGCCATTTCAGACAGAGAGACAGCACAGATTTTGGAGACAAAGCCAGAGAGGCTAGATTGAGATGGTTTGGACATGTACAGAGGAGGGATAGTGAGTATATTGGTAGTAGGATGCTGAGGTTGGAACTACCAGGCAGAAGGCCTCGAGGAAGACCAAAGAGGAGATTCATGGATGTGGTGAAGGAGGACATGAAGGTAGTTGGTGTCATAGAAGAAGATGCAGAGGATAGGGTGAGATGGAGGCAGATGATTCACTGTGGCGACCCCTGAAGGGAGCAGCCGAAAGGAAAAGAAGAAAGAAGAAGACTTGTTGCAGAAGGTCGATTTGAGCAAAACATATTTCAAGAAGTGGACGCAGTCTGACGATGACACACAGAAGCTGACGGCATTTTTTGGATTTCTAGAACCAGCAAGCTAAAAATTTGAATGTCATGAATATGAAGAGGGGTCAGTTAGGCATTGAACATTCTATTTGAAAGTAACCAGAGTACACCCTGGACCGCTCACCGGGCCATCGCAGGGCTGAAACACACTGACAGCTTTGCAGCCACTCTTGTCAAAAGTCAGCGATGGTTCTTTTACATGAACCTTCTCACTATAGACAGTGAGAGACATGGCCGGCCTTTCATAACCCAAGTTAGCTGCACTGGGGAGACAGTGACAACCCCGTGGAGAATGGGACTCGAACCCCAAACCTTACGATCAGTGATCCAGCACCCTGTGTCACTCGGCCACCATTGCCCTGATGTGCAGTGTTATCTATATGTTAGATGTGAAAAGGGTTTCGTGGCTCCCTGTGTTTTGTTTTGTTTTGTTTGTTCTGTGGGAATCAGGTCCAAATGGCTCTTTGAGTGTTTAAGGTTGCCGACTCCTCGCCTTTGCTATGAAGTGACAGCCAGCAACAAATTATTACTAACCTTATGGGGACATTTGGTCCCGACCAAGCTGCATTTTTACAAACATGGTAAGATATCCATAACATCATCATCATCATCATCATCATCATCATCACCACCATCATCATCATCATCCTCTTCTTCCGCTTCTTCCGGGTCGGGTCGCCGCGGGCAACAACCTAAACAAAGAGGCCCAGACATCCCTCTCCCCAGCCACTTCCTCCAGCTCTTCCAGGAGGACACCGAGGCATTCCCAGACAAGCCAAGAGACATAGTCCCTCCAGCATGTTCTAGGTCGACCCCGGGGTCGCTTCCGGGTTGGACATGCCTGAAACATCACACCTGCGAGGCGTTTGGGAGGCATTCTGACCAGATGCCCGAGCCACCTCAACTGGCCCTTCTCAATGCAGAGGAGCAGCGGATCTACTCCAAGCTCTCATCAGATGGTAGAGCTTCTCACGACATCTATAAGCGAGAGCCCCGCCACCCGGCGAAGGAAGCTCATGTCAGCCACTTGTATCCACGATCTTGTTCTTTCGGTCACTACCCAAAACTCATAACCATAGGTGAGGGCTGGAACGTAGATCGACTGGTAAATTGTAATATATTCTCCTCTACAATGGAAAAATATAGTAGGTCAGATCTTAGTTATTTTGAGGGAAAAAATGAAAATAAAGTCGACAGTGTGATTTAGTCCTCAGTTATTTACATGTTGATATTAGAACATGATGATTTACTGTATGGGACACGCTTCAAGGGAAATATATTATATTGTATGATCTGATTGCCATTGTTTATTAGTTTATATTATGAATTACTAGGGTTTACCCGATAAAATTGGCAGCGATGTGTCACAATTTGTACCAACAGCAACTTAGCAAGTCCATTTAATAAATTCTGTTGCAGAAAATGAAAGAAATTGACGTTCCCTCTCACGTACAAATTGTGACAGTATAGTTTAATAACGGTCAGAAAAAAGTGTTTATCAACTAAAGGCATGAACCAGGCGGTGTTTCTCCATGGGTACCTTAGATCAGGCGCCTGTGAAAGTGAGGCCAGAGGTGTAGTGGTTAGGGTGCTGGGTTCATGATCGGGAGGTTGTGTGTTCGAATCCCAGTCAGATCCCCAGGGCAAGGTCTCAACCACAAGTGTGCCTCTGTTCACCCAGCAGTATAAATGGGTACCAGTAAAAATATACTGGGAAGGTAACCTGTGATGGACTAGCGTCCAATCCAGGAGGAGATGTACTTCTGGTCATGTCACGCTACGGAAACCGGGGATAAGCACCGGCCTGATGAATCACTATGGCTTCGGTGTAAAAAGCCCACAGGACTTAATAGCCCCATTTCACTGGAGCACGAGAGACTTTCGGAAGCAAGAATGTTGTCATTCGCAAACTTTCCGCAATTATTTCTTCATCTTCCGTGTGATTCCGCAGTTATTCTCAAGTCTTCCTCCACTTCCGTATGCTTTCGGCAGGCCAAAGTATTCCACGAATGTGCTTTTGAACATGTTATTGAGTGTTCCGTGGGGTCACGTTGGCGTACTTTGCCGTACCTGCTCCGCACATGCTGTGAACGTTCTGCGAGTGTAAGAATTTTCAGTTTTCCGTAGGATTTTCACCCATTTTCCGTGTAAAAATGCCGAAGCTCTTCCGTAGACTGCGTTTTGCGCCTTTCCGCGATGATCCTTGCATGCCGTAGGCCAGTGAAATGGGGGTATTACTTACCTGTGAGAGGAGAAACAAACTCTCACCTGTACGTTATCTTAGTTGAATACACTTACCGGTTGAAATGCATTCTGCATTTATCCTTTTAAATTTCACTACTGTGGTAAAACTGATCGCGTCAACTTACTAAGTTTTAAGCAACATTCTAACAACGGTAATGTAGTTTCCAAAGGGATAAAACCTCAAAATCGAAAAATTGTTTCAAATGAATTTCAATGAAAATTTGTTTTACTCGTTTTTTCCCAGACCAGGGTAGAGCAGAAGGTCAAATTTTATCCTAAATGTCAGTTGTCATTAACACACAGCAGCAGAATAAATTTGGTATATTCTGCATATGTATGCATGGATACATGTAGGTGCCATGTAAATGAATCTACACACCCCACCCCCACAACTCACTCCATCAGTGCACCAGTATTTCTGATGATAATAATTAGGTGATAATATGCATCTGTTACACTCACCGAGCTGGTCGAGGATAATAATCACACATATGCTGAGCAGGTTGGTAAATGAACAGATTTTCTTTTTTAATACAGATGTATACTGTTCATCCAAATGATAGCTAGAGAAATAAATCACGCATTGCGCTGTAATAGGTTTAAATGTGAAATCCTTAAATTGCAGCATTAGTACATTCGCTAAACGGGATCTTCAGTGAAAGGTATCCAGGTGTATTCAGAGGAAATACACATTACAGGCTCCGAAGCTTTTATTGAAGCAGATGTGGAACAAAAGAGAGCAAATAAATTGGTATCCTTTTTTTTTTTTTTCTGCTCATTTATGTATGGTATGGCTGCATAGTATACACTGTACATAGTGAATCGTAGAATATGTGATGTACTGTAGTGGGTGAGCTGCAGAGTAAATAAGAGATGTCCTGTGTGTGTGTGTGTGTGTGTGTGTGTGTGTGTGTGTGTGTGTGTGTCAGAGGTAGGAATTCATACGTTATGTTTAATTGTGGTGAGGATGTCAGAAAAGGAGGGGCAGGCTGTTTATAGACCAACAGTATTGTCTTTTAGTCAGTCACTGACCCAAATCAGAGAATATGAGAAAATCAAGAACAGAGGAAATGAGAAAGTAAATGATGAGAGTCAGGGAGTGAGAGATGAAAAGAAAGAAGGAGGGAAGGAGCAACTCTAAGATGACATTTACAGAACACAGAAAGAAATGAATTCATGATCTAGATATAAATATCCAACCTTGTTATTCCGACTTACTTCTATGTCATCTCCTCATATTTTCACTTACACCTGTGCTTCTGAAATAGTGGGGCGCGGTATGATGCCAGGGGGGGCGCAGTGTGATGCCGGGAGGAGCGTATGACCCTGGGGAACATGCTTTTCTGGAATTGTGTACGAGAATTAAGTGTAATTGCACCTCCACGCCACTAGTTGGCAATAACGCTCTCATTGTCATGCTCTGGTGTAGCGGTTTTTCGCACAAGCAAACAACATGAAGTGCAGTAAACAACTCCTCAAGAAAAAACAAGAAAAAATTTCGAACAGGAACGAAGAGAAAGGTGGAGAGAGAGAGATGGAGATATTAAGACATAAGTAAATCAAATGAGTTTAAATAAGGATGTATTTTTTATTCCGGGTACATTGGTGCACTTTAAATCTTTTCTGTTACAGATTAAAAAAATAATGAAGTTTTTCTTTATTGTAAGTTGAACTATATTTCTTTCTATTTTGTTTTTAACGTTAATAAAGATACAATGTTAAGCAGAGGTGCACCAATAACAATTTTATAGACAAATGATATTTATAGTCGCTTGCGGGGAGGTGAGGGGCATGAAATGTTTTTTTCTTCCGAGCGGGGGCGCCACAGAAAATAATTGAGAAGCACCGACTTACACACACACACACACACACACACACACACACAGTTGCATTTGTTCACATCGATAATAATTTAATCTTGAGTGAAATTGTTGTGCCAGGTTGCTCCAAACTTAAAGTAAAATTGTTGCAAGTTCTAATATTTTCATGAAGAGTCTTCGGCCTTGATCACAGCATGCGATCTCCAAAACATTGCTGCTCCAGGTCCGGTTGAGGCTGAGCAATATAATGAGGCAAGAAAATGAAGCAGCTGATAAGCTGGTTATCAGATCAATGGACGTTTTCTTCCCTGATGGCACGGATATAAAGGGAGGACTCGAATAATGAATGAGTGGTTCAGGGTGCGTGAAGAATCATTGTGAACCAGAAATGAACCAAACATTCTTTCCATACAATAATATATTTTCTTATAGTGTGTGTGAGACTCCTTTGGGGGCAGGGCAGTAGAGTGTGTGTGTGTCTATATATATATATATATATATATATATATATACACACACACATACTAGTCCTTCTAAAAAAATTAGCATATTGTGATAAAGTTCATTATTTTCTGTAATGTACTGATAAAAATTAAACTTTCATATATTTTAGATTCATTGCACACCGACTGAAATATTTCAGGTCTTTTATTGTTTTAATTCTGATGATTTTGGCATACAGCTCATGAAAACCCAAAATTCCTATCTAAAAAAAATTAGCATATCATGTTCAGGTAGTCTAAACGAGCTATTAACCTAATCATCTCAATCAACCAATTAACTCTAAACACCTGCAAAAGATTCCTGAGGCTTTTAAAAACTCCCAGCCTGGTTCATTACTCAAAACCACAATCATGGGTAAGACTGCCGACCTGACTGCTGTCCAGAAGGCCATCATTGACACCCTCAAGCAAGAGGGTAAGACACAGAAAGAAATCTCTGAGCGAATAGGCTGTTCCCAGAGTGCTGTATCAAGCCACCTCAGTGGGACGTCTGTGGGAAGGAAAACGTGTGGCAGAAAACGCTGCACAACCAGAAGAGGTGACCGGAGATTGTGGAGAAGGGCCGATTCCAGACCTTGGGGGACCTGTGGAAGCAGTGGACTGGGCTACAGGTGCCGCATTCCCCAGGTCAAGCCACTTTTGAACCAGAAACAGCGGCAGAAGGGCCTGACCTGGGCTACAGAGAAGCAGCACTGGACTGTTGCTCAGTGGTCCAAAGTACTTTTTTCGGATGAAAGCAAATTTTGCATGTCATTTGGAAATCAAGGTGCCAGAGTCTGGAGGAAGACTGGGGACAAGGAAATGCCAAAATGCCTGAAGTCCAGTGTCAAGTCCCCACAGTCAGTGATGGTCTGGGGTGCCATGTCAGCCGCTGGTGTTGGTCCACTGTGTTTTATCAAGGGCAGGGTCAATGCAGCTCGCTATCAGGAGATTTTGGAGCACTTCATGCTTCCATCTGCTGAAAAGCTTTATGGAGATGAAGATTTTCATTTTTCAGCACGACCTGGCACCTGCTCACAGTGCCAAAACCACTGGGAAATGGTTTACTGACCAAACATATTACTGGGCTCAATTGGCCTGCCAACTGTCCTGACCTGAAGCCCATAGAGAATCTGTGGGATATTGTGAAGAGAAGGTTGAGAGACACCAGACCCAACACTGTGGATGAGCTTAAGGCCGCTATCGAAGCATCCTGGGCCTCCATAACACCTCAGCAGTGCCACAGGCTGATTGGCTCCATGCCACGCCGCATTGAAGCAGTCATTTCTACAAAAGGATTCCCGACCGAGTATTGAGTGCATAACTCAACATAATTATTTGAAGGTTGACTTTTTTTGTATTAAAAACACTTTTTTTTTAATTGGTCGGATGAAATATGCTAATTTTTTGAGATAGGAGTTTTGGGTTTTCATGAGCTGTATGCCAAAATCATCAGAATTAAAACAATAAAAGACCTGAAATATTTCAGTTGGTGTGCAATGAATATAAAATAGATGAAAGTTTAATTTTTATCAGTACATTACAGAAAATAATGAACTTTATCACAATATGCTAATTTTTTTAGAAGGACTAGTATATACACATATATATATATATCTCAGAGCTCTGGATATTGTTGGACTGTCTTCATTGACACATGTTTTGCAGAAGAAGATCATCATCTGTCACCATTTAATCCTAATTAGGGTCACGGGGAAGCTGGCACCCATCGCAGCCGACTCCAGGCGAGGGCAGAGTACACCATGGACAGCTCGCCAGGCCATCACAGGGTGGAAAAATGCTGATGGCTATGGTTCTTTTACATGAACCTCTCACCATAGACAGAGAGAGACATGGCCCGCCTTTGATAACCCAGTTAGCTGCACTTGGAGGGGGCAGTGACAACCCATTGAGAGTGGGGCTTGAACCCCCAACCTTAGGATCAGTGATCCAGGACCTTTACGACCAGGCCGCCACTGCCCAGCTGCAGAAGAAGATGAGTTGAGATGCATGCATATAGAAAGCAGAAGTGCCAAAAAATAATTAAAATTAATTATGTATATAAATTAATTCATTATAAAATTAAAAGAAGCACCAGGTAGTAACTTATTAAAATATATTTAGTATAGCATTGTTCATAATTAGAAGAATAATATTGCATGTCAGTCAATTTTAAGTGGCATATGGTGGTTTTGTTCTTTGTGGACAATCTACTCCTTTTTCTTTTGACACAACTGGCAGAGAACCAGAGCGAGCCATCAGACATTCCCACAGCACTCGATATCTTCGTCACATACCGGGTTAGGACCGAGAGGATTCACCTCTGGTTCTGGTTAAATGATGGGGCCGGTGGTGTAGTGGTTAGGGTGCTGTGCTCATAATCAGGAGGTTGTGAGTTCGAATCCCACTGAGACCCTCACTGTGCTAAGACCCCTGGGCAAGGTCTCAACCACAAGTGTGCCTCTGTTCACCCAGCAGTATAAATGGGTACCAGTAAAAATATACTGGGAAGGTAACCTGTGATGGACGAGCGTCCCATCCAGGGGGAGTTCAACTCCTGGTCGCTTCACGCTACGGAAACCGGGGATAAGCACCGGCCTGATGAGCCACGAGGCTCGGGTGTAAAAACCCAACAGACTTTACCGTTACACTTTTTATACAGTGGTACGATTACTCCCATCGTCCACACATCTGGATATTTACCTGAAGATAACACGGCATTAAATAAAGTTTTTCAGCATTTCAATACAACTCAATGGGGCATTCTTAAAGAATTCTACGGGTAAACCACTGACCTGGTGCTTTTCCGTTTTGCATGTGATTAATAACATCCACAATTTCCTGACATGAAATTCCTCTATCCAAACCTTCATTGTCAGTTGAAACTTCTATCACATCGTCGCGAGTAGAATTCACAAAATCAGCAATGTATTAAAAGTAAACTGACTTTGAAAACCAAAATGGTCCATCAAAAAAAAAAAAAAAAAAAAAATCCGGGATTGCCCGCTTTGGTTCTGATGAGCTCGCATTAAAGTGATGGAATAAATTTCTGTGTAATTATTGTCTTGGTTTTATTTATTTATTTTTACAATCTCACTATATTCAGTAAGAATACACACTGCTCGTTAAAAAAAAAAACTGTCCGTCTTCCTTTCGGCTTTTTCCCTTTTACTCAGGAGTCGCTGGTTAAAAAAACTAAAAATAAGAAAACAAAAACCAGAACCCACTACACACTCTCATTTGGCTGAGTCCTTTATCCAGAGTGACTTACAACTAAGGCAGGATACAAGTAAGCATTTGAAGGTTAAGGCTCTCGCTCAAGGACTCAACCGCGGCAGGCTTGGCAGTGATGAGAACTGAACACATGGTTTTCTGATCTGTAGCCGAAAGCCTTAAAGAGCACCTCGTACCCACCGTCATGGCTGAATGAACTCGCATTAAAAGACGACTTTCAGTGCTTTACCAACCAAAGCTTGAACACGCATATAAACACAAAGCCAAAGCGGGTTCGTGTTCCCTAAAATAGATCCCAAAGTTCCGCCAGTTCTCAAATGTACACACTGCGCTCGCCAGAGAAAATCAATTGTGGTAGAACACGTTCTGTGATCTCCTCCTGGCCTTTGGTGTATAACTGTTAATTATCCTGAGCATGAAAACAAGTCGGATTGTGCCATCCCTGTCCAAGGTAAGGTAAAGTCTGTTGGGTTTTTACACTCGCGTGCACTGGCTCATCAGGCCGGAGCTTATCCCGGTTTCTGTGGCGTGAGGCAACTAGGAGTTCAACTCGTTCTGGATGGGACTCTCGTCCATCGCAGGTCACCCTCGTATTTTTAACAGTACCTATTTATACCTCTTGGTGGACAGAGGCACACCTGTGGTTAAGGCCTTGCCCATAACGGCGGGGATCTGATGGGGCGTCAAACCAACAGCTTTCAATCATAACACCAGCACTGAAACTGCACCTCCATTCAATAAATATGTACTGTAGCCCACTCCGATGAATCTCATCACAGTGTACAGTGACGATAGGGTCAGAATTTGGTGCCAACCTGCCTCGGGTCGACAGTCCAGGCGGTACTGTAATGGTGTGGGGAATGCTATTTTAGTGCACTCTGTGACTATTACTGTCACTCAATTATCACTTGAGCGCAACAGCCTATGTGAATATTGCTGGAAACGATTATTTGCCACGGGATTAAGCGGTTCTGGAAATAAATGAATGGATGAATGAATTTCTCACAAACCCCTCAGCACATTTTTTTTTTATATAGCATCTCTGTTTACACCCAGAAGATGGCGCTGACCAATGAGTGCTGGACTGTTTTTTTATTCGTAAGCACACGTATTTTTAAAAAAATCAGATTGCATGGGCGGGTAGTGGTGGCCCAGTGGTATAGGGCGCTGGATCACGGATCCCAAGGTTCGGGGTTCGAGCCCCACTCTAGACAAGGTTGTCACTGTGTCCCCCCCAGGTGCAGCTAACTGGGTTATCAAAGGCCGGCCATGTCTCTCTCACTGTCTATGGTGGGAGGTTCATGTAAAAGAACCATTGCTGACTTTCAACAAGAGAAGCTGCAAAACCGTCAGCATGTTTCCGCCCTGTGATAGCCTGGTGAGCTGTCCAGGGTGTACTGTGCTGTACTGTGCCCTAGCCTGGAGTAGGCTGGGATGGGCACCAGCTTCCCCGTGACTCTAATTCGGATTAAGTGGATGAACTGAGATTGCATGTACAACATTGAGGAGATAGCTATTTGTCAACACTCTCTGCTTCAAGGTCGTGTATCCAATTTCAAGGGCGTAGGCTTGTCTGACCGTGGAGAGGTGCACATGTTGTTTGACTGGAACTCGAGTCCGAGGCGCTATAGGCCTAGGCATTAAAGGGGAAATGAAACACCGACTAAATAAGTTGTCGGTAGCTTTAGTATAGTTTATTGAAGCGACTGTGGCTTAAATTTTATATCATAAATAAACCATTGCACACGCAGCGGTTTTGTTTTGTGTGCTTGTCGTATAAGTTATTGACCCAAAAGCCGCCGTTGCTAAGTACCCGCCGATAAAAAGTTACCGTGACGTCACTGGGTTGGTACAAAGTACCACATGAAATATAGTGCATGCATGTCACAGCATATCACATGATATAAACAACATGGAATCTCACGCCAACAACACGCACAGTTTTTCAGCAGAAGACGATTCATCTATTACTCTCAGAAGACAAATCAAATATTATAGTTCAACCAAAAACATTCTCAAGTATATTTCAAACTACATCTGCAAGTACATGTGCGAAATACATTTACAAATTGAGCTAAAGTTATTTATCTATTCAAAGGCACAAACAAATATTAATACATATTTACAGCACAAAAACATACTATTAATGTTATGAAAGTACTGAGCATTAGGCTGCAGATCCAGGCTGGATGGCTGATGATTATTTGATCCATTCATTCTCTGTGCGTCAATGTTTGTGTTCTAACACATGTGCAGGAGTCGGAGGCGGGACTAACGAACTGTGCTTTATTCTCACACTCGCACTTTGTTTGATTGACCGTGTTCAGCTATTATTGCTTACTGATAATATTATGTTTGTTGATTGGTCAGCTCGGGCGTGCACATGCACAGTGCCCGTTACACGTTAACTTCCGATTTATTTCCTGACTCTAATGTGGAACTTATCTCCGACTTTCTCTTCAATAACAGTCATTAAGTTTATTTATAAGATTGTGAATACACATAATTTCTTGTCCAGCGGAACTCAACTCCTGCTGTGTGGGGGGGTGCATGTGCACCCTGTGCCCACCCCACCCCCCACCCTACGCCCTTGAATTTTTCAGATAAAGATTTATTTTTAAAATTAAATTTTAAAATGTCAGTCAGTCATTTTCTGTTGTTTAATCCAGCAGCAGGTCACAGGGCCTAATTAAGGAATGAGGTCCAGACGATCCATTTCCCAGCTATTTCCTCCAGCTCTTCCCGGGGACACACGGGTCATTCCCAGACCAGCCGAGAGACAGAAAGTCCCTCCAGCGTGTGTGCCACAGCCTATGTGAGTATTGTTGTTGGATGCTGGAGTATCGCTTCATGGCTATAACTTAGCTATTTTCCATGGCTACAATGGTCTGGTCTGGTCTGGTACCTTCCGAGTCGTAGGACGACTCTTGGCGACCTGCCATGAAGGACAACGCCTTGATTATCATCTTCATGGACGTTTTCTTGGCGAGGATAGTACAGTGGTTTGCCATTTCCTTCTGCACGATGCGAACCTATGGGCAATGCGAATGGCCAATTAGCCTACTGTGCATGTTTTTGGACCGTAGGAAGAAACCGGAGTACCCAGAGGAAACCCACGCGAGCACGGGGAGAACATGCAAACTCCGCACAGAAACGCCCAGGCGTGAAATAAAACCCAGGCCTTCTTGCTGTGAGGCGGACGTGCTAACCACTATGCCACCATGCTGCCATGGCTACAGTACACCTGGTTTTATGAATATGAAGAGTTTTAAAGAGATTTTAAATCTCTCCTTGGGAGGAATTCAAATTCAAGTTAGATTTCTGGGCAACACCCTCCCCCTGTTTACGAATTTACAATCTTTTTTTTTTTTTTTTTTTGTAAACACTGGTAATGCAACGTAATTACCAGCATGCTCAAGTTTTGCAGATTGTTGTGTAAACAATACCACTAAGTTATTGCTATGCAGGTTTGCTCATAAACTAATAATTAAGTTAAACAATATTTTCTGTAACTGAACCAGAAATTTGACTCCGGTTTCACCCCGACATGCTGAGTGGGTGAAAAAAAAAAAAGACCGAGATAAATAAGAAGTGTGATTTTAGCATCAAAGAGAGTGGGAGGCAGTGAATGATGATTCTCTGAAAGTGTGAATTTCAAATGACCGTCAACCCTACTGTGTGTCACTTAAATAAAGAACTTGTGCATTTTTTTTACTTGTCTTCTTTTCAGAGTGAAAAAAATAAGGAATAAAAGTGAAGTGTAGGTGAAGAACACGGAGAGACAGGAGAGAACACTACAGTCCATCGGTCCTACCGTGATGGATCTTATGTAGAGAACTTTCGAATGGACACCACCCGTGACACTGCACTGTAGATCGGATTTAAACTCACGTTAAACAAAACTTTAAAAAGCATTTTCATTTTGGCCGCTGGGTAGAAGTTGGTCAAAATCCAAAGAGGGTAAAATGTGGTGGTGGGAAAAAAAAAAAACATGAACATATCAAATGTATTACTTCTGCAATGCATTTTAAAATCTCTGCACATATCAGCACATTAAACTTGAAATACAGTACATGAATATATAAATATTTATGAACTAATTAATCAATTAATTGATTAATTATATTTTAATATTTTAATTCTTTCAGCCCCCATTGCAGCTAACTGGGTTATCATAGGCCGGCAATGTCTCTCACTGTCTATGGTGAGAAGTTCATGTAAAAGAACCATTGTTACATGTTAGGGTTATATGGTTATATATACATACACACACATGTGTATGTATATATATATACATACATATATATATATATATACATACATATATATATATATATATATATATATATATATATATATATATATATATATATATATATATATATATATATATATAAATGTATGTGTGTATATATATATATATATGTGTGTGTGTGTATATGTGTATATATATTATTTATATATATATATATATATATATATATATATATATATATATATATATATATATATACACACACACACACACACATATATATATATATATACATATACATATATATATATATATATATATATACATATATATATATATATATATATATACATATATACATATATATATATATATATATACACATATACATATACATATATATATATATATACATATACATATATATATATACATATACATATATATATATACATATACATATATATACACACATATACATATACACATACATACATATACACACATATATACATATATATAGAAATAAATGTATATATGTATGTATGTATATCTGTGATTGTGTAACTCTGAAACATTGGCCTTGGCTTTGAAGAATGACATTCAAATTCTTTTCAAGTGCCTGCTGCTCTCAACCTCCACTGATGAGGACCGTTCTCACTGTAACTGTAAAGGGTGTAACCTCCAGAGGAAATAGAGCATAGTCATGATGACTTCAGAACTGGCCGCTGTGAGACAGACAGCGACGGGAGTGACAGCTGTTGAATAAATCACTGATTTGATTAAATCTGGCCATCACTGTTCAACACCACCAACCCCCAAAAGCCTCGTTCTCTCCTTTCACTCTGTCAGTCACTTTCTGCTGAGGGATATTCGTCTTTGACCGAGTTGTGCGAGGGCGCAATGATACTCACAAACACATACATTCATACTGCCATTATATCCGAGCTGCACTACACTGCCCAAGCTTCAAGATGTCGATCACTGAGCTCTAGGGCAGTATAACTTGAATATAATGACGCCTCAGGAATTTAAAAATGTGGTTTCTGAAGAGCGCATGACAACGCAAGCCTTTTTCAAGATTTTTTTATGAGGGATTTATTGCACTCATTCCACTGTGACAAATGTTGACTTCATGGAATTTATGGAATTCAAATGGCTTTTATGCAGCATGATTACAAAATCTGCTGCATATCGTGCACTGACTTCCTGAGTTTCTCCCTTATAAACGAAATGGTATATTTCAGAAAATAATCTTTGTGGAACCTCTGCAGGAAGTTAGAGCTTCTCAAACCGTACCCCAGGATTATTCTCTTGCTTACACTCATTAGCTGAGTCACTTAACCTATTAGTGTCAGCCCCTATTCGCCAGGTATTCACACTCACACCTCGGGACAACTTAGAACAGCCAATTAGCCTAATGTTCATGTCTTTAAACTATGGGAGGGAACCAGTGCACCCAGTAGGAGACCTATTCAAGCACAGGAGGACATGTAAACTCCACACAGAGACACCTCTATGCCTGGGACTCAAACTTAGAACCTTCTTGCTGTGAAGCAGATGTACAAACTGTGCGACCACAGGTTTATTAATTTATTCATTTTTCTAAGCCACTTAATCCTAATTAGGGTTATGGGGAGACTGGTGTCCATGTCAGGCAATTCTGGGTGACGGCAGAATACACTCTGAGCAGCTCACCAAGCTATCACAGGGCCAATGCACATACCCATTAATACTCCCACTCACACCTGGGATGATCTGGAACAGCCAATTAGCCTACTGTGCATCTTTGGACTGTGTGAGGCAAACAGCGCACCTGGAAAAAACCTACGCAGACATGGGGAGAACATGCACACAGAACCCCACATGTAAATGCCCATCCCTGGGATTTTAACCCAAGCATTGAGATGTACTAACCACTGCACCACCTGCAGGTGCACCTTTTCACTGCTGGTGATGTAAACTCTTTCCCACAATTATTTACGACTTACAGTTGTATAACCAACCAGATAGGGCGCTGGATCGCTGACCCAAAGGTTGGGGGTTCGAGTCCCACTCTCCACAAGGTTGTCACCGCCCCCCCCCCCCAGTGCAGCTAACTGGGTTATCAAAGGCGGGCCATGTCTCTCACTGTCTATGGTGAGAGGCATGTAAAAGAACCATTGCTGACTTTCGTTATGAGGAGCTGCAAAGTCATCAGCGTGTTTCTGTCCCTTGATAAAAGGGTTGTGACAGGAAGGGCATCCGACGTAAAAACCTCTGCCAAATCAAAACATGCGAATCAGATGATTCACTGTGGCGACTCCCGAGTAAAAGGGAAAAAGCTGAAAGGAAGATGGACAGACAGTTGGTATAACCAACCAGACTACTCTTTGGACTGTAATGAATTTCTCATATTATATTATAAATATATATATATATATATATATATATATATATATATATATATATATATATATATACACACACACACACACACACACACACATATATCCAGTTGGTCCTCTACTTACGAAATTAATCCATTCCAGAGCCTTTTTCGTAAGTAGAGGCACACTTTACATGTAAAATGCGTGATTCGTTCCAAGGCTCCCAAGACTACCCCATAAACCCTTTAAAAAATGATAAAAGTACACCAATTTTGTATGAAATATGTCTTAAAAGTAAAACAAAATTATTTATTAAACCATTTAAACATTTAATTCACATATTAAACCATTTTATTAACATATTTATTAATTAAACCATTATTAAACATTTTTTAACACACATACACACACACACACACCCCTCTCTCTCTCTCTCTCTCTCTCTCTCACACTCACACTGTTTCTTTCTGTCTCTCTCTCAGACACACACACACACAGACACACACACACACACACACAAAACTCTGTCTCTCTGGTGTGTTTTGCCAAATGCGGACTCCACCCACACGAAACGTGCAGCCGATGGACCAATTCTATTTAAATGTTTAAATGGACGGGATGTTGTATTAAGTGGAATTACAGTACCTGTTTGAAAGGATAGAGGTCCTGATTCAGTATTAACTTGTTTCCTTGCGAGATCGGAGGTCTTGTCCCACGGAGCACTGTTTTCATGCTCCTTCTGCTTCAATTTCGTGCCGAAATAATTGCCTCCATCACTGTATTTCCACTTTAAGGTCTCCTTCTGCTTCAATATCGTCCCAATTGTAGAGGGGTTTCAGCAATAACAAAATATCACGCTGCATGATCAATCTCAGAACAAGGCAACAGTCCTGTTCAACTCTCCTTCACACATGTGACAAACAGGAAGTATGGGTACAGGAAGTATGGGTACAAGTCAGCCCCCTCTTGGCCAATGGGAGGACAGTGGGGCGGGATGTTGGGAGACAGCCAATGAGCGAGCAACTTGCGCATTGTTTGAATTTTGAATGGCTCGTTTGAATTTTTGAATGGCGCGTTTGGCCCTTTTCGTAAAAAGGTGTTTTCGTAAAAAGAGGACAAAAATGTAGGAAAATGTTTTCGTAACCTGGATTTTTCATACTCTGAGGTTTTCGTAAGTAGAGGGTCGACTGTGTGTGTGTATATTTTATATATATACATACTAGCTAAGAAGAAATGGGACGGTGAGCGGATTGAAGAGAGTAAACAGGAGTACAGGGAGACACAGTGTAAGGCGAAGGTAGCGGTGTCAAAGGCCAAACTGAGGGCGTATGATGACTTGTATGCTAGGTCGGACAGTAAGGAGGGAGAAAATGATTTATACAGGTTGGCACAGCAGAGAAATAGAGATGGGAAGTACGTGCAGCAAGTTAGAATGATTAAGGACAGAGTGGGAAACGTGTTGACTGATGACAGAAGTGTGCTGGGATGATGGAAAGAGTACTTTGAAGAGCTGATGAATGAGGAAAATGAGAGAGAGAAAAAGAGTAGAAGAGGTGACTGTTGAGGACCAGGAAGTAGCAAAGATTAGTAAGGGTGAAGTGAGGAGGGCATTGAATAGGATAAAGAGTGTAAAAGCAGTTGGTCGTGATGACATACCAGTGGAGGTATGGAATTGTCTAGGAGAGGTAGCAGTAGATTTTCTGACAAGAACATTCAACAAGGTCTTAGAGAGTGAGAGGATGTCGGCGGAATGGAGGAGAAGTGTGCTTGTGCCCATTTTTAAGAACAAGGGAGACGTGCAGAGTTGTGGCAACTACAGAGGGATAAAGTTGATGAGCCATACGACGAAGTTATGGGAAAGAATAGTGGAAGCTGGACTAAGGGCAGAGGTCAGTATTTGTGAACAACAGTTTGGTTTCATGCCAAGAAAGAGCACCACAGATGAAGTGTTTGCCTTGAGGATGCTAGTAGAGAAGTACAGAGAAGGTCAGAAGGAGCTGCATTGTGCCTTTGTGGATCTGGAGAAAGCATATGATAGGGTGCCGAGAGAGGAAATGTGGTATTGCGTGAGGAAGTCTGGAGTGGCAGTGAAGTATGTCAGAGTGATGCAGGACATGTATGAGAGATGTAAAACAGTGGTGAGGTGTGCTGTCGGTGTGACAGAAGAGTTCAAGGTGGAGGTGGGACTGCATCAAGAGTCAGCTCTGAGCCCCTTCTTATTTGCAGTGGTGATGGACAGGCTGACAGATGAGGTTAGACAAGAATCTCCATGGACTATGATGTTTGCAGATGACATTGTGATCTGTAGTGAGAGCAGAGAATAAGTGCAGGAAAACCTAGAGAGGTGGAGGTATGCCCTGGAAAGGAGAGTAATGAAGGTTAGCCTCAGTAAAACAGAATACATATCTGTGAATGACAAGGACCCAAGAGGAACGGTGAGGTTACAGGGAGCAGAGATAAAGAAGGGGGAGGATTTTAAGTACTTAGTATCAACAATCCAGAGCAATGGAGAGTGTGGAAAAGAGGTGAAGAAGCGTGTGCAGGCAGGTTGGAATGGTTGGATAAAGTATCCGGTGTGATGTGTGATAGGAAGGTATTGCAAGAATGAAAGGAAAAGTGTACAAGACGGTGTTGAGGCCAGCGATGTTGTATGGTTTAGAAACAGTGGCCCTGGGGAAAAGACAGGAGGCTGAGCTGGAGGTAGCAGAGATGAAAATGTTGAGGTTCTCTTTGGGAGTAATGAGGATGGATAGGATCAGGAATGAGTACATCAGAGGGACAGCACGTTAGAGGTTTTGGAGACAAAGTCAGAGAAGCTAGATTGAGACAGTTTGGACATGTACAGAGGAGGGATGCTGAGGCTGGAACTACCAGGCAGAAGGCCGAGAGGAATACCAAAGAGATTTATGGATGTGGTGAAGGAGGACATGAAGGTAGTTGGAGTAAGAGTAGGAGATACAGAGGATAGGGTGAGATGGAGGTGGATGGTTTGCTGTGGCGACCCATGAAGGGAAAAGCCGAAAGAAAAAGAAGAATATATAATTATATACAGTGGTACCTCACCTTATGAAATTAATCTGTTCCAGAAGTGGTTTCGTAACCTGGATTTTTCGTAAATTGAACTGCATTTTACATATAAAAGCCCTGATTCGTTCCAAGGCCCCCAATACTACCCTCTAAACCCTTTAAAAATTATAAAAGCATATCTTTTAAGGCCTCATTCTGCTTCAATATCGTACTGATGGTAGACGGGTTTGGCCATATCTAACACTCCCTAGTCTGCTGCATTTCCCTTCTTCCAAAATTTAAAGTTTAAACTATAGAAATCCAGCAGTGCACATTTCAACCGTGATGAAGTTTCATGCACCTCCATTACAGCTCTTCGCCATCTGCCAACATCCCACCCCACTGGCCTCCCATTGGCTATCTCCCAACATCTCGCCCCGCTGGCCTCCCATTGGCGAGGAGGGATGAAGCAGCTCCCTCCCACTGGGTATTATGGAGTTGCATCTCCATAATACCCATGATGCTATTCGTGTAAAGGATAGAGTTACTGTTTCGTGAGTTTTTCGAGTGTGCTCACTGCAACTTTATTTTTCGGCTCAGGCTTTTAACCTTGCATAAACATTTGTAAGATTATAGCTCTGCTAAGAAGACATGGTCAACGCACGCACACATGCACGCACACACACGTGCACACACACGTGCACACACACACATACACACACACACACGATGCCCGGTGCGAATGAAAAGAAGAAGCGGGCTCATGGTATGCGGTTGAGTGATATCGCAAACGTTTATTCAGTTAAGTGGTAAAATCAGAGCCTTTATTCAATTTGATTCAACTTTATTTTCATTACACATGTATAAATACAGGATACCAAAACACAGTTTAGCATCCAATCAAAAGTGCAGAGAGCAGCAAGTACAATATATACAGAGGGTATAATGTATAATGTGTCTCCTGATCAAATGAATTGATATGAGATATACAGAATATTCATTGCATTGGACTTGCAGTTGATATGGTGACCATCAGAAAGCATGTATGGACCAGTCTCCGCTTGTATTACAAATATGCAACTCGACACGCCTTGACTCCTGGTATGTACTGAAATGCACAGATCCAGGGTCTGTGGTTTGATCTTGTGCTCAGATTACTGTATCTGATTCTGCTCATGTCCCCATTTGATCAGCGTTCTCTGGCTGTCTCTCTCACAAAACCATGCTGCTAAGTGAACTTCTGAAATTGGCTACACTTGATTTATCCGAGGTGTCACAGAGTGTGAATGTGCATGCAGTGTCCTTTAATCAATTCGCATCCCATTCAGGATGAATTCCTGCCTCCTGTACATATAATGTAGTGCTTAAGCCTCGGTTACCCAGAATTACTTCACGGTAGATGAGAGAAGCTGATTTATTTATTTTATTTTTTTTGCTCTCCAGGGTTCAACCAGCATTATCCCATTAATGTTCTGTGCTCTTCTGTCGGAGAGCCCGGACCTACCTTGAGAACCAGCAGGGTGTGGCTTCCAAGGAAAGTTTGTTCATGTTGCAAATAATCAATTCGACTGCTCATAACAATAATGTAATCATGAAGGCACCCATAAAGTATTCATAGATTACTGTGGATTTCCATGAAGGTAAAAATGCACATGAAACAGCAACTGCTATATACGCATTGCAGTTACCGCCAACAGACATCACGCGTACAATGCATGCATCACAACTACTCATGTTTGTCAGGCATGTGCATATTTCCTCTGCCCATCTTATTTGCGAATGGCCGCACTAATCCCAGCCGGTGTTCACACCTATCATTTAGCTATAAGAGATCTTAGCTATAGTGAGAATGACTGAAAGAAGGGGAGGAAAAAGCTATGGTGCGATTATCAGGTATTGGTTTCGATTCCCATGGAGACAAATCCTCCAGAACACGTAATTCAAGCTGTCACAAGCCTGAACTGTCAGAAAACAAGCGTTTGGAAATGAAAAGCAAAGTCTTCAAGTGATTCTTTTCTCTCAGCTACAAGGCAACCCCCACACGCTTCACCTTCAACTACTGAAAAGCTTCCACATGAAAGCATCCTGATATATAATCAGCTTCTCTAGTGGACACACACACACACACACACACACACACACACACACACACACACACACAGACTTTATATATATCACTGCATTTTGCTGAAACATTGCACAAGGCTGTGAACAGCTCAGTGGGTCACGAGTGAAAAATAGCTTTCCATGACCCCCCCCCACACACACACACACACACACACACAATTATCTAGTGACCATTACATGTATTCACCCCACCTTTCTCCACCTCCTGCTTAGCCCCTTCCTCCTTCTGCCTCTCACGCTGTCGGAGCTGTCCACAGCACTTAAAAACACATCAATACAGCTAACACTTCCCCTACAACCCTGTTTCTGCATCCCTACTCTTCACTGGCAACCACAAAGACTCGGATCCTTCTCCTGGGCATCCCTGACCCCATTCATCTCTCTCCATCCAGTCCTATTGCACTTTTCAAAAGATGCCAGATTTGCTTGTAGCGATTACAGCGCATACTCTGTCTTCTACTTTGTGCTTTCATGCAGCTCTTGATTTCTGTCTCACTCGCTTTTCTTTTGTCTCGGTGCAAAGGAGGCCTTGCGGGAATGATTGACAGGTTAACAGTCCCCAAAGCACAGTAACGAGAGCGAGAGAGAGAGAGGGAGAGAGAGAGAGCGAGAGAGAGAGAGGGAGAGAGAGAGAGAGGTAAAGATTGCACTCTGGTGTTCAAGGTTAGATATTACACAACATTAAACACAGCAATGATCTACACAAACCTGAAGAATAGTAATGAGCAAAATAAACAAAAAAAGTGTTTGGCTTTTAAGATTTTGGTTTTTCAAGATTCCTGCAGGCGGCACTGTAAGCCTCGCAGAAAGAAGTCCTGGGTTCTACTTCCGGACTCGGAGAATTTCTTTGTGCACTTTCATGTATTCCCCGTGCTTGTGTGGGTTTCTGTCAGAAACTCCGGTTTACTCCCACAGTATAAAACATGCAGAGTCGACTAATTGGCTGTTCCAAATCAGCCCTAGGTGTGAGTGTGATTGTGAATGGTTGTGTGTCCTGGCCTTGCAATGGCCTAGCGAGCTGTTCGAGGTACTGTATACCGAACCTTTTCCCAGAGTCGACTGATAGAAGCGCCAGTCTCCCCACGACCCTAATCAGAATTAATCCCTTTGGTAACCTTGCAGTAATTCTGAATTTTGTTGTTGTTGTTGTTGCCTTGAACATCCGTATAGTGCATCTAGCTCAGAAAATAAATCCTGGCCCACTCATGGTCACACAATCTACAATTGTACTTGGCATTTTTGAAAAAAATCCCTTACAAGAACCTGTCTGTATTTCAGGCCCAAAAATGCACTACGTATATGTAAACGATGATCATTCCTAAAGTACTATGAGCTTTATTCTTATTGTCTCATGTTTTGCTGTAACTTGATAAGAACGTAGGCTGTCGTGTTGCAAAGAGGCGCATCTCTTGTTCTAACATCAACCACCAGATGGTTCACACATTTTCATGCAGGACTAACACATGTACAATTGTGTGCTAGGGTACTGAAATGGCCTATTGTGGAACCTGTGCTTCTGAGACGGCAAAAAGGCAGATTTAACGTCCAGCTTTTCAAGGGGTTAAAGGGCAAATGGTCCGGTTAATAACTAAATATATTATTAATATATAACTAAATATTTTAGCAAATATAACATCAAAAATTAAAGGCATCACTCCGGGTCAGTAGTGCCTCTGCAATCGTGGCCATGATCGTACCAGACTCTGAGGTGCTTGTCATGATGAATAATTCTATTCAAAGAATCAGGCACCTTCAATATGTTTAAATTACAAAGAATAAAAATTTGTAAGTGCTACTAAAAACTAATGAGGTCCAAGATGCTTCTAATCCCGTTTTAATACACAAGTAAGTTATTTTAGAGGGCAGTTCATGCATCAAATGGTCTGAGAATAGTCTGGTTTCAACTCTATGGGGAGAAATCTGAGCCAGCTCTACGGTTGGAACATAATGGGGAGCCATAGTCTGTTGATATTTGCGTCTGGTGATGTCCCCACCCATTTCACAGAGCTTTGGGATATCTCTGTATTGGAGGTGACCGTAAACCATGACTGGCTCCTCAGTGAACTCTGAGTCCAGCAATTTTCTAGATTGTCAGTAGTAACACTGATGGAATGGAATTAATAATTCATCTCAAATATATATTTTTCATTATGTTTCTGATAATATCAGTTTCCATGATTTATGGCCTTGTCATGGTGTTTTTGTGGTGTCCTGTACAGCAGTGGTCCCCAACCTTTTTATCACCGTGGACCGGTCAACACTTGACAATTTTACCGCGGACAGGAGGGGGCATAGAATGTTAATTTATTATTATTATTATTATTATTATTATTATTAATGAACACTCAATGAATGTTATTTTTCAACACTTAAATAAAGTTGGTTGGAGCTTGAACTCTTCAAAAAAAAAAAAAAAAAAAAAAGACATGATCATGCACCAGCTGAGAGAATGAAGGCTCAGGTTCAGTCTCACCAAAAATCCCTGCTAATGTTTAAAACATGTCCAACACGCCCCTGTTCACACGCCGTCCCCTTATAGGTTACATGTTAGAGGTCAAATGACCGACGTGTAACCGACAGAATCCGGTCATTTTTCAAAATAAATGATCGTTCAGACTCAGATAATCAATAAAACGAAAATAATTAATTATTTCTTGTGCGGCCCGGTACCAATTGATCCACAGACCGGTACCGGTCCGCGGCCCAGAGGTTGGGGACCACTGTTGTATAGGACTGGTATGGTGTATGGTTACCACTGCAAGAAATAATAGAGTTGATTCTAAAGCAGACATCAATAGCTACGAGTCCTAATGGAGCATCTGAGGGAGCCATCAGGAGGCAAACTACAACTTTTGTGCAGTGAGTTGTTTTGTGGATAGTCCTTGCATAACCGAGCTGAGATCTTGAGGGTTTCTATACTTTTTGCAAAAAGATTTTATAACATTGCCTGAGAGATGCTTTAATACCTGTATTTTACATATATTTATGTAAATATGTCATATTTTATGTATATTACACAAACATCAATGAGTCTGGAACACCAAAAAAAACTCGAGACGTTGCACTGGTTGTCCTTCCACGGACCACCTTTGTTAGGTACTTACGACTGTATATTAGGAACACCCCACAAGACCTACTGTTATGGAGATGAGACCAAGTTGTTTAGATATTACAACGTGCTTCTTATTAAAGTCACTCTGATTCTGATACTTTCTCATTTCTCCTGCTTCCAATACATCAGGTTTGAGAGCTGGCTGTTCACTTTCTGTCGAATCCATCACTATAACGAGATAATTAAATTGTATTCGTTTCACTTGTTTGTCATTGCGGCTTCCCAGGTTGTGTTCTTTTATTCCTGTTACCTGAGACACTCAAGTGTCTCTGAAGATGAGAGGCATGAAATAATTCGGTGCGTCTCTGTCTCTCCTCCCTCACTCCTCCCGCTCTTATCACGGCGAGACACTCCCTCCAGCTCCAGCCTGATAATCTCTCAACTTATTTTGGAGGCTTATAGTTTTTATCATCATGCAGCGTTACAAACAGCATCCTCCGAGATTAAGGATATATTTATAGGTACACTGCCAAAACTAGGAGAAATTGGCATTTAAAAATAAGATTTAAAAACTATTCGAAGAACAGCAACTGCATTTTATTGTGAAATTAATTGGATAAGTTCCTTTTTCACTTCCTTTTTTTTGACAAGCGTTTGATCCGTGAATGGAGGGCAATGATATGAGAAGTGACTTCCATTTCTGAGAATAAAGAATAAAACGTATCCAATAAACAATACTCAAGTCATCATTTTAGCAACCAATAGCATCCAATCATCATCAGATCCAGCCTACGTAATAACATACACACAACCCTAATTAACAAGTGCACACTATCAATATGATCATCTGGTGCATTTAGTGAAGCAGATTGTTCAACTGGCTGTAAAATAAATAAATAAATAAATAAATATGAGACTGATGATGATGATGATGATGATGATGATGATGATGATAACAGGCAGAATGGTGGGCAGAGCTTAGCATGACCTCCTCACAGAAACAAGGCCGGAATTCAACTTCCTGTGATTGATGGGCGGGGGGTTCTCTGGGTACTCCGTGTTCTCCTCAACTTCCAATAACATGCACAAGAAGCTAATTGGCGGTTCCAAATTGTCCCTAAAACTGAGTGTGAATGGTTGCATGTGTTGAACCTGCAATGGCCTGGCAAGCTGTTGAAGGTGTACCCCACTCTCACCCAGAGTTGACTGAGATGGGTATTAGCCTTCCGGTGACCCTACCTGGGATTACGTGGCTTAGAAAATTAATAATTAATAATAATAATTAATAATAATAATAATAATACACTGTAGTGAAAACAGGAAGGATAATGAGTGCATTACAAGTGGTATTGCTGGACCTGGAGATGTTGGCATTGTAGATAAGTTTCAAGATCCAAAAATTCCAGGATCTCAAAAGTGAGATCACATGTCACGGTCTATGAAGTATTAAATTGTGCGTGGTTCCGCTGGTGGCTGGCTGACTAGGCATGGTTTCCAAAAACCTGGCCAAATACTTGGATCCAAACTAAGGTAGAACGCCGATGGAAAGCTGTTTTACTCAGCTCTCTAAGAATCCGTAAGAACATACCAGAGGTCTAAGGCTGTGGGCCGGTGTCAAGTTATTAAATAATAATAATAATAATAATAATAATAATAATAATAATTAATCATTATTATTATTATAATTCTGAACTGGTGCTCATGCTACATCAGAGGGTGGTGGAAAAAGTAATTGCCTTCTACATGCTAACCACAAGCATGAGCTCATCATAGCACATAATAGGTAAGTGTCACTGTTTACAGGCAAGCAAGGAAGAGAGCGTGTGTCGCCGCTCTCACACAGAGAACACGTCCAGCTTTCTTGGACTCCTGGCCATTAATGAATCATCAGAACATGAACTTGTGATCATCCACTTCTGCCAATATTCAGAATTTCACAAATGCACCAATTACAGAGCCAAACTCGAAAGAACAACCGCCCCCACAAATACTAAAATAAATCCTCATTTACTGATTAAAAGAAACACATTTTTTTTAAATAAAATTTTAATGAAAAAAATCATACACTTTATCACAAGCCAAGTACTAATGACCCATCTTCTTTCCTCACTCATTCACACACACACTATGAAACACATGTAATTATGAAGAGCATTAACAATAAGGGCGTGGCACATTAAGTTAGCTGTAAAACAGGTTTTACAGGAAGTGGTATACAGAGATCCCTCGCTACTTCGCGCTTCAATTCATGCAGCTTCAGTACATCACGTTTTTAAAAAAAAATAAATAAATATTCTTCGGATTAAAAAATAAGGACATTAAGGAAGAATAGGGGGAAAAGTTAAGGAAAATGCCACAAAAACAAGGCCAATTATGCAAAAAGAAAAAAAAACCTAAATAAACAAAAACAAAAAAAACAACCCAAAATCTCCCATCAAAACTACTTACATTGTTGCATCTGTGTGTGCACGTGCACGCGTATGTATGTGTGTCGTCGTCTTCTCATGCAATACCATCTGTATGTGTGTGGATTTATGCTTTGTTTACATATTATGTTATTTTAAAAAATGTTTGTTATTATAAGCATTTAATATGTATTCATTGATATTATATACATATATACATGTACGTATACGTCAGTCAGGGGGGTGGGGGGGGTGATCCTATTTCGCGGATTTCAATAGCGCATGGGGATCTCGGTCCCAATTAACCATGGAACGTGAGGGATCCCTGTATATTAAAATGTTTTCGATCAGTCTAGAGATTACTTTAGAATAGTTTAATTTATGGTGAACAGGTACAAACAAGTATATTTACTTATCATGTATCATATCTCATGCTTACATCACAAGAGATGAAGCGGTGCACTGCATCCTGTACGGACACTGACACCTCAAAGATATTCAACAATGTTTACATGCATAATACGAATGTTCTGTATAAAAAGCATGTATTTGACATCGTACTTATCCTGAAAAAAAACTACAAACTTCAGCATTAAGAAATCAAAAATTATTTGCATGAATTACTTGTTAAAATAAAAAGGGGAAGGTAATCAACACCTACTTGAGCGATAGGAAGCCCAGAATAAGATGTCTGAGGATGTAATGCTGAATAATGCTGAATATTACACCAGGAAATTAAGACCATTTAAAGGCTTGCTCTGATTGATATATGGATTTTATTTTCAGCCGGAGATTGAACATACACCATTCGATGCGCGACAAACCACTTACCACTTAAACAAACAAATACAAACCTCGATGTTGACAAACCAGTCTGGTTTATTAATGCTGAAGTTAGATTGTTAACGTTAACCCATGCCGGAGATATTAGTTCGTAAACGTGTAATATAAAACATTACTGAGCATCTGACTTTGACACCCGAGACTGTTGAACTGTGAGTGTTTGTGTATGAAGCGCTTGTACACAGTACATGGATAACAACTGTGACAATACAACAGGAAGTACAGAAAACAGAGCCAGGAATTTTTAAATGGTGGCAGCACTTTGGAGCTGAAATACAAGCTAATTTATGAAAGAGGAAATTTTACAGAATGTGGCAGTGCATTCTCTCGCCCGCCAGTCTCTTTCTGTCTCTCCCAAAGCAATTAAAGGGTTTTTAAGACGTGATCATTCATCAAGTACATTGAGATTTTTTTTTAAATATTCATCGCTCTATTTTGTGCTTAAAACATTAAATTTCATAGCTGTCGATGGAGAGACAGAAACAAACCGACAAAAAGAGAGAGAGAGTGAGAAACCGACAAAAAGAGAAAGAGACAGAGAAACTGACAATGAGAGTGTGAGAGGAGAGAGAGAGAGAGACAGAGCAAGACACACATATAGAAAGTGAAAGAGAGTGAAAGAGAAAGAGGGTGAGAGAAGAGAGAGAAACAAAAGAGAGAAATAAGTTTTTTTTATTATTATTATTTCTTGGCCGGAGAACACAAAATCAAACCAGATGCACACCAGCATAGACAGAACGTTTTCAGTTTCAAACACAAAATATAAAAAAAAAATAATAAATATTTTTTTTTTAAAAATTAAAAATCACACCAGCCTCGTTCATGGTTATTATGCATGCTTAAGGTTTTGATTTTGTATTTGCCTTCAAATAAATCAAAAGAATCTCATGAAAATCATGAACCTCTCTGCATTTCAAGCACCAGAGAGGATACAAAATACTGACTCAGTGTACAAACATTTCACACAAAATTGTACAACAGCTCATGTGTCCGGAGGTCATGACAGAGCTCCTTTCAAACCAAAAACATGCACTGAACCCTCACTCTCACTCACTGAAAAACACTTAATCCTACTAGGGGTGTCGTGTGGAGGCCGGTGCCCATCACAGCCAACTCGGATTGAAGGTGGGGTACACCCTGAAAAGCTCGCCGAGACCTTTCGTAACACACACAACTAGAGTCGGCCCCCTTCTTATGAAATTAAGCCGATCCAGCGCCTTTTTTCGGAACCTGGGGTTTTCGTAAGTAGAGGCGCATTTTACATGTAAAACACATGATTCGTTTTAAGGCTCCCAATACTACCCTATAAACCTTTTAAAAATTATAAAAGTACAACAATTTTGTATGAAATGTGTTAAAAAAAAGAAAATTATTTATTAAATCATTTAAACATTTTATTAAAATATTAAACCATTTTATTAACATTTCTTAATTAAACCATTATTAAACATTTTTATTAACCAATTTTTTTTATTAACCAAACCAAACAACATCAAACATTACTAAACATTTATGACACACTCTGCCAAGTGCGGGCGGCGTCGCGGCCGACACCGGAGCTTTTGGGGCGGAACGCGGCTTGTCCGGACTTCTGATCTGTCAAGCAGGCAAGTGCGCTTTGAACACTTGTTTAGTACTCAACATTCACTCGTTTGCTTGGGGGATCGAAGTCCGGATGAGCCGCGCACCGTCTCGGGGGCTCTGGTGTCGGTTGCAACGTCACCCACACTCGGTTGAGCGCATTTGCGGCGCGCTCTGTGGCGCGCTTCGCCGAAGACACCGGAGCTTTTGAGACGGGGCGTGGCTCATCCGAACCTTCGATCTGTCAAGGAGGTAAGTTCGCTTTGAACACTTATTTAGTATTTAACATTCACCTGTTCGCTCGAGGGATCGGAGGTCCGTATGAGCCGCGTTTTGCCCCCATTCGGCGGAGCGCATCACATTTATTAAACATTTACTGATTGAAACAACTTAAAAAACGAAAAATAAGCTGCAACGAGCAATTTCAAAAAAAAAAAAAAAAAAACAGTACAGCTCTCCTTTACGCGTGTCACAAACAAGCATTATAGGTACAGTACTATGGAGATTCAGCTCCCTCCTGGCCAATGGAAGGCCAATAGGAGGGCAGCGGGGCGGGATGTTGGGAGACAGCCAATGAGAGAGCAACTCGAGCATTGTTTGAATGTTTAAATGGCGCGTTTTAATATTTGAATGGCGCGTTTGGTGCTTTTCGTAAGAAGTTGTTGTTTCGTATACAAAGGGCAAAAATTTAGGAAAATGTTTTTCGTATACTGGATTTTTCATATTCAAGGATTTCGTAAGAAGGGGTCTGACTGTATTCACATTCACACTTACACCTAGTGGTAATCTTTAAAAGCCCATTTAGTCTTTGGACTGTCGGAGGAAACCAAAGGACCCAGAGGAAACCCACTCAGGTACAGGAAGGGCATGCAAACTCGACACAGAAATAAATCAAACCCAGGACCTTCTTGCCGTTAGGCGGACATGCTGCTCAATACACTATCACGCCGCCCAGTGGACACTCCTCGAATAAATATTAAATAAATCTCTCTGTATAGAACTCGGCTTTATATGAATAAATCAACTTTTTTGTCTGTTATGCAACACATTTCGGAATGTTTATTGAACGTCCACTATACAATGTCCCTGTGAATGAGCGGCTACTGCAAAAACAAGAAATTGGTAAAAACGAGCACAACGGTGCGACGGTATAAAAGAAAACATTTCAGATTTTAACAAGAAGAAAATATTACATTGCAGTATTGATAACATCACATGTTTTAAATCACATGTTTTATGGTTATGTGGTTTTGGGAGAGAATTTCCAGAAGAAATTTCAAAGTTTTAGCTGCATTTCAGTAAACTTTAGACTGAGATAAGAGAAATGTCTGGGGATTTAGAGCATTTTACACCGATAGCAGCAATTCTAGCATTTTACGGGTGTAGCTGGAGACAGGCTGTGTAACAGTTCTTAGTATGCTTTGGGGAAATGATGGAAGTTTCGGAGGAACTTATTAATTATATTCTTAGTTAATTATTAACATTTCAGGCACATTTTATGTAAAATTAAGTGTTTGTGTAGACATACTGGTGGCGTCCTATGGCTCAGGACTAGAGCTGTGGAATCGGGGGAAGATTTAGAGATTCCAAGGCGCTGTGGTAAAGTTCCCTCAAAGCCTTCAGCAACAACAACCGGCAAAACATTTGATTAAAAAGATGAGGTAACGCCTCCTAAAGAGAGGGAGAGGGAGAGAGGGAGAGAGGGAGAGAGAGGAAGAGAGAGAGAGAGAGAGAGAGAGAGAGAGAGAGAGAGAGAGAGAAGCCAGATGGAAAGAGTAAAAAGAGGTGGGGTGATGGAGAGGTGACGATGTGAGAAAGGGTTAGAGGTTAATGTCACTGAACTCATGTGACCTGTTTAAATAGCATTAATCAATGTTTCCATGCTGCTAGTTCTCTCTCTCTCTCTCTCTTTCTCTCTCCCTCTTACACACACACACACACACACATATACACACACACAGTGACTCTTACCCCAAGTACATGGACTCTGTTATAATAAGAACTAAAATCTTTACTAAGAGACACCAGGAGTCTGCAGACCTACAAAAATACAACAGCCACAGTTACAGAAAAATACTGATAATTACAGCTGCAGAAATTCATTCACTTTCTCTCTCTCTCTCTCTCTCTCTCTCTCTCAACCCCACCACACACACAGGGATCCCTCACTTTCCATGGTTAATTGGGACCGAGACCCCCACAACCACCAAATTCCACGAAGTAGGATCAACCCCCCCCCCAACTGACATACATACATGTATATGCGAATATAATATCAATAAATACATATTCAATGCTATAAATGCTTATAATAACAATTAATCATTCAAAAATAATGCATATTATGTAAATAAAATATAAATACACACACATACAGACGCACATGCATATAACTAGTTTTGATGGAAGGTTTTGGGTTGTTTTTTGTTTGTGTTTGTTTAGGGGTTTTTGCATAATTGGCTTTGTTTTGTGGCATTTTTCTTAAATTTTTCCCCTATTCTTCCTTAATTTCCTCATTTTTTAATTAGATGAATATTAAAAAATAAATAAATAAAAAAAATTTAAAAATACGCCATGCACTGAAGCCGCATGAATTGAAGCGCAAAGTAGCGAGGGATCCCTGTGTGTGTGTGTGTGTGTGTGTTTTATATATATATATATATATATATATATATATACACACACACACACATACATATACACTCCCCATATTGATCGATTGATCGATAGATAGATACTGTCAAAAAACACACATATGAAAATATGAATATTAAGATGCATTTCCATGGAAACCGATCAAAGTACTGGAATAAATATTACACCTCAACAAGTGTTTCAAAACAGACACCAGCATGTACAAACCTGCTCTGTTCTTAAATTAACTCTGGCTCCAGCCCCCTCCAGCTCCAGCATCTGTCCAGATTGGTCCAAAAGCTCCGAAAACGGAATGATGTAATTGAAGAGAAGAAGCCACTCCCCCTAATGGAGACAATTTTAAAGTAAAATCTGCAGGATTTAATGCTACCTCAAATTATTTATTTAAAATTCTGTGTAAAAAACAAAATTAATGGGATGTTGAATTACCTCTTCTTTTAGAGAGGAAAAATCCAACTCTGTGCATGCAGGGATTTCTGGGTAGATGCCTGGAGAACAGTTATTTCGCATGAATTTTATTGCGTGTGTAATTTTAAACAGCTGCCAGCAGCACTGCACTCTGTGCTCATATTTGAACACCGTAATGAGAAAAGCCTGAAAATTTTGATTCAGATATTAAAGTCTTCGAAATGAAAAGTCTAAAATCACTTACAAGGTATTAACATAATAAGGCAACACTGTTTTTATTTGAGCGTGATGCTGATATTTATCTTCACCGAGGAGGTCGTGTTTTACCGGTGGCTTGTTCGCAGAATTATGTTGTGTGGATTTCATGAAATTCTTTAAACATTGTGAGGATTAATGTTGACGTTGATATAATGGCAGAAGGACTGGTGGGCTTGGTGGAGGTTTGCGCTCTTAGAGTGCTCCTGTTAGGAAATACTATTCTTATCATCACATGGGTACACAACACAGAGTGTGATTACTGTAGACCCTACGCAATGCACTATAGTCAAAGGGACTTTGAGATGAAATTTGAAATTCAGCCCGAGTAAAAAGTGACGTTTAGCAACCTGAAAAAATGTAAATATCTTTTTTAAAAAAACGATAAGTTACGAGAAAAAATATATATTTTGAAAATGAAAATGATGTCATTGCTCATTTTTGTATAAAGCAAGAGACGATTTAACAAAAAGGCAAATATGAATTTTGAATATTAAATATTTAAATATACACTTCTTACCTTCAACCTTACATTACATATGTGAAGGTAAGAAGAGCATATTTAAATATTTAATATTCAACAGGATTTTTCGACTAGTATTCAGAACAGTGACATTTGTTCATATAACCCCACGCAAGGTATGAACGTCCCGTTCTCACCGGAATATTCCCAAGAACTTCCTTTTTACTCGGGGCAACTGTCAGCTGTTACTAAAACAAATATGTTGACATGAATGGTAGTTGGATTCAGCAGTGAGCCTTAAAGCAAACCAAAGATTACTGACCCATGGATATTGACATGTGGACAGGACTCAGGTTTTATAATTCACATTTATAAGTAGTTTAATTTGTTGGCAGATAAATATATAAATCAAAGCCTGGAGGTATAGAAAACATTTGTGTATATTTACACTTCAAAGTGGGATTTGTTGGTGAGCTGTAAGTAAGAAATGGCGGTAAACAGATTTTTATACATGTACTGTACTATACGCGGATAGAATTCTACAAATACGTCTATATTTCTTTATTTTTTAATGAAACTCTACTATTTATATAATCTGCAAAAAAAAAGTGATCAGAATTGTGATCAGAAACCAGCCAGTTGCACAACAGCTCTTCCCCGTTTTAATCTATTTAACAGCATTCATGCTGAATGTTAAAGGAGCCACTCAGTAAGTTTCTCTTTTCGCCGCTCGGTGGGTGTGACCACAGTGACATCATGTGCATGTGCCTCACCTTGCTCTACATCTTTTTCATAGCTGCTGAAGAGTGTGTGCAATCTTGCACAGTTATACATAACAAATACTCCACCCCTAGGACCTTTTGTAGACACGCCCACCTCACGCTGTACATCCAGAGTCACCTAATTAAAAAAAAAAAAGAGTGATGTCAGTCATCGAAGCCCCACTGATTTTAACAAACAAACAAAAAAAAGAGTCTTCTTAATATGCGTATGTTGGGGTCTAATGTACCTCAACCCATATTAAGTGAGACTGTAGTTCAGCATTTTTTTGCTAAGATTCTATAGATTCTAGCTAATTTAGTGGAGGTGAATCTGCGTGTGTATGGAGATCAGAGCAGAATCAAAGTAGAATATGGCTCTAATATGGTCAATTTCATTGGAAAATTACAAAATAAAATGTGCTTTTTGGTCATCCTCATGTTACAAATTTGGGTTCCACGGGCAGGGCACACATTAAGCACAAATGCATTTATGTTACTGGGACACTCCAGTGCAGACAGATATAAATGCATGTGTGCTGAAACACACTCACCGGGCTCGTGTGCGCTGTGGAAAGCAGCTCAAACCGAACTGTGGCACAAGTCATCACCCTAATGATGTCATCCCAAGTCTGTCCTGTAAAGTTAACAGCAAAACGGAGTCACTTTCATAGATATGTAGCAGTTATTCAAACTGCACACACACACACACACCTCATTTTATATACCGTATTTTCCGGGTCATAAGGCGCACCGGATTATAGGGAACACCGTCAAATTTTTTGTGGATTAAAGGCTTTTAAGTGAGCCTTATGGTCCGAAAAACACACACACACACACACACACATATATATATATATATATATATATATATATATATATATATATATATATACATATATATATATACATACATATATATACATATATATATATATATACATACATACACATATATATACATACATACATACATATATATATATATATATACATATATATATATATACATATATATATATATATATATATATACACATATATATACATACATATATACATACATATATATACATATATATATATATATATATATACATATATATATATATATATATATATATATATATATATATACATATATATATACATACATACATATATACATACATATATACATACATATATATATACATATATATATATATATATATATATATATATATATATATATACATACATATATACATACATACATATATACATATATATATATATATATATATATATATATATATATATATATACATACACACACACACACTCCAGCACTTACCTTCCACTTGGTCTCCATATTTCATTTCTGAAGCTTCTTTCATCTGCGCTCTTCTTAAGCTAAAGTAAATTTGCACACACACACACACACACACACACACACACACACATACACACACACATACACACACACATACACACACACAGACACACCTCTAATTATTTGTGACAGTTGTAAGTTTTCTGGCATTATACAAAGTTGGCCAAGAGGTAACACTGTGGTGGTATCAATAGTAGCATGATAGGAAGATGTCGCAGGAGATGTCTAGTTTTTAAAGGTTTAGTTGCATGTTATGTATTAACATTTGGCTTCCAGTTTATGAATTGGGAAGAGACTAAATATAAAAAGAACTCAAGAGTTATGTTTCAGGAGTTTTATAAAATCAGTTTCTGTAACCAAACAGATTTACACCTTAAGATCTGCAGTGCTAAGTGTTGGGTATACAGTACGGAGAGAGGACAGAAACATCCTGTCTGGAAGTGATAACTTGCACTTCACCAGCTGACAGTCTGAGGGACGAAAGCTGATTATGAATCTGGATTATTTGGACGCCAGGAGGACGCTCACTACCAGAATACACAGGAAAACACAGTACTAGTGGCTGGAGGGGGTAGACTGGCCCATGACTGGCCCGTTTTATAGGGTTCAGTTCCCTTCAGGCTGAGGTATACATGAGATATTGAAGATAAATGTATGCTTCCAAACATTTGGCAACATTTTGTAGAACTCCTGTTTCTGTTCCAGCAGGACAGCACCCCTGTGCACAAAGCAAGGAACTTCGGTTCAACAAATCTGGCATACAAAGAGCCCTGATATAAATAAATCCGTAAGCTCATTTGGGATGAATGGGAACATCAGTGCCTGAACTCACAAAGCCTCTGTTAACCGAACAGACATGAAATCCACGATACTAAATCTGAGCCCTCGAATCAAACTAAAGACCTTCTTGTTGCGAGATGTACAGTATGTGCTAACCCCTACAACATTGTGCTGCCGACAGCTTGCACATACAGTATATATTTATGATTGTAACTAGCTCAACAGGCTCATCTGTTTGATGCACCATTGATACTCTGCTTGGCTTTGCTTGGTTCAGCTAATTGCTGTGATCTGCACTGTTAAAGCCTTGAGTGCTGCCAACAGTAAACTGCAGTCTGCCCTCTGGTGGACAAACTATGCAACAGCATAACAGTCAAAAGTATCCATCTGTCATCTCTCTATTTCTTTTTGAATGTTGTGTACGTTTATCATCTGTTATTAATGCTAATATAGATTTTATTACAGTTATCTCGTATTGGCATTGCCATAATTCTGTAAAAATATATGATCTACTTATTAAAATATTAACATGCAGCATATGATAAATTTATATTGTATATATAAAAGTGCATTACTTACTCCAGGTATTGAGCTGCATTCATTTGAAAACCTGGAGTCTTCACTGGACCACACACTACCAGTCTCTGACAGACAGAGAGATAAAAAGAGAGCGAACAAAAAGATTGAGAGAAATCCAAAAATGGGCAAATTCATGCAAACATTTCTTCACTTAATTAATAATGTTTCTTTGACAAAATGTTACACAACATGAAGAAAAATCATAATAATTGTTGTGTCAGGCAATATATGTATAAAAATATATAGAAATAATTGATGGATTTAAGCTTTGCCAAAAAACGAGCATCTCCCAATAAATATCTCTCGATAACCTTCCCTATCTGATTTCCGCTTTCATTCCTATCACCTGACTTCTAGTTCTTCTTTTATGAGCTATTCCAAAAGTTATGACATCACTGCAGCGGGTACTTTTGATTTCCATTCTGCTCTGTGGTCGTGTCGATCATCCGTCCCTGGACTTGTTGGTGTAGTTATCCGTTTAACAGGTTCATGTTCTGATTTCAGTGTTTGTTCGATGAACATTTGCTGGCCTGCAAGTCTGTCTGCCCAGAGTTAGATTGTTTTGTTTTTTATTGTGTGTGAGGCAGAGCAATGGTATATGAGCTTTTTTTGTGGGGGGCTGGGGGTGTTCAATATAAATACTAAAAACAAACATTTTTTTTATTATTTACTTCCTGTCAACATGCAAGTCAGCAATATATAACATCCAGTGATCATGAATTCAGCAATGCAGCGGCTTTATTGGGTTTCCTGTGGTGTGCACTAGTAAACACTGGACAAAGGATGGACATGGGGTAACCATTCTTTCCGTATTCTAGGACACGAAGCTATAAACAAAACCAATTCCGTTTGGAATATCATCTGATGTGTCCATGTCGATTCTGCGCTACGCGCACACATTGCTGTCTTGAAATGCTAATTTTTAAACTTTAACTCTTTCTTCAATTTTTTTGCCCCTCACTTGTGATTGAATTGCATGCAAGAAGCTGACGTTACAGAAAATCACAAAGAACAATTCACAAGCTGCCAAACATACCGTGTGTGTGTGTGTGTGTGTGTGTGTGTGTGTGTGTGTGTGTGTGTGTGTGTGTGTGCGTGCATGTGATTTAGAGACACTGACAATATTAAGTTCCTTTTTTCAAGTGTCAGTATTCAGTGTTCCTCTTTTAAGCGTGACTGCGAGTATAACCTGTGCCGCCATGGTGCCTGTTGCTCTCCAAAGCATGGCGGTCTGCTGTTGGCGGAACTCATCCTGACAGGAAGTCACATGCAGCACTGTAACCGAGGACGCCTGCAGGAAGGACAGAGTTCTATAGATCAACCATGTTGTACAAACACTGATCTACAACTGATACCAAACACAAAAACCCAGACAAAATAAACCAGGTCCAGCACTACAGGGTACCAGCGTCCTGCTTACAGGAAATAATTACATTTATATATTAAGCTTAAACATAACGTGTGACAAAAAAAGACGCGTAATGAAAAAAAGTGTAGTGTTGGAAAATTATGCTCACACCAGATCTTTGATCAGAGTGAAATTTAAATTATTATAAATGTGTGATATCATCATCATCATCATCCATGTGGGACTCACAGGAAAGTCTTCGACTGCTATATCCAGCTGAGCCAGATGACACAACGCCTCTCGCTGCACTGTAGAGCGAAACAAAGAAGAGACTTCCCTTTATTACATCAATAAAAAGCACATCTATACACAATGCATAATAAATCCTCTTCTTCTTCTTCTTCTTCTTTTCCTTTCGGCTGCTCCCTTCACTCAACTCCTATGGGTGCTGGAGCCTATCTCAGACAACACTGGGAAAAGGTGGGGTACAACCAGAATAGCTGATCAGAGCATCTCACATCGACACCTAGGGGCAATTCTGTGTATCTGTTTGGACTGTGGGAGGAAACCAGAGCACCTGGAGGGAACCCAATTGAGCACAGGGAGAATATACAAACTTGATAAAAGAAATACCCCAGTCTGTGACTTGAACCCAGACAGTTCTTGCTCTGAGATGGACATCTTTCTTCTTTTCCTTTCGGCTGCTCCCTTCAGGGGTCGCCACAGCAAATCATCTGCCTCCATCTCACCCTATCCTCTGCATCTTCTACTCTTACTCCAACTACCTTCATGTTCTCCTTCAACACATCCATAAATCTTCTCTTTGGTCTTCCTCGAGGCCTTTTGCCTGGTAGTTCCAACCTCAGCATCCTACTACCAATATACTCACTATCCCTCCTCTGTACATGTCCAAACCATCTCAATCTACCTTCTCTGACTTTGTCTCCAAAACCTCCTACATGTGCTGTCCCTCTGATGTACTCATTCCTGATCCTATCCATCCTCGTTACTCTTTCAGAGAACCTCAATTTTCATCTCTGGACAATGTATAATAAGTATATGTTTATATATTCAATGACCCCAAACTTCTTAAAATGGATTAAAATCAGCATGAAGGACAGAGGGGATGAGAGAACCTGGCTTCCTGCACCACCTTTCTTCTTCTTCTTCTTATCCTTTCGGCTTTTTATCTTTTTTTTTCAGGGGTCGCCACAGTGAATTATCTGATTCGCATGTTTGATTTGGGATAGGTTTTTACGTCGGATGCCCTTCCTGACACAACCCTTTCGCAAGGGGCAGAAACACGCTGACGGCTTTGCAGCTACTCTTTACGAAAATCAGCAATGGTTCTTTTACATGAACCTCTCACCACTGACAGTGAGAGACATGGCCGGCCTTTGATAACCCAGTTAGCTGCACTGGGGAGGGGACTGTGACAACCTTGAGGAGAGTGGGACTCGAACCTCCAACGCTAGGATCAGCGATCCGGCGCCCTTTACCACCAGGCCACCACTGCCCTTCCTGCACCACCTTTATACACTTTAAAACTTATTACAATTTTAGCGCAGTCGTCTGTGTCATACGCATTTAGATCTGGAATGGATGTCATTCGTTCATTCATTTAATGGCTTAATCCTATTGGAGGAATACACTCACTATCCGAGTTACGACGTACGCGAGTTACGACCACCCGTACTTATGACCACGTCTAGCAGATGCCTATTATGAGTTTACTGTACATGTCTAGCAGCGCAGCGTGTAAGATAGTTGTGGCAGCGCAGCATCCCAGCATCTCACACTCACCGCATTCCACCACTACACTCAGTGAGTAGATACCGTCGCTGTAACGTCTCTTTTACAGTACAGTTTTACATTCATTTACATTCCTCGCTCTATTTCTCTCTCTCCTCTCCCTCTTTCCTCCCATCTCGCTCTCGCTCTCCCTCTCTCTCTCTCTCTCTCTCCCTTCTCTCTCTCCCTCCCTTCTCTCTCTCTCTCCTCCTTTCTCTCTCTCTCTCTCTCTCTCTCTCTCCCCCTTCTCATCTTTCTCTGTCCTCTCTCTCTCCTCTCTCTCTCTCTCTCTCTCTCTCTCTCTCTCTCTCTCTCACACACACACACACACAAAAACACACACACACACACATCTTTACCTGTACAAGTGCCAAGAGTGGGATCATAACCCTGCAACTCTACATTCTCCATCACTCGCTTCAGATTTATCCTGACCTCCTCCGTCATTCCTTCATCCTTACTGGGCCTTTTCCCTCTCTCTCCATCTGTCTCTCGATAGGAACAGCTCTCCAGGGCATTCCTCATCTTTTCCTCTCTCTCCTCACCAGTCCGGCTCACAGATACTGCTGGCCAATCGATGCCCAGTATTTGGAGGAAGCCAATGATGTCACTCTCCTCAGGCAGGCCAGGACAGAAGGACACCGAGTAACTGTAAAAAAAATACAATTATACAACACACACAAAATATTACATCACTTTTCATTCTCTCTTTCTGTCTTTATCTATCTCGGTCCTTCAGGCTGACTTACCCTTTCCTCAGAAGTACTGCTCTGAGGTGGTCAGCGATGAGAACTGTGCGAAGCTGCCCCAGGGTCAGAGTGTCTGACGTGGGCGGGGCTTGTCTGGCATGCAAGGCAGGGACATTGATCAGAACACACCCCTGTCTTTGAGTGGCGGGTCTCAGGTACGCGTTTATTCCACACAGAACACTTTGGAACGTTTTGCAACGGTCCACTGTCACACACAGCCCCTCAGCAGTGACGTCACATCCTGCGAGTGGTAACACACCACTTCCACAGAGAGAGAGGACACGCCTTAATACAGATGGTGGAACCTGCAGACGCAGAAACACACACACACACACACACACACACGCGCGCACACACACAAGTTCTAGAGTAATCCATATTTGTTATACTAGCAGACTCAGTGCACTACAGTGATCCCTCGCTACGTCGTGCTTCAGTTTCTGTGGCTTCAGTGCATCGCGGGTTTTTCAAAAATATTCATCACAAAATAAAAAAAGGAAATTAAGGAAAAATAGGGGAAAAGTTAAGGGAAATGCCACAAAACAAGGCCAATTATGCAAAAAAACCCACAAACAAGCAAAAACAAAACACAACCCAACCCCCCCACACACACACACACACAAAACTACTTACAATTTTATGTGATGTGCTCACATACGTCTGTCATACATGCGCACAGGCGCCACGCGTCTGTATGTATTTATATTTTATAAATCTTATGCATTATTTTTGAATGATTCATTGTTATTATAATCATTTATAGCATTGAATATGTATTTGTTGATATTATATACACATATACATGCACGTATACATCAGTCAGGGGGGTCGATCCTACTTTGCAGAAATCGGTGGTCACGGGAGGGGGTCTCGGTCCCCATTAACCACGGAAAGTGAGGGATCCCTGTATTACAATTTACACAAGGTTGTATAGAGTAAGAATCACAAAAAATGTCACTCAGACATAATAAAACAAGTTTTGACCTCAGGCTTGGGGGACGTCTCAGAATTGAATATTCAGCAATATCAGTTTTACCTTCAGGTTCATTCTGTGTGAAATCATCATGACTCAGATCTGCTTTTTTTTTTTTTTTTTTTTTAATTCAAGCACCTACACACATTTCATAAACACAGAAAATATTTCGGTCTAATTCCGAGTAGTTTTATAGTTATACATTTTTTAGGGTCGACAAAATCAGATTGTTTTTACATGTAAATATATATTTTTTTTAGATTTTTGCTATTTTAGAAGGCAATATCTTCGCTTTGAATGCAGATATGAAGCTCAGATTTCGTACACTTGGAAACTAAAGATACAAAAATAATTTTCCTCCATGGCCTTCACAGCTAATTAGTCTTTCTACAGCATCACGAATATGGAAAAAAGTATACAATTCAAAGAGCTCCACTAATAATGGTACTCAAGAAATGACATTCATATTGTAGAATGCACTTTCCGAGGGTACTGACTTACTGTGTGTGAAATATTGGGTTTATTAATTGAAGGAATTTTGAGTTATTGTCATCTGCACTCTCATTACGACCTGACCATGTGCACATGGGAAGTCCATTTCTTTGCAGAGACTCTGTTGATATACAAACTTTATATCATTTTTTGATCTTACGCAATGTCTTTAAAGTAAATACTGTATTCGACATAATAAGTTCCTGCTCCAATAAGCCCCCCCAAAAAATGTTTTTGCTCTTACGTCTAATAAGCGTCCATGTGTACTGGGATCAAAATCGTAGATCAAATGGGGGATGTCTATAATGTTCATCAGTAACAATACATGTGATTGTTCCGGCGTGCTTTAAAAACAGAATAATATTTTGCTGTGTTCTCTTGGTAAATAAACTAAACTAAACTAAACTAATTCTTTATTGTCAAAGTACTTTTACATACATTGAAATTTGATTTGTGCTCTGGGCACCTGTCGCCACTGTGCAGCGCCAGTTATTGTGTTGTTCTATCCTTTGATGCTGAGCGCCAAGCAGGAAGCAACAACTGCCAAATTTTAACGTCTTATGGTATGACGCGGCCAGATTCGAACTCCGACCTTCCGGAGGATAAAGTGGACGCTCTACCAACTGAGCTAAATCCCCGGTAATGTCCAACAACCGATGAGCCATTAGAAACTGCTACAGCAAAACTATGGGATGCTCTGAAATAAATGGAGCAATGAGTCAGATATGGACCTATCAGAATGTGATAATGAGGATTTTCCACCCAATCCTCCTGCTCACTGACTTCATAAATTTAAAGACATTCCTGGCATGTGCTTTTGTTCACATTCGTGTTGATTGGTTCATTTTACTTGGAAAATTGTTTAAAGGAAATATTTAAAGGAACAGCACCGGGAGAGAAAAAGTAAGGGAACTAAAAGTTGTTTTTTTTTTAATTATGTTGTTTTCTGTTTATTTTCAGCTTTCATGTAAGTAGTTTGGTTGATACCACAAAATGAAGAACACAAATACCAGTAAAACTCTTTAATTGTTCTGTTATTATTCATGTTTTCCACCTCGATGGTAATAAGCACTTACCATTCTACTCCTCTGGTAAAATTTTAATAAGCGCCCACTCACTCCAATTTTTGAGCGCCTTGGGCGCTTATCACTTAAACAAGTTAATTTGCATATCTTCACAGTTTCAACAAAATTCTGACAGTATAATGTACATGAGTTTGAAAATTTTGCCACTGCAGGTCAGGAAAATATGCTTATCACTCTGAATCACCAAATGAATGAGTGGCATCATGCATGCACTGCAAAAGCCATGTGCGGGTTTTGTGGCTGTAGTTCACTGTGCTACTCATGTCCAAATGTATAATAGGGATATTACAATCACAAAAAATAATAATAAATTAATTTTTTTTAAATAATAAAAAAAAAACCACCTGACTGATTTCAGATGCAGCCAGGAATGAAACTCAATCTGTTTTATTATTATTAGTTATAGTTAGTTTTATTAGTTAGTATATTAGTTTTAGTTTAAATAGTTGGGGCAGTGGATCCCAAGGTTGGGGGCTCAAGCCTCACAATCAACAGGCTGCCACTATTGTCCCCCCAGTGCACCTACCTGCGTTATCAAAGACCAGCCATGTCTCTCGCTTTCTGTGGTGAGAGGTTCATGTAAAACAACCATGACTTTCGTTTCTGCCCCGCGATAGCCTGGTGCCCTTATGATTTTGCATAAAACTCTTTAAAACACAAGTTTTAACAAAATTTCCACTCTGGTTTAGTATGCTTTATGGGGGAAGTTGATATGTATATGAAAAGGTCATAATTTGTAAACATGGTCTATACTGTACTGTAGTACAGTACTTGATGAGGTCATTGTGTTGTGTGGGCGGGGCTTAAATCCTTAAATTAAAATAGCTTTTCAGACATCAAAGCAAAAAGATCTAGAGGTTAATGTTCCCCCTGTTGAGTTATTTATTCTATCAGTTTATGAGAAGGTGACAGATGCCTTGTAGCCACACATATGAGCTTAATTTTCAGGATTGTTGTTTCCTCATGTATCGAGTACAGTGGGAGGTTATTGGAGGTTTTGTCCTCTGCCTACTTCAGGGTTCAAATGTTTGGGTCAATGAGAGCAATGCCAGCTGTCACTGCATCAGTAAACCAGCATGGCAACAATAACACATGCCTTCACAAACCGAACCATACCTGTGCATCAGAGTAAAGCGTGGCCAGAACGGTGTTGGGCGCCAGGAAGTCTCGGTTTCTCAGGTTTTTGGCGCTGCTCTCTTTAAACCAGAGCTTGTCCCGTTCGTTGGTGTTCCTCTCCCCGCTGTCGGTGTGCTCAGACTCGGCTTCATGTCCGGTCTCCCTCCGCAGAGCCCAACGCAGAGCCCGGACAGTGGAGTCGATTCGAAACGGCTCCGTTTCTGCAGCCTCCATTAATTCACCTCCCTCACAATGTGAACATCCCGGAAATCAAATAACATTTACGGTGAATATATTAGAACCGTTAAGCTTACATTCCGGTGTGGTAACACCTACGAGGCCTCAAACGAACACCCACGCGCGTTTCTACCCTCACACATTGATCAACAGCGAGTCACTGAAAGCGGAACGTTAATTAAGAAAAAAGGTTTCAGTACGGCAAATTTCAGTGAAACACATACGCTCAGGAAATACGCCATCTTAAGTGTGGCAGAGGTTTTTAATCATTAACCAACTTTGTTGTATTATTATTATTATTGTTGTTGTTGTTGTTGTTGTTGTCAAAGTCACTCTGGATAATAAAAGTGTCTGCTAAATTCTATAGATATAAATTACTGTTGTTGCAACTACTAAGACTACATCTACATCTTTTACTACTGGTGTTGCTATGCCCAGTAGCCAAATAACTTGGGTATTTCCTTTCCTTAATATTCATTCATTCATTCATTTTCTGAACCGCTTAATCCTTATTAGGGTTGCAGGGAGGCTGATGCCATTCTCAGGCAACTCCTGGCGAGGGTGGGGCACACCCTGGACAGCTCATCAGGCCATCGCTGGGGCAACAATCACACAAACGTTTCCTTCATATTCAATGATTTGAAAATAAAAACCTCAAACATCAATATACAAGCATGTACATTATGGTGTATAGTAAAAACAATTTTTAAATGTACACATTTTATATTTACTCGCTCACTCATTTGTTGAATGGCTTAATTCTATTTAAATCGTGAGGAGGATAGCGCCCAAAACAGTTTGCTAGAGCACCGCAGAGAGAACACACACACACACACACACACACACACACACACACATACATCCATTTACATTCACACTCACATCCATGGGAAATTTGGAACAGTGCTAATGTGCACGTCTCTGAATTATCATCAGAAACCAGAGTACCTGAAGGAAAGCTGTGCAACTACAGGGAGAACATGCAAACTTAACACAGAAAAGTCTTATCTTAACCTGGGACTGGAACACACGACCTTGCTATGAGGCTGACATGCTAACCACTTTAGCATAGTACTTCTTCTTTTCCTTTCGGCTGTTCCCTTCAAGGGTCGCCACAGCGAATCATCTGCCTCCATCTCACCCTATCCTCTGCATCTTCTTCTCTTACACCAACTACCTTCATGTCCTCCTTCACCACATCCATAAATCTTCTCTTTGGTCTTCCTCTAGGCCTTCTGCCTGGTAGTTCCAACCTCAGCATCCTAATACCAATATACTCACTATCCCTCCTCTGTACATGTCCAAACCATCTCAATCTAGCCTCTCTGACTTTATCTCCAAAGCCTCTTACATGTGCTGTCCCTCTGATGTACTCATTCCTGATCCTATCCATCCTCGTTACTCCCAAAGAGAACCTCAACATTTTCATCTCTGCACTTTAGCATAGTACCTATATTTTTATTCGGAGCGGTAAATACAACGTATTGCAATAAGACTAAGACTCTTCAGTAATTGACTCTTCGCTAATTTATCCTCGTGAGCAGGGTGGTAAACCTGGAGACGATCTTAGGCGCGCTTGACATTAGCACACTGTTTCAGTGTAGTCAGTGGAGCGACTGTCCAGCTTCTGAGAGTTGAAGGAATAGTTTGATTGAAATACATTGGTGGGCAGACAGTTTCATTTAAGCAAACATTTGGTGCATCATAATGAATTGTGCAGTAAGTTTAAGGGTTAGATATTAATTAGGTAATAGTTCATTGTTCAGGCAAAGACCGTATATGAGTGCTCACAGTGAATCCAAGATAATTTCCTTACTTCCTTCTTGATGGGTGAAGCACGTGCGATAATTGTGGTTCACCATATATAGGGCCCTATACGTCAAAGAGTGAGAATTTAGGATTCAGCCACTTAAAGAACAGAAAGTGAAACAATTTTTTCCGAAAAAAAAAAAAGAATTTTGTATAGAATATTGGACAATATTGTATCAAATTGTCAAGTGATTTTAGCTTGGTCAACAGAAATCCTTTGACCTTATTAGGGATTTCCTCCGTGTAGTTTTATTCATTTACTTCCTAACTTTTGAACTCTTACTGTCTAATGTTTAAACCAAAAAATGAGTTAGTCTACAGTTATCATTTAACAGATTTCAACCATATAAAGTGAGGTAAACATTTTAATGCTTCCTGAAATAGAGCAGACACCGTATAGGTTGTGTACTGAAAGGAACGATGTCACCTATATCTGTGCCTGGTGATTTTATAGCGGCTTGTAATTCTTGCTATGTGGTGTTAAAATCACAAAGTAAACATCTCTGGTGGTTTAGCAAATCACTGACGTTGTGTTTGGGTTTGAAGGTCATTATAGGTAACCTTGAGTATTAAACGGTGGCTAATGGAGATTTAGTGGATCTAATAGACTTCCACATCAAATCGGTAATAAGTGACCTAATAAAAACCATTTAAACCATAACGTTCTGGTGGGATGCAGAATGGAACCCATTACACTAATTTACATTAAAGGTTGAAATAATATAAGACAATTTTTTTTCTGGCTTTAGGATTATTTTCAATTGTCTGCATAGGATTATAGACAAAGGATACGTTTTGGTGAAATCTGTGGCAGTACAGCTTTATATTCTTCATTTAAATTAAAGCATGAACCTTAAGATTAGCATAAAATAACAATTTATTGCTAATCTCTTAAATCCGAGCCATGTTGTAACATAACACAACTAACAGTTATAGTACAAACAGCGCTGATAAAGTGCAGATCGATGATTGTCATACGTATCAGGTCTCGTTCTTGCTGTAACTTGTTATAGTTAAGAATTCATAGGCATTTAGATTTCAGACTCTTTGGCTGTCTGGTTTTAGAAAATGTAAACGTTTGACTATAAATGCAGAGGGTTTTTTTGTTGTTTTTTTTAACGGTAATCTGAATAAAAGTCACATTCAAATTGGACTTGCATATTGTTACTTCCCACTTGTGAGTGTGTGTCAGGTATAAAAGACCAAAAGAGGATTCATTGCATAGGTTCTAATTTATTTATTGAACAAAATAAATATAATTCACACCTTTGTTTTTTTTACATATTGGACTTATAAGACTGATTTTAATAATCAGGCTGGTAGAGATTTGATCGATTGATTTGGATATCACTGCTGGCTGACACGAAGTTCCCGGTGGCGGTTAGTATATCTGGCAATCCGGGAGAAAACGTGTCATTCTGCAGCAACATCAAAATTTCTTTGTTACAAAATCATTTTCTTCTTTAATATTTCTATTAAAAAAACTTAAAGGTACATTAAGTCATCTTTTTAAAGCAGTGCAGTCCTGAACTAAACTAAAAACTCCATGCAAAAAAAAAAAACAAAACAAAACAAAAAAACAATAAATGTCATCTCATTATAAACTGTATTACAATCTGTATCAAACATAATACGTCATATTTTTACTCACAACATACATAGTCCATTTAAAGTAATTTAACTTTATAGTTTTTCAACTCAGCAACTATCAAACCCACAGAATTCACAATAGTGGGTGTGGAAATATCACCTTATTGCATGAAAGGTGGAAAACGGAATCCACATCCAGCTGCTTATGACCCAATCAGCTGCATTATGGGTTCCGTTACCCACCTAGCCACTGAGGTCGATAAGGTAGGTCCAAGAGTTCGGAAATACTCAGAAAGTGGAAATCAGTGTCGGGACTTCACCAGAATCCTGAAAAACTCTTCAAATCAACTACGTCCATGACATAATTTCTTCACGTCCTTTATATTTTCATTGACAGCACATACATTATGATCAGAGTTGCTGAGATAAACATATTTGTGCAGATAGTAAAATCTGATTAGTGCGCATACATTTTTGAGATTGTTTTCTTACTCTTGGCGTCAGAGACTCCATGGATGAAGCCAATCCTGTTTATTTATCTCCCTTCATCTACAGTCAGGAGGCCTGATAAACCTGTTTTTCACAACCAAAAACACAGATAGTGCAAGAACAGTGGGACAGGGGAAGGTCTGATGAGTTATGGGATACATTTCAGAAAAAATCCAATAAGATTGAGCACGTGATGAAATAAGAAGGTGGTTCATTTCATTAACGTTTAAAAGCACACATGCATAGTCAAATATCATAGTATTGGTACTCTTTCTGTTCAGGCTACACTTCCTGCATTTTCACTTCACAAAAAAGAAAACAAGAAGGGACAAAGGGACAGAAAGAAAGGATGAAACATCTCTTGATGATCAACGGTTCAACCCATTTAGATGAATCTTTCTTACTTTTCCTTGAAGCGACTTGTTCCTGTGGGGAAGCGAATAAAAGCAGAAGCTTGTGAAATTGAATAGCTATGCGTTCAAGAGTGAAGAAGCGAAAGAGAAATGTTCGTACTAGTGAAGCAACAAAGAAAATAACTTTGAACCAAACAAAAGAAAGAAAGAAAGCAGGTCACAAAAGGTTGTCAGATTCAGCAACAAAACACGGAGCATGGAATGGAAAATTAAAAAAGAAGGAATCAGATAAGGGAGTTACCTTGACTGACCATCAAACCGAGCCCGGATCCTGGCCCGTTCTCACTTCTCTCTCTCACCCGTGCTGCTCACTTCTGTCTGTTCATGTGAATGTGTGTGAGTATTTATAAGTGTTCACTTCCTCTTCAGAAATCTGAGAAACATTTTCACTTTCACTTCTTTACTGAGCTGCCCGCAGACACTCCCACCATTCTTCTCTTCCTCTGCTCCTTCTCCTGTTCTTCATCGATTATGTCCTTTATGTCCTTTAAACCGCTCAAATCTTATGTTTTTAAAAGTAACTTCCTTCCTGTATTGTTCCGGGAGTCACCATGTAGAGGATCTTAGTGCTAATATAAAGAATGATTGCTTTTAAACCATGAAGCAAAGACGGATCCGCGGTGTAATGAATACAGGGAAGATGGGGTTTCCTCACCCTAATTGCAGTTGATGTTTGATATTCAACAGTTTGCAGCTTTCACTTTGTCCTCAAGTTGAGGCTGATCACAAGTCTGTCTCAACCAAAATCCAGTTTTATCCGGTTAGTATGTAATGTGTCACTCATATACTCCAGCACTATACCAGGATGTTCAGTTCAGTTCAGTTCCGTTCATTTTCTGTAACCGCTTAATCCGAATTGGGGTCGCGGGGAGGCTGGCGCCCATCCCAACCGACTCCGGGTGAGGGCAGAGTACATCCTGGACGGCTCACCAGGCCATTGCAGGGCGCAAACACGCTGACGGCTTTGCAGCTACTCTTGTCGAAAGTCATCAATGGTTCTTTTACAGCCTCACACCATAGACAGTGAGAGACATGGCCGGCCATTGATAACCCAGTTAGCTGCACTGGTGGGACAGTGGCAACCTTATGGAGAGTGTGACTCGAACCCCCGACCTTTGGATCAGCGATCCAGTGCCCTATACCATGTGGCCACCTCTGCTCTTTACCCCAGGATGTGAGGGAGCTTTATGAGAATGGTTTAGGTGTTTCAAAGCAGAAATACGAAATGAACTTGATGATAATTTGTGCAAATTTGACTCGTCCTGTACTTACTGAAGGTTGCATTGAGCCTAGCAAGAAGGGTGTCAGTTTGGATCTCAGCCAAGGTTCTTGCCGTGCTTGCATACGTGTCCTCGGGATACTCTGGTTTTCTTATAACAATCCAAAGACATGCACATTAGGCCAAGTGTAAAGTAACCATAGTTGTGAACATGAGTGGGAATCATTGTAGCTTTGTTAGCCCTGCAGTAGACTGGTGATCTACTCAGAGGGTACCCCACCTGTTAACTGAAATCAGCAGAGATTGACTTCAGCTTCGAATTCCCCTTGACCCTGACAGATCAGCGGTAAAGCTAATGGATGACTGTATTAATAGTGGTTAGCATGTCAGCGTGAAAACAAGGTTTGAGTTCAACGTGTTCATGTGGAGTTCGCATCTTCTCGCTGTGTTTGTACAGGTTTCCTCAAGGTACTCTGGTTTCCTCCAACGGTCCGTCCGAAAACATGCACAGTAGACTATGTGGTTATTCCAGCTTGCCCTTAGGTGAGTATGTGTGTGTGTGTGTGTGTGTGTGTGTGTGTGTGTGTGTCTTGGCGCTGCGATGGGCTGGCAAGCTGTCCAGGCTGTGACCTACCCTCTCCCAGAGTCGGCTGAGACGGGTGTCAGCTTTTCCGCGACCCAAATTAGGATAAAGATACTTGAAAAATGAATTAATTAATGTTTCATAAACGGTCTGTAAACCTGCCTCTGCACCATATAGCTGCTAAATCTCTCAAAACTAATTAGTCACAAATTGTTGATTAATTCCTACCGTAAAAATCACAGGTTTGTTTTAACACACTCTTTGTAATTTATTATTGTTTCCATAGTAACAGCACATACATTTAGATAAATACAGTGAATAGTTCACGTTTTCTAAAATTAATAGCAAAAGGGTTCAAGCCTGTATTTGACGAAGAAAATAGATTTTCTGTACATACAAGCTTAACTCTTTATAGAACGAGTCACTTATTTATAATAGATACACAATACACTTTGGACCACAAAGCAAAAGGCATTTTGTAAACAAGCTGTGTTTTTCCACAAAAGAAATAAAAATATAGCTCAAGGTAACGGAACAATTATTTCAAGCTGCTATAACTTCACACAGGAAATGATCTTTTTGCAGATGTTCTACAACATTAACCACAACCTTAAAGGAGCCCATTCAGTTACCATGCAAATTAAATAACAATAGGTAAAGGTAAAGTTGGGCTTTTTACATCTGAGCCATAGAGGCTCATCGGACCGGTGCTTATCCCCGGTTTCTGTAGCGTGAAGCGACTAGAAGTTCAACTCCTCCTGGATGGGACGCTAGTCCATCGCAGGTTACCTTCCCAGTATATTTTTACTGGTACCCATTTATACCGCCGGGTGAACAGAGGCACATCTTGCCCAGGGGTTTTAGTGCAGTGGGGGTCTAACTGGGATTTGAACACACAACCTCCCAAGCATGAGCGCAGCACCCTAACCACTACACCACCAGCCCCTAAATAACAATAAAGTACAGTATTATCTGTTGGAAAGAAAATAGATTCAGCCACAATGTCTTTCTGAAGCTATTTGCTTTCTCCTGTGCACATGTGTAACTGATCCCTGTACCAGATATAATAATATTAGTAAACATTGCCATATTTTTTTTCTTGAAATCCTTTGCCTTATTCTGTTTCTTCACGTTTGGTCTCCGAATTTCTTTGTACAAATCAGTGTTGCGCTGCTAAGTTGTCGTGCAATGAGCAGGATCCTTCCTCAGTGAACCAATCAGGTGATTTCTCGTGCAAACAGACACAGAACCAAAACAATCTGAATCAGAATCAGCTTTTTGAACACAGATAAGGAATTTGATTTTGGTTTAACTTCGCTCATAATACAGAAATGCACTGCGTAAAGCTTATATAAGAATTTTAGTTAAATACAGATAAATATAAAGTGAAATAGACTGTAAAGAAATACTGTACGTATACACAAAAATGCAAAATGCGACAATATAAAATATATTTTATTTTATTTATACAAGTTTACTATTTAATATACTACTGTACTATTAAGCCCATGAGCTCATAGAAACCTCTGCATCCAACAATGGCGGCAAAGTGGCACAATGGTAAAGACATTTTACAGCAAGAAAGCATTTCCGAATTGTACCTACTGTTGATATGAGTGTGTGAATGGTTGTGTGTGTGTGTGTGTGTGTTGGCCTTGCGATGGCCTGGTAAGCTGTTCAGGGTGTACAGACCTTCGCCCAAAGTTGACTGAGATGGGTGCCAGCCTCCCTGCAACCTTAATTAGGATTAAGCGGCAAAGAAAATTAATGAACAAATTAATAATAATAATAATAATAATAATACAGCACACTTTACTGCCAAAAGAAAACAGTCAACATTGTGACAGGACCGTAATTGCCCTTGATATTGGATGATATCATTTCACCTTGGCGCTGGTTATTTTCCCACAACAGCATGCACTATTTCATATCACAGATTATTTCTTGTACAATGGTATGTTCTGGCCAAACAACCTGATTCTTCTTCTTCTTTTTTGCATAGTTTCAACACCACAACTCGAACACTCATTATTTCAAACAGTCAAATTATTAGCTTTAATCTTAGAATGTCGTCAGGGTTAGTGGCGTAGTGGTTAGGGCGCTGTGCTCATGATCGAGAGGTTGTGTGTTCAAATCCCGGTTAGCCCCCCACTGTGCTAAGACCCCTGGGCAAGACTTTACCAACAAGTGTACCTCTGTTCACCCAGCAGTATAAATGGGTACCAGTAAAAATATACTGGGAAGATAACCTGCGATGGACGAGTGTCCCATCCAGGAGGATTTGAACTCCTAGTCGCTTCATGCTACAGAAACTGGGGATAAGCACCGGCCTGATGAGCCACTAGGCTCGGGTGTAAAAAGCCCAACAGACTTTACCTTACCTTTTCCCTTAATCTTAGAATGTCATGTGACCACCCTGTCCATTTTTAAGGTTTGGTATAAATATATACATATTTTTTATCAAACTATTCCATCTTGTTTTGTTTGTTTTTAATCTTGTGCTAGTCACAGTTGACAGCTTGTTTTGCAAAATATAAACAGTATTTTTCTGTAATAGGGCAGTGGTGGCCTGGCGGTAAAAGGTGCTGGATTGCTGATCCTGAGGTTGGGAGATCGATTCCCACTCTCCGTAAGGTTGTCACTGTCCCCCCCAGTGCAGCTAACTGGGTTACCAAAGGCCGGTCATGTCTCTCACTGTATATGGCGTAAGGTTCATGTAAAAGAACCATTGCTGACCTTGGTAAAGAGTAGCTGCAAAGCCGTCGGCGTGTTTATGCTCCTTGATAAGGGTTGTGTCAGGAAGGGCATCCGACGTAAAAACCTACGCCAAATCAAATATGCAAATCATAGATTCGCTGTGGCGGCTTCAGAAAAAGGGAAAAGCTGAAAGGAAAATAAGATAAAGTACTTTTCTGGAATACATATTTGAAACCATGGAGGTGGTAACTCATGCTGATAGTGGATCATGGACCCACTTGTTTGGACCTGGAAGTAAATCTAGTCTGCCAGGGGAGGCTACTCAATAAAGTTGGTCTCAAGCTCAAAGTTGTTTAGCAGCTCAAGGCACTAAAGCTATGATGGTTATTCATAGATTTCAGAATAAATTTGGTTTCTTACCATGTAATGATTTGTTTAAAGTATTTGATACTATTGTGAAGCCAATCTTGTGTTATGGTTCAGAAATATGGGGAAGTTCTTTCTGCAAAATAATTGAAAATGTACAAATTAAGATGTGCAAAAGAATATTAAAGGTTAAACGAAATACTTGTAATGTAATGGTTCTAGGTGAATGTGGTAGGGAACCGCTTCAATTATGCTAAATGACAAGAGCTGTAAGATATTGCTGTAAATTATTATGTATGGACGAATCTCGCTTGCCTTTTCAGTGTTATTAGATGCTTCTATCATTAGATGAGATAGGTAGAATAACTTGGGCTAGTCACATTCAGAATATTCTTTTCAAATATGGATATGGTTTTGTATTTGTATCTCAGGAAGTGGGTGATGTGGAAATGTTTATTCACTCTTTTAGGCAAAGATTGATAAATCACCTTAAACAGGAATGGCATTTACAACTAGAGAGTCTGCCAGACTCATTCTCATACAAGCACTTTAAATCAAATTTACATGTAGAAACATATCTTATATCACCTTTACCAGTACATTATAAGATAGTATTATCTAGATTTCGGTGCAGAATTTAGAATTGTTGTTAATAAAGGAAGAAACAACAGTACATTATATGAGAATAAGTTATGTACATATTGTTTTGAAAATGGGAAAAGTTATATTGAGACTGAAGAACATGTATTACTGTTTTGTGAACGGTATAATCAATTGCGCTTTAAGCTTTTGGGTACATCTATAAATAATTATGGATTTACATTTGTAAATTTGATATCAGTTCAGAATTACAGCATGTTAAAAAGGATATGCACATATTTGTATAAAGTACAACAAATAATTGACAAAAACGATAAATTATGTTGATATGTATATGTACAATTACCTTTTTCTCTCTTTCGCTCTCAAACACTAGTCTAATGTAATGAAACGCACACAGAGCTTTCATGCCATTATGAGTGTATAATGGGCCTATGGCCTTAGTACTGAATAATCGTCTGTCTGTCAAAATCTATACCAGCAGAATAAATGCTGAACAGATGCAGATCACTGTTCACACTCACATTCACACCAAAGGGCAATTTAGAATAGCTAGCGGACTTAATGAGCATGTTTTTTGGACTGCGCGAGGAAATCAAGAGCACCCAGAGGATACCCGCACAAGCATGACGAGAACATGCAAACAGCACAACCTACACTGAAAGGTCCTCAGTTGGGATTTGAACCTTTGAAAGCTTCTCCCTGTAATCAAAAAATGCTAACCACTGAGCCACCGTGCTATCTTCTGAACTTCCAGTTTAGATAGAACATTTAAAATGTGTATAATTAAAAAAAAAAAAATCTACTGAAGAAATGAACTGCTGTACATATTTACTTTTAGTTTTTACCCTTAAAGAAACACACCTGCTTAAACATACTCAGGGGTGATACGCGTATTGATCAGCGTACTGGGGGCTGGGAAAACACTCAAATGTACAGAAGAGGGGATTTTCCAGGAGTTCAGTTAGAAAGTTTTTCAGTTGAGGTTGGTTCTGAGGGTGATTTATACCTCAAAATTTTTTTTTTAACAAACATATTTTCGGGAAGATTTTAAGTGATTATCTTCTTAGACTATACAGTCTTCTTTTCCTTTTGGCTTTTTTTCCTTTTTCAAGGATCGCCACAGCGAATCACCTGATTTGCACATTTGATTTGGGATAGGTTTTTACATCGGATGCTCTTCCTGACACAACGCTTTAGCAAGGGACAGAAACACACTGACGGCTATGCAGCTTTTCTTTACGAAAGTCAGCAATGGTTCTTTTCCATGAACCTTTCACAATAGACAGTGAGAGACATGGCCTGCCTTTGATCACCCAGTTAGCCGCACTGGTGGGGGTTCAGTGACAACCTTATGGAGAGTGGGACTCGAACCTCCAACCCTGGGATCAGCGATCCAACGCCCTATACCACCAGGCCACCACTGCCCTACTTAGACTATACAGTGTTGAGAATAATTTAATCTTAGTATTTCTCATCTGCTCACAGACCAGGCTTTAGCTTAGCTTAGCTGTGAAAAACGTTGAATATTTATTCAGATCCATTTGTTCCAAAAAGCAGGATTTATGAATAATGATGATAATAATAATATAGACTTTTCAGGTACATATATACTGTTTAGGACACTGTTTTCTCAGCGCTGCAAGAGTTTCTATTAAAAATAGTCTCTGTACAACTTCTGTACATGGTGGAACACACACACACACACACACACACACACACACAGTTGTGTTCAAAATAACATCAGTCAAACGTCACTAACCTGATCAATCAGTGTTTTTGGTAGAAATTATATTTCTACATGGCAATAATTTACGATGAGTAGTAGAGTAATAGAATCCAACAGACCCAACAGTCATGACCTGCATGCTGCTGATTCTGTGTAATTGAATCACTAATTGAAAGGGGCGTGTTCAAAATAATAGAAGTGTGGAGCTCAATTAATGGCGTCATGCATTCTTTGAAAAACAAATGCCAGTTATTGTCTTTATTTAAGGAAGTAAAGCAGTAAATGTTGTACATGCTGGTTATAGAACAATTCTCTCTGAAATTTTGAGGAAAATGGGTCGTTACAGATATTGTTCAGAACAGCGTACCTTAATTGAAAAATTTATTGGAGAAAGGAAACCATATAGAGAAGTGCAGAAATTGATAGGCTGCTCAGCTACAATGATCGTAAATGTTTTAAAATGGCAACCAAAACCTGTAAGATGTGGAAGAAAATGAAAAAGTATAATTTCAATGGATCGAAGAGCCAAAATGGAAAGGACTCGACAATCAGCTCTGGGAAAATCTAATGAAGGTCTAAAGTGACCTGTGAGTAATGTTACAATTAGAAGACACCCCAGTGAAGCCGAGCTATCGGAAAGAAGCCCCCACAAAGTCCCTTTGCTGAAAAACGGTCGTGCTGAACAGGTTATAATTTACCAAAGAGCACGCCAGCGTAAAGAGAAATGGAGCAACAGTTTGTGGAATCTGATGGAAGAAAGATTGCTCTTTTTAGGTCCAGTGGTCAGAGAGTTTGTCACATGACCCTCAAACACTGAATTCAGGCCACAGTACACTGAAGACAGTGAAACATGGTGACGCAAGCATCACGATATAGGGATGTTTCTCATACTATAGGGTTGGGCCTATTTGACATCTGAGGGATCATGGATCAGTTTGAATGCATTAATACTTGCAGAGGTTTTGCTGCCTTAGAAATGCGCCCATTCCAAAATCAAACCCAGGACCTTCTTGCTGTGAGGCAAAACTTTCTATACAGTGTGGTGTATGGAAAAAGTGAGTTAGTATCAGTATATACTACATAGCAATCTGATTGGCTGAATGATCTGGAGTTTAAAAAAAAACAACAAAAAAAAACAAGTAGATAATGCTCAAATTAAAACAATTTCATTCAGTTCGTCATGCTCACTTTGAGCCGAGAGCATCGTTGTCCTGCTCCAAGTGTTTCCACACTTAATTAAATACCTTTATAAAACTTGGTGTTCGTGTAGTATCTACAAAACACACCCGACTTGAATTTGTAATTGTAAACAAAAATCTTTGCTCAAGTTGTGTATTATGTAATTAAAGAGTTCAAGACAGGAGGTCACACCACTGTTGCACCAGCTTTCTGGGCACTCAGGGCTCAAGCAACTGTCATGGCAAGCCTCGTTTTAATGTACATGTACAGTACTTCTGTACCTGTGTAGCAGAAACACAATTTCACCTGCAGCTCTCAAGGATCTCGAACTCATCCTCTGTAAATACAGGGAATTACAGTATTTATTGTGGCTCAGACATGACTGATCTGAAACAGTTCTATGAAGATGTATTTGTGGGAAGTTTCATTCAAATTTGATATTTGTTTGCGTCAATATTAAAACACCTCAAACTATTAAGTACAAAACATCTTAAGCATTTTATGCAAATATGGACAAACTTCAACAGAACAAGTAACAAAGAAACATGAGTACCATGGATTTTCCTGGAGCGTCACCACCTGATATTTTCCCCAACAGAGATATTTGCAAATGATTGCAATGTTTATACTTATTAAAGATCTCAAAACACAGTTTACTTTTTATGCATGGATTACATTACCAAGAGCTGGGGAAACCGCACTTTGCCAGGTTACTGTGTGAACAGACTTATTAAAAAAAAAAAAAAAAAAAAAAAAAAGGTAAAATATTCTATTTCATTTAACGAGACACCTGGATTCTCGAACAGAACCTGTACAGGTGTGCATTTGCCCTCGTCAGTGTTCTTCTCTGGGTGTGTGAGCGCACATCTACAGAGCTCATTTCTGGAAAGTCCGGTGGTTTTGGTGGTGCAGCCTGGTTCCCTCGAGACCCACAGGCTAAATGAGGAAGAGCAAACTGCTGAGGAAATCTGACACTTGACACAGATTGATAATCAAGCGAATATATGAATTCAGGTTTTCAGACATTACCACTATTAACTTGTGTATTTTCAGGATGTAAACTGACCGTACATTTAGTGCAAAAAAAAACCCCACAACACGACTTCCTCTTTCATTAGCATGGAGAATGACTCCAATAAATTTTCTCAGACCAAGAGTTTCACATGCGTGTTTGTGCGTATTCAGAAGAGACTGAATTCAGACAAAGACAGACAAATTGTTTTATTGTAAAATGAATGAATGTCTGGCCATAAACTAATTGCGATATTCTTGGGGAGCTTTGGGTTATACTTTTCTGATTATGAAACAAGCTATCCTAAAATTTGAGCACACACATGCACAGTTGGTTTGCTCAACAAAAATCTGGAACACAGAAAAGGGAAGTGTGGGTGGTGAGTGACATGGGCCTGGATGCATCACTCTGTCCACATTTACATTCGCAAGGCGGTCATCTGTGCGCTTGTCTTGTAGTGTCTTTAAACAACAGCACAACTGTTCGTGTGCATGTTATGGACGGCTTGGGTGTTCTTAGCATCGATTGTCTTCATTAGAACAGCCGTTTCTCGTAGCTGAAAAATGGAAAAGAAAATGGTGTAAATAATAACCACGAACATTTATCATGAGGTAGCGACGTCACTGACAAAAGCTGCAATAGCAGCACGCCTCAACCAGTAGAGGTCATTAGTATTCATTACCAAAGACGCCAGTAGGTTGAACTACAACATCTTAATATTACTGAATAAAAAAAAAAAAAACACTACATTTTCCAAAATGCTTCCTAATCATCTATCACATCGTAAGCTTTTCATTTTAGTTAATTTAAACCATATCGTAAATACACTAACAGCATAAACAGCATTCTATATACAGGAGGCATTTTCATTTTTGCCATGCAACAATACTGATTTGAATAGAAAGTCTTTTAACCCGATCACAATGAGGAAGCATGTGGCATCTATGGCACATGTAACGTGCTTACGGAAGTGAACCTATACAGAAGAATGGTGTCTTCAATATACATATTCAATAGTGCACCACTTTCGGACTATCAAAACTTTGAGGAGAGGATAGTCAGAACATGACCTCAACAACAGCATCATCAAAAATTCTCACTGAAACCATACCAGAGGATAATATTTTCAGAGCACCACTTTAAAGCAATGAAATCAGTATATTATTAAAATATCATCGTCATCATTATCCACTTGATCCAGAATCAGGTTGCGGGGGCAGCAACCTAAGCAAAGAGGTCTAGACATCCCTCTTCCCCGCCACTTCCTCCAGCTCTTCCGGGGGACACCGATGGGTTCCCAGACAATTCGAGAGACATGGTCTCTCCAGCGTGTTCTAGGTTGACCCCAGGGTCTCTTCCCGGTTGGACATGCCCCCTTAATACCATACCAGGGAGGCGTTCGGGAGGCATTCTGACCAGATGCCCAAGCCACCTTAACTGGCCCCTCTCAATGCAGAGGAGCAGCGAATCTACTCCGAGCTCTCCCCGGATGGTAGAGCTTCTTACTTTATCTCTAAGGGAGAGCCCCGCCACCCGACGAAGGAAGCTCATTTCAGCCATTTGTATCCGCGATCTTGTTCCTTCGGTCACTACCCAAAGCTCGTGACCATAGGTGAGGTTTGGAACATAAATCAACTGGTAAATTGAGAGCTTCGCCTTGCAGCTCAGCTCCTTCTTCACCAGAACGGACCGGTACAGGCTACGTTTAACAGCAGAGGCTGCAGCAATACGTCTGTCGATCTCCCGCTCCATCCTTCCTCACTCGTGAACAAGACTCCAAGATACTTAAACTCTTCCACTTGGGACAGGACCTCATTCCCGACCCATAGAGTGTATTCCACCCTTGTCCGACTGAGAACCATGGCCTCAGATTTGGCAGTGATGATTCTCATCCCAACCACGTCGGACTCAACTCGAAAGCCTTCTCCAAATCCACAAATCACATGTGGACAGATTGGGCAAACTCCCATTCCCCCTCCAAGATCCCATGGAGCGTATAGAGTTGGTCAAGAGTGCTACGGCCAGGACGAAAACCACATTGTTCCACCTGAATCCGAGGTTCAACTATCGGTCAGATCCTCCTCTCCAGTACCCCTGCATAGACTCTCAGGTAGGCTGAGGAGTGTGATTCCCTGATAATCGGAAGACGCCCTCCTGTCCCCCTTTTTAAAAAGGGGGACTACCACCCCGGTTTGCCAATCCAGAGGTACAGCACCTGATAACCATGCAATGTTGCATAGACGTGTCAACCAAGACAGTCCTACATCTTCCACAGCCCCGAGATATTCAGAGCAGCTCTCATCCAACCCCAGAGCCCGACTACCGAGGAGCTTTTTGACTACCTCAGTGACCTCCACTCCAGTGATGGGCAGACCCCACCCAAACCCTAAGGATCTTCCTCCTCTACGAAGGGCGTGTTGGTGGGATTGAAGAGGTCCTCAAAGTATTCCCTCCACCTCTTGACGACATCCCCAGATGAGGTGAGCAGCTCCCCACCTCCACCGTAAACAGTGTTTGGGGAGAACTGCTTCCCCCTCCTGAGGCGTCAGATGGTGGTCCAGAACCTTTTTGAGGCCCACCGATAATCACTGTCCAGGCCCTTACCGAACTTCTCCCACGCCTGAGATTTTGCATCTGCGACAGCCTCAGCTGCAGCACGTTTGGCCTGCCAGTACCGGTCTGCTGCCTCAGGAGTCTCGCAGGCTAATAAAGCCCGATAGGCCTCCCTTTTCAGCTGGACGGCCCCCTTCAGCACAGGTGTCCACCACCGGGTTCAGGGCTTACCGCCACAACAAGCACCGACTATGGGCTACCACCTCAGTAATGGAGGCACGAAACATGGCCCATTTGGATTCCATGTCACCCACCTCCTCTGGGACGTGGTTGTAGCCCCGCCGGAAGTGGGAGTTAAAGGTCTCTCGAACAGGAGATTCCACCAAACGTTCCCAGAAGACCCTTGGGCCTGCCAGGTCTGGAAGGCAGCCTCCCCCACCATCAAAGCCAGCTCACCACCAGGTGGTGATCGGTAGACAGCTCGGCTCCCCTCTTCACCCAAGTGTCCAGAACATGCGGCCGCAAGTCCGTTGACACGACTACAAAGTCTATCATCGAACTGCGACCTAGGATGTCCTGGTGCCAAGTGCGCTTATGGGCACCCTCATGGTCGAACATGATGTTTGTGATAGACAAATTGTGACAAGTCAAACAACGAAACACCATTCGGGTTCAGACTGGAGACGCCGTATCTACCAATCACACCCTTCCAGGTCACACTATCGTTGCCCACATGGGCATTGAAGTCTCCCAAGACAACAAGCGAGTCTCCAGAGACAGCGTTCTCCAACACACCCCCTAAAGACTCCGAAAAGGCTGAGTACTCGGAACTGTGATTTGGTACATAATCCAGGGATGAGAATGAGAAATTGTATTTTCTCATTAATCGGGGGTCTAGGGGCCATCGGCCCCCAGCCAGGTCCAGGGCAGAGCCTGGTCGGGGGTCCAGGAGGCCGAAGGCCCCCAGAAGCTAATGCGTTTTAGACATTTTAGAACACTAGAAATGGTCTCAGATTGCTCAGTTTGAATAATATTTTCAGTCCATAGAAGCTTGAGTTTTGGACACTAATAAACAAAAATAGTCTCAATAATGCTCAGCTGAAAAGAATTGTTAACTTCATGCTATAATGAAAGGAATGAATATAAATTCAACATACAAGGAGAGAATATTTGACATAATCCTGTAAATGTTTCAGATACTTTATTAAAGAATGCAGTTACCTCTTTTGTAGTGAACTTGGTTTCAACAGAAACACAATTTCCCTGTTGAACAGTTCTCTCAGCTCCCAAAGTCACAATCACATAACAAGCAACACTAAGTTTTCCACAGGTTTCTTCCTTTTTGAAGCATGTTCAATCAAAGCAATGCACCCACGAGAGCCATAATTAATAACATCATTGCAGTAGATACATTGGGCTTTGCCGGGAGCGTCAAATTTTCGAATGAAATCGGACAATTTCTCAACTACGTCTTCAGTGGCTTTGCCGATTTTTATCTTCAAAGTTACAGTTCTCTCTAACCAGTCCCAACGGAATTTATTCTTCACGTCTTTATCTATTACCTGAATAAGCGAGTTGTTTTCTTTAGTGATAATTTTCACCATTTTGAAGCTCTTATTCGCTGTTACATCCTCAATCTCCGACCTCATGGAGGGCCGTGTTGAATGAGTAAGAAAGCGAAACCAATCAGAACGAAGCTTGTGTGACATTTTGGCCTTTCCTATCTATGCTCGTTTACCATTGGTCAAATCGCGAGATTTCTCTCAACGGCCAATCATTACAGTGTATGTTCTGAACTGCCGATGTAAACAGTGCCTTGATCCCGATGGTTGACCGGGTCAACACATACCTAACCCCCCTAAATATTTTCTCCTTGGATTTAGATGATTCACGAAAATGACCCCTGGGTTGATAAAAGCCACAGAATTCCACGGAAAATTCCCATCCCTGATAAGCACAAATAACAGTCAGGACCTGTCCCCCCCACCCGAAGGCAGAGGGAAGCTACCCTTTTGTTGACCAGGGAGAACCCCAGCGTTATTAAAATACATAAAATCCTAAATTAAAAAAAATAAATAATAAAAAAAAAAAATAATGGTATTCGTTTTGTTGAACAGTTTCATCTAAATGTTTGACTCAAAGTCACCACCTTTTGCAGACAGAACTAGCCAAACAAGCGTGTGGTATTCTTTCAAACAAGGGGAAACAAATACTTTTGGCATTTGTTAATTACTTTGCTTTCACTCCTTTGTTCACTTCAGCCCAACCCAGCTTGAGAGAGATTTACTTTCAGTTTTCTCCCTTTCTCAGGGGTCGCCACAGCAAATGATTCGTACGTTTGATTTGGCATAGGTTTTTATACAACTCTTTAGCAAGGGACAGAAACACGCTGACGGCTTTGCAGCCTACTCTTTACGAAAGTCAACAACGGTTCTTTTCCATGAACCTCTCACCATAGACAGTGAGAGACATGGCCAGCCTTTGATAACCCCGTGGAGAGTTTGACTCTAACCCTAAACCTTAGGATCAGGTATCCAGCACCCTATACCACCAGACCACCACAGCCCATAACCCAACCCAGCTTGATTGGGTTCAATTCCACACTGTGCTGAGCATCTCATGATTTGACGTGGACCGTCTCGTTGCTTTCTCCAAAAGACCAAATTTTAATGGAACATTTACCTTTGTTGCCTTTTAGCTTATTCACTGCACTTCATTGAACTCCATAAAGTTCAATCTAAGCCAAAACAAAACAAAAAATAGGGGGGTTCTAAAACTTTTGACCAGTGGTATAACACACTTTGATGATCTGGCACTGTGTGTATCATACAAGGCAATTTTCCGCAGATTCGCGGAATTCCGTGGTTTTTATCTCAAAGTGGTCATTTCTGTGAATCGTCTAAATCTAGTGAAAGCCGAGTACGAAACAAGTATTCAACGGCGCTCTTGCTCACTTGAAAGACCGGAAGTCCGGACAAGCTGCGCTTTGTCTCAAGCACAAGCAAGTGAACTTGTTTCAAGTGCCTAATTACGGTGGAGCGCCTCACATATTGTAAGCCGCTCGTTGATTGGCTATTTTAAGCTTAAATGTACAGTGACTCGGCTCAGCTTCATGTAAAGTGACTCCGCTCAATGCAAATTTGCAGCGTATTGTGTTTAAATGGTGCAAACTTGAATGAAAGAAGAGGAATCCCGCGTGTCAGAAATAGATAAGGGTGTTAAGAATAAGTTTAAGTGGGAATGGCTAGAAAAGCTTGTGAAATCTGAGGTGAAAATCGGCAAAAAGACTCCGAATGTATCGGAACCTTTGGCAAGTTTCATAAAGAAATCTGACGTCGCTGGCAAGGTCTTGTGTGTTTATTGCAACGACCTGATCAATTATGGATCTCGCGGATGAATTGCACTTATAGCAGACAGATAAGTACACTCGGAGGGAATTACTAAATATTTATTTCGTTTAGATTACGTGAAATCCCATTGAAATGTAACAAAGTAATCTGTATTGGTAAAAATCATTGTGTGAGAAACTTACTCGCATTGTTGATAACAGTTTAATATGTATGGGAATTTTATTTTCATTTTTTTTAAATTTGCAGCCAAAAAACGAAGTAATTCGTGTTCAATTTGAAAATCTAAATCCATTGGTGATGGTTGACATAAATTAATACACTGTCGTTGTTGTTCACCTGAGTAGTGTCTCAACATTAATTAGTAACTAGCAGGCTGGGACAGTTAGTTGAAAATGTTTCATAAATTTATAAAGTGGTTTACAGGAAATGTGTATTTTTTTTCCATCTTTCATTTATACAACACAAAACATTGAGCCATGTTTGACCTATTTCTCAATTCTGTGTTTATATTATATTGCAAATACATATATGTTTACAAATAATTATATTCCAATTAGTCTCCGCTAGATGATATGTTGACCAACTGTAGATAGCAAACAGACTCCGCCCTGGACCCCCCCCCCGTGCTAAAGTTCCGCTGAAAGTATATTTTGCTGTTGGCATGTATGGACAATTTGCTGTTGCCATGTATGGTGGTATGACAATAGTGTGGTAGTATGTACCTGTGCAGACCATGCACTCCTCCTTCTACCTGAGCAGAAACCGTTCTTTTCTCAAATTTCAGATCACCGGAATACATCATCGACCTGCAAAAACAAAACATTGATCTATCCAATAGATTTGCAGACCTGCATGAGCATATCCTGACGGTCTCAGTTTGTGTGCGTGTGTGTGACTACTTGGTGTTTTATACTCTGGGTCAATGGCTGAACGTACCTAAGTTGCGTAAGGCTCTTAGCTCCTATGTCCTGGCAGGAGTGCTGGATTCCAGCATGGAGGTAGGGGACAAACTTATGGATGGAGCCTTTGTCTTGTACAGCACCTGATACACCCTGAGCTACTTTAATCTTATCGCACTCGCTGAAAAAGAGACAGACACAGAGTGAGGATGAGAGCCAATAACACGCTTGTACACATGCGTTAGGACTTGGATCACATGCTAAACGGCATGCTGAGTTAGAATGGGGAGGAGCTGGAGTTTAAATCAAATCAGTTTGTCACATGATCATATCACACCACTTTGAGATTTGAATTTCTTTGGCTTTAAGTGCTGTGCAAGATAAAATACTACAATAAACTAGTGTTAGTTTGACTGCTCGTATGCAAGAGTCAGTACAAAGGCCTCAGAGGAAAAGTGAACAACATAAATAAGACTGCGTGTATATCTATCAGAGTATATTTTATGCATATGCCAACGACTGATGTGATCTTACAGAATACACACGCGTGCGCACGCACGTGTATATTGTATAATATATAAATATAAAAAACACACACACAACTATTTGTATGCGCATGCTACCTGAAGTATCTGGTCTGGGAACCCAGGTTCTTATCCATGGCATCAAGTGAGCCCATTCCTCTGTATTTCTTCAGTCTGATGCCATCTGAGAAAAAATACTCACCAGGAGCTTCAGTGGTTGCTGCCAGCAACGAGCCCATCATGACTAAGAGAGAGCGAGAGACCAACACACTAATAAAAAGATTTGAGGTAATAGTATCCAGGAAAGTGAAAGACGCACTAAAAACACACACACACACATATATATATATATATATATATATATATATATATATATATATATATATATATATATATATATATATATATATATATATATATATATATATATACACACACACACACACACACACACACACACACACACACACACACACATATATATATAAAAGGGGTTTTGAAGTGTGTTACACAAATTACCCAAGTATTGAAGATCTAAACACAAGTGTAAATACAAAGCAGTTACACTTTTGGGTTTTGTTTCAAGAAGCCATGTCATGGTGATTTTATTCATCTATTTTATTTTAAATTATATGAACTGACAATTTATAATGAAAAAGCCCAGTGTCAGTCGAGACCAGCACAGCCAAACCCCCCAGGATTAAGCAGTTCAACCAATGAAGGTTGACCCTTTTCTAGATAATTGTTTGTATGTGGTCGACATGGCGGTTAGCACATCTGTCTCACAGCAAGAAAGTCCAGGGTTAATTCCCAGGATTGGGTATGTGTGTACAGTTTTATTATTCTCCTGGTGCTTGAATGGGGTTCCTCCACGTACTCTGACTTTCCTTCACAGTCCAAAACATGCACAGTATGCTAAATAGCTGTTCCAAAATGCCCTAGGTGCGAGTGTGCATGATTTTGTGTGTTGGTCCTGCAATGGTCTGTGACCCTCATTAGGATTAAACTGCACATAAATAAATATTTGTATGTATTTATCTTGTTTTTATTCCTCACAGCTGCCGAGACTTGAAGTTCCTCACCTGTGGATGCCCCCAGCGCCAGGGCCTTGGCGATGTGGCCCACGTTCTGAATGCCACCATCTGCAATGACTGGCACGCCGAAGCGCCGTGCATACTCCGACACCTTATACACAGCCGTAGCTTGTGGCCTGCCACATGCCAGCACTAACCAAGAGAAGGAAAATTCATTACATTTCAGTACCATCATTCACACAACACACACACCATCAGAGGTACATGCTCAGGAAAACTTGTATTTACTCTGCATTTTCCCAAGATGCACAGCAACTTTTAGTCCATATTAATGAAACACTTTCTAAAGATTAATTCAACTGATTTTAATAGAGCAGGTGTGGATTTGAAGGGGAATATGAATTACAAGGTTATAATTTACTACTTGGGGTGTCCATCAGTGGAAGCAAACGGAGGATGTGCTGATAGGTTAACAGATTTACAGGGTGTTAAGTGTACAGTGTGCCCAGTACCAGCTTAGATAGGCGTAAACCTCGAGGCAACCCTCATAATCAAGCAGTTTGTCAAATGAGAGAGCGAGTGAGTAAACACAAAATGCATTTCATTTGTTCCCCTTGGTGAATAAGTAAACAATAAATTAGAAATAATTATACGGCCGAGAAATGTTTAGAATCTTCTGACTGAATTCTATCATCTTTAATTTACTATATAATATATTTTCCGAGGTTAATTGGGACCGAGATCCCACGTGACCATCGAAATCTGTGAAGTAGGATATATATATATATATATATATATATATATATATATATATATATATATATATATATATTTTTTTTTTTTTTTTTTTTGCTGCATAATTGGCCTTGTTTTGTGGCATTTTCCTGAACTTTTCCCACCTATTATTCCTTTATTTCCTTATTTTTTTAATTTGATGAATATTTATTAAAAAAAAAAACAAACAAAAAAAAAAATTAAAAAAAAACCACACGATGCACTGAAGCCGCATGAATTGAAGCGTGAAGTAGCTAGGGATCCCTGTATATTTAAACTGGGAGGAGCACTGTGGAGACGACCGGCATGGAATACAGTGTGTTGAGTAACATCTCTTGTTCAAAAGGAAGATCTGAAATCAGCCTGAATTCTTAAATGAAATGGAAAAATTAGCTTGACCTTAAGGTGAAATCTATCCAGCGTGTTCTATGTGGAACAACTCCGTGTTAGATCAGCATGTTAGATGTGCCAGCAAGGCTCTGATCGCAGCAAACCACATCTATCACTTCTCATTCATACCCACGTGTTTAATGGTTCAGTCACACTTGATTCTTAATTACTTCCTAAAAGTTCTCCCGCAGATTAGGTAAAATTAAACAGTTTGCAAAAGCTCATGGTTGACCGGTTTCAAAGCAGGGGTTTCACATTCCAGTCCTGCAAAACCAGCGCTCATACCCGATTGAATGAAATAACTCTTTATGGCACCATCCAATGTGTCGCTAGATCGAATCGGACTAAAAATACAAATGGGACTGGAGCCTGACACCTCTGCAGTTGAACAAGCATCCAAAACCCCAAACACAGCAACTACTACTACTATTGATGATGCAGAGCTGTTAGCCAATCAGTGCAGCTAGGCTGTGAAAGGTAGGCTAGTAGTCAGCCAATAGGAGGTCTGTGTTGAAAAAGGGGGAAACAGACTTACTGCAGTATCCCGTTATAGTGGCTGAGGCTTTGGGGCTGTGGAGCTTTAAATCAGGAGGAATAGTAAGAGGAGCTAGAGAGATTAAAGACAGAGCAAGAATGAAAGACATGGAAAATAAATAATGAAGATCAGGGTAAAAGATGAAGAAAAGGACAGGTGGTGCAGGGAGAGAAATAGAACACATGGAGGATGAGAGGGTTTAAAAAAGGAAAATAGAGCCCCAGGAGTTAATAAAGGTGTCCGAGGACAGGAAAACACGTTCCGAACCTGTTCATTGAACCATCGTTTCTTCTGCTAGCTGAAGTTCCAGGGATTTTTTTTAGCAGATTGAGCTCGGAGGCCTTGTACCACGGAGCACTCCGTTTCCATGCTCCTTCTGCTTCAATATCGTGCCGAAATAATCGCCTCCGTCACTGTATTTCTGCTTTTCAGTATTTTCTGGGTCCATGATGGACAATGAATTAGAACACTGCAATGATCTCTCAAAAAAAAAAAAACCTCACGAGCCAACATTCCTAATGAACTCTCCTCTCTCACACGTGTGACAAACAGGAAGGTTGGGTACAGGAAGTATGGGTACAGATCAGCTGCCTCCTGGCCAGTGGGAGGCCAGCGGGGCGAGATGTTTGGAGACAGCCAATGAGAGACCAACTCGCACATGGTATGAATTTTGATTGGCACGTCTGGCGCTTTTCGTAAGAGGGGGTGGTTTTCGTATACAGAGGACGGAAACTTAGGAAAATGTTTTTAGTACCCCGGAGTTTTCGTACCCAGGGGGGTACGGTAGTAGGGGGCTGACTGTGTATATTATATACAGTATGCCCTTGACTATTCGTGGTTTTGCACCCACGGTTTGAGTATTCGCTGACTGCCGGGTAACCGGCATGTGATTCAAATTCAGCCAATGGCAGTCCTCTTTTCTCCTGATTGGTTGAGCTCGTGTCCCGCCCCTTTTTCCTCATTCGCGCACAAGTTGTCAATGAGCCTCTTTTTTGTGCGTTTTAATTACCAGTTAAGCTCTATGATACCTCTCAAATGCTATGCGTCTTCTCTGGCTAAGCAATAGAAAATGCTGGATGTCTCTTCTGAAGAAATAAGACTTTCTCCTGAGAAATGATGGTTTTCTCTGAACTGTTGTATTAAAATCTTTTTCAATTATTACTCCAGTACAGTACCTAAGTTCATGTTTATGCGCGAGATTTTATGTTCTGTAGCATGTTTAACAAACGATACTAAAAGGATAAACTTTATTACAGTACTCTGTGTCCTTTTACATTGAAGTTGGAGTGACGTCTCCAAGATGGCGCTGCCCAGAGGACTTCGCGGAGTTCTCCGAGTCAAATGTTTCTTTGTTCGTTTTAATTTGTTGTTTTGTCTGTTCATGTTTTCCACTACGCTCGTCTACGACCGGTTGACTCTACAACAGCTATAAGATTGGAGTATCTTCGGGCGTGTATAACTAAGCAGAGCTAATATGCTATTAGCAGAGGTAATATGCTATGGAAGGCAGCTCACCCCAGCTAGCAAGAAGACCAGGCGGGAAGGGGCCGAACGACGACTCTGGTGCTTGGGATTGCAGTGGATGAAGGCCGTGTAGCTGGCTGGTGTAATCGCCTTATCGGGTGTACTCTCCTTGAGCCGTGTTTCACAGAAACACAGTCCTGTAGATCCCTCTGCGCTGCAATCTGTGCATGAAGCTCGTCCATCTTATTTCGCAGGGACTGACCATTTTCAAGCAGTATTGCCAGAAGTGCTAACCAAGCCTCTGAGAACTCCGCTTGGGCGGTTAGCATTGCGCTCCCAAAGCATAGCTCACGATAGAAGTTGTTGCGTGCTTAGTTGCCTGCAGCTGAAGCTGCTCATAGCTGTAGTAGGGTCGACTGATCATAGACGAGCATAGTGTAAAACATGAACAAACAAATTAAAACGAACAAAGAAACAATTTGAGTCCGAGAACTCCACGACGTTGCCCTCTAGGCAGTGCCATCTTGGAGACGTCACTCCAAGTTCAATGTAAAAAGACATGAAGCATAAGAGTTTATCCTTTTGGTATCATTTGTTAAACATGCCACAGAACATAAAATCTCATGCACAAACTTCCTAAGAATTAACTTAGGTGCTGTACTGGAATAATTGAAAAAGACTAAAACGAGTGTTTTACAACAGTATATGCTGTATAATGTTTTTATTTTGTCATCAATTAAAAATAAAAGTTGAAAAGTTTTTCTTAATCATTACGATATTTTACTTCCTGCTGCTCATTCGTGCATGTGATGTGATACATGGGGTTTTACTTCCGGGTACAGAACTCTCGAATTATCTCGATTCGTGGGAGGGCTCGGAACAGAACCCCCACGAATGTCGAGGGCCTACTGCATTATTATTTATTTATTTTTATATTATATTTTATACACACACATATACATACATACATATACATATATATATACACACACACACACACATATATATATATATATATATATATATATATATATATATATATATGTGTGTGTGTGTGTATATATATATATATATATATATATATATATATACACACACACACACACATATATATATATATACATATATATATATACACATATACATACATATACATACATACATACATATACACATATACACATATACATATATATATAAAAAAAAACCATCATACTATTTAGACTCCACAGCCAAAGTAACAAACATCATGGCTGCAGACTGCCAAGGCAAACAACAACCCCCAGCATCTTCCATACTCCCTTTAACTCCCCTCACATAGTTCTGTCCACAAGAAACAATATCCCTTTTTGTTGAACGGCTGGAATAGTGTTATGCAACTTGAACTGATAGCCACATTGACCGTTTCTCCTCCACAGAGCCTGAGCGATTTACAAACCCCTGAATTTGTTTCAATGCAAAACAGGAGCACTCATCTATTAGAGCACTTTGAAAACATTCAATACAAAAAATAGTTTACGGGATGCACAACAGATGAGCTGTTGTGCATGTAAACCGGCCGTTGATACCGCATCAGACATCAACGTACACTCGATACTCAAGCAATATCGAGCAAAATAACAAAAATCTTAATGTGAAAACAAACCACCTTCGACGTCTTGCAATTTGTGTTCACTCATCATTATTGCATTAATAGCAGAATTTTTATTAGGTTTAGGCAGAATTATATTGGGTTTATGTGATACACAAAATGCTTATTTCTCCAAATTCAAATTCTGGAAAGCCAACATGGTCTGCAAAACTCGTTCAGAAATAAATTCAAGCTGTTCCCTCAATGAGGTCACTCCACCACGTCGCGGATGTGTGAAATCTTGTTTCAGCCAAATGGCACTATAACGAAGGCAAGTAATGGATCCGAGTAGAAAATAAGTGTAAAATACCATAAAATCAGACAGAATGACACCAAATCTACAGGAATCACCATCAGTAAGATTTCATTCGCGATACTAGCTGTTACGGGTCCAGTCGAGCGATTATTTGATAGTTCGATCCATCTTCACAAACCTATTTACTGCACCCGCCTTATATTACACTACAATCACAACCTTTTACCCCAACATCAGTTTCTAGAGTCTGTCGTGCATGACGCTAAGTGACACAGTAATGCTGGTTGGATAGACAAGGGCTTTGTCCACCAGTCCCTTAAAACATTAAATCTGGCATTCAACTCAGACTTGCATCATCTTCACTAAAATGCTATCTGTTATCCATTAACCTTTAATAAATGTAACAGGCTCAAAGTGCATCATAAAGGGATATCAGATAGATCTGATCTTTACTGCATACAGCTCAGTCTGTAGAGCTGCAGTGTGAATGCAGCCACTTACTGTCAAGCTCCAAATTATTTCCCTCTCGTGGATTTATAATGAAAGGGTGAATGAAAGACAGGCTCTGTGTTGGTTAATTATTTGAGGATGGCAGATTCAGGGTTAAAAAGAGGTTGAAAGGATGGAGTGACGTCCAAGCTTTCCAAACTCACCTTCCTGTGTGATGCAGATGGAGCCGCTACCCATGCCCACTCTCAAAGCATCCACACCAGCATCGATTAGGTTCTTTGCCTGAGCTGCTGTTACCACTGAGACAGAGAGAGGGGTTGAGAAGATCATTACATCTTCTGTTGAGCAGTATACTTCATTAATCCACTTAAGATTTGACTTAAGTTTTATTTTGATTTCAATATAATATGAAACATGTCTGGCACATTTGTGACACCTAATGGTTACTACACGCTAATGCATTTTATATCCAGTAGGCCCGTTTTCACGATGGCTCGGTTCCAGCAATTCCCGCAGATCATGAAAATCCGCGAGTTATTGACATGGTTTTAAAACCCTACATATGATATATGCTAAAATTATATAGACAGTCTTACTCATTAATTCAGTAATAATGCAGTTAAATGTAGTAATGAATAAGTACAAACTTTTTAATTTTGTAATGTGATAATATTTATAAATAAATAAAGCGCTTGGGCGCCTCATCAGAAGCTAGAGAAGATGCAGGGCGTTTGAGTGGCATCATAGGGCTTAAATAATCATTAAAAACATGCACACTCCACTCCCCCATGAATTCACAATTCAAGCAATCACGTTGACGTGTGCGAAGGAGGGAAAAAGGTGTACACATCATCTGCAACCAATCAGAAGGATTGGTTATATTGAAAATTAATTATATTGAACTAAATTTGAATTGTGTCAGTTGCTTCCCGTTTTGTCTCCAACCCGTGAGTATGGGGGGGCGCGAGCGCAGAACCGCGACTGTTCAAGGGCCTACTGTAGATCTTTTCCTTTCGGCTTTTTCCCTTTTCCAGGGGTCGCCACAGCAAATCATCGGATTCCAAGGGCCTACTGTATATATTACCCAAAAATGTGTGTCAGGGAAATTGTTTATTAATTTGGGATTTTTGTGCTGGAGACTAGGGGTGTCATTGAAAACCTATTACTGGTATTGATATATTGAGAAAAATTTTCCGATGTACCGATACGTCAGAATATTGCTGTACTGTTCCATAAACGCATTAAATAGAACAGAATAAGATATTACAAAAGTTTGTATAATGCATTGAATATTTTATAATAGTGACCAATTACTAAAGCCAAATCTGAAATAAAAAGCAGGAAATAAGTTTTCCACCGACATGCATTTTTACAATTCATAATTATGATGCAAGATGATGCACATATCTGCATTATCCGGTGATAAGTGTCTCTTTTTGCTCAAAATGTTCCCTGCTGTTGAGAACACACACTCTGATGGAAGAAGCGCTGACTGCGGCGGCCCAGTGAAATCTGTCGAGATGTGTTCGCATATTTATTGTACAGCCACTGTAAGAACTTGGTTTGGGATCTGTACATAGTTTGCATAATACCTTAGTTTTATCCATGATTCTGTTTGCATACTTCACAAACCCAAAATGATCACAAACTTGACTTCTTTTTCCTTTTTTGCTAACAAAATCCGCAATTCCGGCAATTTTTGATTCTGTGTCCGGCGTGGAACTCATGGAGGCTGCCATTTTTGTTGTCAGTGAAAAAACTATTAGTGGCTTTGAACCTCATACAGAGAGGGGGGGGGGGGGACATACCATTTACTAGGGGTGTCCTTGAAAATAGCATTTACTACAGACGCCATCATGAACACAGGAAGCTTGGACTAACACTTAGCATTACGTTAAGCTAATTTTCGACTGAAACTATATAATGTGTTTTCGTACATTATTTTATTTATTAAAAGATACCGCTTGCTCTAGTGTTATTTAAACTAAAACAGCTTTGTATGAAATTTAATACAAGATGAATTTTATATAACATTAGAAGTATCGATATCCCTTTTATATGTATCGATTATAGAACGACAATTATATCGGCGATATTCCAATTGTCAATGACATCCCTACTGGAGACCTTAAACAAGTTCTGATATTTTTAAGGGAAAAAAGGAAATTTTTCTTATTTGATTAAAGGAAGAATCATGTAAACTGTTGAGAGGGAAAAAAATCCTTCCTAAAATATCAGAGCGATCGTATCAGTGGAGTAGACCAACGAGGTTATTCATTAAAGCAAGAGAAGATTTTGGAGAAATGAGGTACAGTAGACTAAAAACAAATATTAAGAATATTAATACCAATAACAACATTAATAATCATGCACTCCTTTTCCGTTAAGCCTTGCTTACAAAGCCACTCGGAGTCCATCTGAAAATGTCAGGGGACATTATCATAACGAACCACCTCATTAGAAAATATCTACCATAATAAATACTAACAAAATGGTTCTTATTACTCACAGTAAGCCAACTCGACTGTTCGTGTAAACAGAATATCTTCTAAAGATAGTGAGCAGATAAGCAGGTGGGTACAGACAGGCAGGTAGAAAATTCAGACTTAAAAGAAATAACTGAATGTGCTTTTTGCAGCAAGATGACTACCGTACATTATTACCTGCCATCAGGATGCAAGCAGAATAACAAAAATAAAAATTCGAAAAAAACACATGCCTTCAACTGCCCTGTTTTAACAACCACTGAGTTTCTGTGAGCAGGAATGAGTGTGTGTTTGGCGACACCTACCGTTGCCTCCTACAACCTGCAGGCTGGGGTATTTCTCCTTAATGTACTTAATCATGTTGATCTGAAAAATGGAGTTTCCCTGGGACGAATCCTGCGAGACACAAACATTGCAAAGGAAAAAAATCTAAAACAAAGAAATCAATTTGAAGCTTACAGGGACACTCACCAGTACGACAACATCCACGCCAGCTTGCACGAGCAGGTCGAGTCTATATTTGTCATCTTCGTGCGTTCCGATGGCGGCGCCACACCGCAACTGCTTCCGCAAGTCTTTGGAAGCCAGAGGGTAATCTCGATTCTTCTTCAGGTCCGTCCGAGCGATGATGGCAACCAAACAACCATCCTTGTCCACGATGGGCAGTTTACCTGAAGAAACATTAAACCGAGTGTGTGGCTGAGCAGATGTTACAAAAACAGAAAAAAAAAACCTAATTCTTCCAGCATGCCAAATTCCTGCCATATTTTCCTGACTAGAAAGTGGACCCTGCATTGCTGTACTGCATGTTTATATGCTACACAAGATCCTCAAGCAGAGTAAAAATCATTTTTAATTTGAATTCAGCAAGTCATGCAAACCACACTGCATGATGGGGAAAAAACTGAGGATGCGGTCAAAATAGAAACAGCATAAAGTTTACTAATCTGAAATTAAGAAATTTAATTCACACCTTTTTTAATTGTATAACATTTTTAAATTATTAAAAAAAATCATTGATAAAATCTAGTTAAAAGTAAACAAAACCTGACTTTAATAAAGCTTGTGTTCATTTTATCCCATACAGAGAGAAAAAATAAACTAACAGAAACCACATAATGCGAAAAGTCACACAATTATTTTGTGTCTCTGAACAGTACATGAGCCTCGTACTTTACTCAGTTCACTAATTTCTATCCGACATGTTGGTTTAATATCTGTACACTGTTACAGTCATTAACATTATAAACTGCAGGATCCATGTCCTATTCCTGCCATCTCACAAGAGGGAACCAGCTTCCTGTTCAAACTATCAAAAGGATTCTGGCATATTGCAAGGTCACAAATGTAAGGGAAAAAAAAACCTTGTAATGATCTAAAGTTTTCTCTGATGGAACCAAAAATGGAATCCTAACCAAAAAAAAAAATCTAAACCCAATTAGGCTGTTTCAATAATGTGGTACAAAATTTTAATCTCAAACCTCCTGGAAGACCCAGAAGTATAAAAACTGCATTAAAAATCTTATGTTTATTAATTTTCTTCGTGAAACTTCATTACAGCGAATTTTACACTGACTTTACCTTTTTTACTTTTTTGAAGGATCTCATTTGCTTCCTTCAGCGTCACACCAGCAGGAGCCACTACAAGATCCTCGAGCTTGGTCATCACCTGCAGACATTAACCATTTAATCCTCATGGAGTAAAAACTCACAGGTGTACATAAGTTTCAACACATAACCATAAAAGGGTAATGGTTGACTCCTCCTACCTCACTAAGCTGAAGTTCATGCGCCTCATCTTTCAGGAAGTCGATGTCTCGAGATGAGATTATGCCTACGAGCCGGCCCCCCATCTGTCCGCTGTCCGTGATGGGGATACCACAGAAGCCGTGTCGTGCTTTTGCCTGAAAGACGTCTTTCACGCGTTCGTTGGGGCTCATTACAACGGGATCTGTAATGAAACCTTGCTCGTATCTCTGAGAGATGCAGCAGAGCAGAAGGGGAGAATGTGCAATGGGAAAAAGTGTCAATGAAGCAAAACAACTAGCAGGAAATGACTTGCCATTGGAAAATAAAAAACTGAACAAGGCCAATAAACAATTTCTGATACTAATACTAGTTTTAAAAAAGGGCTTGAAAGTTTTAATAATTAATATCAGGTGATAATTCTAGTACTTGGAGAGGAAAAAGTATTTTTAAAAATTCACAAACATAGGGAATAGACAAAAAAAAAAAAAAAAAAAAAAAAATCAAGGGCTAAAATGGTCATGAATTATTCTACTAGGCTTACGTGCATAAATTACTCATTATGTATATTTTTTTATATAAAACCATTCATTGAATTTGAAAATTTAAAATATGATCAAGTTAAATTATATTTATATTTCATTTTTACTGATGGAAGCAGTGGCATTGGAGTGTGCCCTCTGGTGGACAAGCTACATAACACCAAAATCTCCACGATTGTACCGATTTATAGATAAAACACCACTGGAAGATTACCACGTGGCTTTGCATTGCAATCATTTGTCACTGTTCACACTTGGTTTATCTTTGGACACACTAATTAGAGAGCTGGGCAACAAATTATACGGAACATTTTATGCTTCTTTTGTCTAAATGTGGCTTAAAAACTATAAAAACCCAACGACTTACCTGAATCATATAATAGGTTGTGACGACTGCAGAGACAATTAAATTACAATTCTGCTTGCAACAAAAACATCGAGATTTATATATTTAAAAAATAAATAAATAAATAAAAAATAAAACACCAGCCTCCCCACGACCCTAATTAGGATTAAGTGGTTCAGAAAATAAACGAATGTGTTTGAGTATTTTTATAAAGAAAAAGAATATCTATCTCACAAAGTGTGGGGCGGGCTGCAGTTAGATGTGTTAACAGATTGGGTAGTCTACCTCATCATCCCTTCGTGGGATCGTCTTTTCTTCATTCATTATATTAATGTTGTTTTGTCATAGTTTAAATTAAAAAACCAACAACAACACAGAAAAGTATATGAAGACTTATTTTAAGAAGGAGCCTGTTCAACATTTTTTTTAAATAATATTAATGCTGAATGCTGCACTGACCGACCCATTCTCAGAGTGGAGACTGAACCACACCCAGTCTTATTATGTCACTGGTAGGAGAGTTATTTAATTCAGAGATTGCTGTGTATAAACAAATCTCATCCACCATCTTTTACTTCAGCCGTGATTTCCGTTCAAGAATTACAAACGCCAGTGGCGGAAAAAATCCCTCTCTCGCCACGCTGCTGATGGTGAGAACACTCCTTGCCATGAGCACAAGAATTTTGAAATCCACCAACACAGTAGATCAAAAACACTGAGACTCTCAATGTAGCTGATTAACATAACGATAGACATGTCCACAAGAACATGCACACAAAATCACCCCGCCCACACCAAATAAATATCCGCCCACACCCGTGACTTAATTTTCATCTATGTAATTTTCAACCCTAAAAGAGCATTTTTGGAAGGGTACCCACTGGGTACTCGAACGTTGCAGGACTCTGCATTAGGCAGATTTTCCCATCATTCAGGTGAAAGCTGGTTTAACTCCGGAAGCGCGAAGTGCTTCCGATGCGAGTAAATAAGCAGCATTTTCTTTTTGCAGTTGATGTTTGTGGTGCACCAGTCATCCACCGTAAAGTACAACATTATTTTGAAAAGCCACGGAGCCGCACCAGAGAGGTGAAAGAGCCACATGTGGCTCTGGAGCCGTGGGTTGCCGACCTCTGATTTATGATGTGAAGCTGTAAAAGAACCACTGCTGACTTTTGTCAAGAGGAGGCTGCATAGCCATCAGCATGTTTCTGCCCTGCGATGGCCTGGCAAGCTGTCCAGGGTGTACTCTCCTCACCGAGCGAGTCGGCTGAGATGGGCGCCAGCCTCCCTGCGACCCTTATTAGGATTAAGCATTTCAGAAAATGAACGAATGAAGAATTTATCCAACTCTAATTTGGCTGTGTCTAATTTTCCGCAGCCAATACCCATCATTCAGAGAATAACTAGCAGGCAGTTGCTTAACTGTAATAAAATATTTTGAGTCACAGAAAGCCTAGTTTACAAGCAGATGAACAATAGTTTTCAATATGAATTCCTTTCCAAAACAGAAGATTCCGGTTTGTCAAGAATTAACCTTGACTGTGCGTTGCACAACATATCACTGCCAACTCTTCCCACTGAAAAAAAAAAACTCACAAGGCAAAGTAATGGAGAAGAAACTTACCTTGACCTTTCTTACTTCATTGGCTTGGAATTCCGGTGTGCAGTTGTGATGTATGAAGCCAATCCCGCCGGTGAGCTGAAGATGATCAAGAACATTTCACAGTTAATGACACAAAACGATAAGTAAAGAAAGACGACCCCCCCCACCCGACTTAGGCCACCATACTTCAACACTGATTTCACTTACAGCCATAGCAATGGCCATCCCCGACTCAGTGACAGTGTCCATGGGAGAAGACACCAGCGGCGTCTTCAGTGTGATCTGTTTGGTCAGTGCTGACGTTAGGTCCTACAAAAAGATAACATTCTTCAATCATCCTATTCCAAACCATCCTCTGTTCTTTTAACTTGCATGCCCATAATTTTAAAAGTGTTGTGTACATCACTGAAGGTTGATGATTATATTCCAATCATGCCTGTAGCAGTACAACCAATCACATGGTCAGACAGATCAATATCACATTGTGATATAGCAGAAATATCACTTTCAGGAGTGAACAAGTACCTGCAGTTTTTTGCCAACAGAAATATAAAAGGAAAGCTTGTATAATGTGGCATGAATACATATGTAGTCGGTCTGTCTTCCTTTCGGCTTTTTCCCTTTTTCTCGGGAGTCGCCAAAGCGAATCATCTGATTTGCACGTTTGATTTGGCAGAGGTTTTTACGTCGGATGCCCTTCCTGTCACAACCTTTTTTTAGCAAGGGACAGAAACACACCGACGGCTTTGCAGCCTACTCTTAACGAAAGTCAGCAATGGTTCTTTTACATGCCTCTCACCATAGACAGTGAGAGACATGGCCGGCCTTTGATAACTCAGTTAGCTGCACTGGGGGGGGGGGACGGACAGTGACAACCTTGTGGGGACTCAAACCCCCAACCTTAGGATCAGCGATCCTGTGCCCAAACCACGAGACCACCACTGCCCCTGAATACATATGTAGAACAAATTTAATAAATTAATATAAAGATTACTATATTACAATTGTGGGGTCAGTGGTGTAGTGGTTAGGGTGCTGTGCCCATGATCAAGAGGGGGTGTGTGCTCCAATCCCAGTTATACCCCCCCCCCCCACTGTGCCAAGACCCCTAGGCAAGGTCTTAACCACAAGTGTGCCCCTGTTCACCCAGCAGTACGTATAAATGGGCACCAGTAAAAAAAATTACACTGGGAAGGTAACCTGTGATGGACTAGCATCCCATCAAGGAGGAGTTTAACTCCTGGTCATTTCACGCTACAGAAACCGGGAATAAGCACCGGCCTGATGAGCCACTAGGCTCGGGTGTAAAGCCCAACAGACTTTACCTATATTACAACTGCCCTCTATGTAGTGGTGAGTGACAGGAGTGCAGACACCAGGTCAGGAATGGAAAAATCAGACCTTTATGAACCAGAAATCTGGAGAAAACCGCAAAACAAAAAATAAGGGCAAAAACTGGGGGGAAAAAACAGTAGATAAAAAGGAAAAAACAAAAACAGTCACGCATGAACAACTGTAGTGTTCTGAAAGTGGTGCACTTTTGTAACAGGTATCAGACAATCCCAAACTGGCTGATGGTTTGTTCAAAAGCGCCATTCAGCTTCGAGTGTTCCTATAAATTAATTACACAATCTGTAGGTTCTGTCATGGTATTTTCTTTCTAAGTATTATGATAATACATTATAACATATAGGAAGACATACACTGTAATAAATATTCATTGTTAAAACGTCAAATATTCTGGTATCACGTTTAGGTGAAACATTTGCCAAGCCATAGGTCCCTAACTTCTGAGGTCAGTACGCTGAACGGACTCCCAAGCTTCACTTACCATTTGGTCAGCTGTGAAATCGATATAGCCTGGAAGAATCAGGAAGTCACTGCGAAAGAAAAATAAAAACAGATCCAAGTGAAGCAAATTAGAAAATTAGAGGACATTCCATACGCCAGCTGAACATGACCCCTCACTGTACATGGGTAATTAGGCTTTATTGCATTTTCGCCTCTAGTACATGACAAGGTGTCTCTTGGCTAATTAAATGAATCATTGAAGACTTTCTGAAGCAAAGTGTCACAGATCATAACATATAATCATTACAATTAATGAAAAGGCATGGAGATTATTTCATATACACCTGTGAGAATAGGTTACATACAGCAAATAATCATGTGCCAAAGTTGGTGGTGCAGGATTGTTAATCAGTACACACGCTACACAGGAACGACACCATTTGATTGGTCCACTGGCTCAGTATTAAAAATCATTATTCTGAGAGAATAATGTCTAAATCAAAACTGCAGACATTCCCAAGTGTAACTTGGAGCAAATGTTTTAAAAATTGAAGAATAAACCATAAAATTCTCATATTTATTTTTGTCTTGTGTTTGGTGTTGTATAAACTAAAAGAGCTCTACACAGCCTGTTTACACAGTTGTTTCTGAATGAGTAGGATGAGCAGACCAGAACACTTCCCATTCGCTGCACAGAGTAATAAGTGAGTGAGCCAATCAGGGAGAAGCCCACCTTTGCCCAGATTTGTCTGGGATAGACTCCAGTTTCTGTGCAACTCCAGGCAGGATAAAAATGTCTCAAAGCACAGAATTTACCTCACTTGCAGTGGCATCATGTTTAAAATATTTAACTAAATTACAGAAATTTTGTTTTGATATTATTGTTTCAGTCTACTACATACTAAAACTCAAGTCTTAGACACATCTGCACACATTCACTCAAGCTTACATGTATCTGCCATGATTTTAAAATAAATAGATAAAAATCTTGTTCTATTGTACTTTGTTTTGCAGTTGTTCCCATGTAGTAGAAACTAAAATAACTGATCACCTGGTGGATGTCGCTTAATTAAAACGAGTCCCCATGACATTTTATCTTTGAAAATATATATCGACCTCGTCCTTGGTGCATAATTGTTAACCCCAAACAGTGAACCAATCAGATCGCATTGCTCCAATGTAGTGTACGTATTGAATGAAGTAATGCATGGAGTGTAACCTTTTAGCACCATGTCTTTATTACTGAAGTGCTTTGTAAAAGTGATGCCTTTGTGCATTTTAGGAGTAATAAACAACCCATGATCACCTGTACACAAAAACAAAATTCATGTGGTAAAAACCCGATTTAACTGATCAGTGGCCAAGTTGGCCTGGTGATAAAAAGGTGCTGGATTGCTGATCCTAGGGTTGGGGGTTCGAGTCCCACTCTCCACAAGGTTGTCACCACACACAGACACACAGACAGACAGACAGACACACAGACAGAGACACACCTAACTGGGTTATCAAAGGCTGGCCATGCCTCTCCCGGTTTATGGTGAGAAGCATATAATAAAAAAATAAAAAAAACACTGCTGACTTTCGTTAAGAGTAGCTGCATAGCTGTCAGTGGGTTTCTGTCCCTTGCTAAGGGATGTGTCAAGAAGGGCACTTGACGTACAAAAAAAAAAAAAAAGATGCCAAGTCGAATATGCAAATCATTAATATGACTTCCATGAAGATGGAGGCAGATGATTTGCTGTGGCGAACCCTGAAAGGGAACAGCAGAAAGGAAAAGACTGACACTAATCTTTTGCCATGACATCACCCCTCCTGCAGTTAGTTTTGAATATATATGGTGATCCTACGCAAAGTAATCAAATCTGTATCAGGGTAAATTAAGTAAAAGGTAAAAATAAATACATCTGCAGTACACCCTTATAAAAAAATTGAGATTTTATTGAGAGCGGCGAGTACGAAATAAAGTGGAAGGGAAGAGACATTTATTGGAGCCAAGTTCCGCTGCTTTCAGTTTGAAGTCAACGTTAACAACCTCCACTGGATCTTTACTTTCCATTTGGGGAAGAGCAGATCTCCGCTTAGGTTGAAACTTCTCTGCTTGGTTTCTTCAGTGCCCAGCAGAACTTTATGGTGAACCATAATGAAGTCTATACAAAAACAAAAATACTGCTTTCCTGCGTTACACCACAGTCTCAACATTTAGTTTGTTTTAATAACAATGTGTGACTGGAACATTTGGTCTGACTAACAGGACTAAATGCAGCTCAAGTCTGAAGATCATTCTGGAATAAACCAAGCACTGCAGGAATGTGTAACCCAAACCTGAGGCAATGTCCCTGCTGCTAGACTCTCAGGTCATTACTGTCCTCAGCAGGGTGGTTTTGGAAAGAGCACATGAGGTCTTGCTTGGTTTTGGAGCTCAAACAAGTCCTGGTTCATAATTAATAAATGATGTTAGGCATCTTCAAACTGATGCACGTGATGGAAAGTGTTAAATAGTTTACTGTACCAGTACTGTATAGCAGTTTTAAATAAGCCAAGCAGATAATATATTGTGAAACATCAGAGTTTACATAATTAAAATATGGAGGGTAAAATCACATTAGTAAATACAAGTTATTAAATACTACTCTGGAGAACTAAGGAAATAACTAGGTTTTGTTGACTTCCAGAATTACATTACAAGCATGCAGTGTTCACTATCAGGGCTGATTTTAGGGTTTCCAAGTTGCTTGTATACACAGACAGAAAAAAAGTTATTTTTATATGAATATAGATTTGCTCTAATGGCAGGTTATTTTTATACTAACTATTAAAACACTTGGAATGTTTCCCCTTTTCTTGTCCTTATTTTCATTTAACAACCTCGTAAACGTTTCCACACATTCCAGGTTTTTGAATGTACTCCTAGTCCTGACTGACGAGTTTGCCAGAATGTTCCACACTGTGTACAAGCTCGAGAATTAGCCGACGACATGCTACATACTTATAAGTGAGGCCATGACCGCAACCGAAGAGCTGCTGTCCTGTCAGACCATCTTCAGGTACGTATCCGGTCTGTCCGCTGATCAGATAGTTCGCCATGGCGCAGGAATTAAGATGAAAACTTACTATTTCGTGAGAGAAGAAACGCGCCCCAATGTGAGACAGTAACGTTACGGTTAACTTGAGCTAATTTCCCTGCAGCAGCCCGACACACCGATGGAGGCCAACCCGGAATTTAACGCCCGAAATTCACTTCCGATATCGGATTGCGTTGTTTGATTGCTAGTCGCTGTCGTACAGGCTTCTCTTTTTCCGTTTACCGGGTTGAGGCCCGACATCGGTTCTGCGGTACTAACTACAAGCGCACGTGTCTGTCTGAAGCGCGACCTTGTGTTCCGCGGGTATAAATGAACTATTGGGCTGCGTCATTTCCGGTTTAAAATTCCGCCAAGATTTGAAAAATACGTTTGCGGTTAACAGTGTTTGGAACTTAGAGACTTTGTCGCTCAACTAGTTTTCGTGATTTATTAAAAAAGAGCCTGGTGTCAAAGCTAGAGACATTTGAAACAGGTGTTCGAAACTCTTGAACTCAATACGACTCCTGACTGAGCTGGACTTGCGACCAATCACTGATTAACAATGCTTGACAACAGCCAATCACCACTGTTTCCTAATAACCAAACAGTGATTACGAAGGTTTATGCACAGCACTGAGTAGATGCTCTTAGCCAGAGAGACTTACAGAAGTGCTTTAAAGTTCTCTGTCTGACTTCCTTTCGGCTTTTTCCCTTTCACTCGGGAGTCGCCACAGCGAATCATCTGATTCGCACATTTTGATTTGGCAGAGGTTTTTACGTCGGATGCCCTTCCTGTCACAACCCTTTTAGCAAGGGACAGAAACACGCTGACGACTTTGCAGCTACTCTTTATGAAAGTCAGCAATGGTTCTTTTACATGCCTCTCACCATAGACAGTGAGAGACATGGCCCGCCTTTGATAACCCAGTTAGCCGCACTGGAGGGGACAGTGACCACCTTGTGGAGAGTGGGACTCGAACCCCCAACCTTTGGATCAGCGATCCAGCGCCCTATACCACTAGACCACCACTGCCCCCTTTAAAGTGCTCTATAAATTAATTATTCTTACATTGGTCTGTTAGAACACAGACCAAGTATACCATCAGTTAAACACAGGTGTTGTGTGGATTTTCTTTTTTTTTATGTATGCAGCATAGTGCTTAAACGAAGTACTGCTGAAAAAGGTACGTGTTCAGCTGTCGTTTGAAGATACCTAGTGACTCGGCTGTCTGGATATCCGCAAGAAAGTCATGCCACCACCTTGGAGCCAGAACAGAAAAGAGTTCAGATGCATCTGTGAACAACAGTTTGGTTTCATGCCAAGAAAGAGCACAGCAGATGCAGTGTTTGCCTTGAGGATTTTAATAGAGAAGTACAGAGAAGGTCAGAAGGAGCTGCATTGTGCCTTTGTGGAGCTGGAGAAAGCATATGACCGGGTGCCAAGAGAGGAACTGTGGTATTGCATGAGGAAGTCTGGAGTGGCAGAGAAGTATGTTAGAGTGGTGCAGGACATGTATAAGAAATGTAAGACAGTGGTAAGGTGTGACGTCGGTGTGACAGAAGGGTTCAAGGTGGAGGTTGGCCTGCATCAAGGGTCAGCTCTGAGGCCCTTCTTGTTTGCTATGGTGATGGACAGGCTGATAGACAAGGTTAGACAAGATTTCCCATGGACTATGATGTTTGCAGATGACATTGTGATCTGTAGTGAGAGCAGAGAACAAGTGCAGGAAAATCTAGAGAGGTGGAGGTATGCCCTGGAAAGGAGGGGAATGAAGGTTAGCAATGGAGAGTGTGGAAAAGAGGTGAAGAAGCGTGTGCAGGCAGGTTGGAATGGTTGGAGAAAAGTGTCCGGTGTGATGTGTGATGGGAGGGTATTGGCAAGAACGAAAGGAAAAGTGTACAAGACGGTGTTGAGGTCAGCGATGTTGTATGGTTTAGAAACAGTGGCACTGGGGGAAAGACAGGAGGCAGAGCTGGAGGTAGCAGAGATGAAAATGTTGAGGTTCTCTTTGGGAGTAATGAGGATGGATAGGATCAGGAATGAGCACATCAGAGGAACAGCACATGTAAGAGGTTTTGGAGACAAAATCAGAGAGGCTAGATTGAGATGGTTTGGACATGTACAGTAGAGGGATAGTGAGTATATTGGTAGTAGAATGCTGAGGTTGGAACTACTAGGCAGAAGGCTTAGAGAAAAACCAAAGAGACGATTCATGGATGTGGTAAAGGGGGACATGAAGGCAGTTGGTGGAAGAGAAGATGATGCAGAGGATAGGGTGAGATGGGGCAGATGATTCGCTGTGGCGACCCCTGAAGGGAATCGCCGAAAGGAAAAGATCTTTCTGCACAACATTGGGAGAATTGGTGATCCTCTACTCATCATTGCTTCTGAGAGACATTGCCACTCTGAGAAGATCTTTTTATACTCAGTCATGTTGCCAATGGACCTTATTGATCTTCCGGCTGTTCGTTATAAGTGCAGTTGACTTTTCCAGCCTCTTATTGCTACCTGTGCCAAGTTTTTTACATTTGTTGACACCATGAAATTTAAAATCAATATATATATTTTTTTTTATTAAATCATACATTTTCTCAGTTTAAACTTTTGACCAGTCAGCCATGTTCTGTTCAGAATAAAATATTGAAATTTGGCACTTTCACGTCATTGCATTCAGTTTTTATTCATAATTTGTATGGTGTGCCAATACTCATCGAATTAGGAAATGAATTTCAATAGGGGGAAAAGTTAAGGAAGATGCCACAAAAACAAGCCCAATTATGCGGGAAAAAACTCTCATCAGAATTAGTTACAATGTTTAATTTGTTATTAAAGTATAAGCATTTATAGCATTGAATATGTATTTATTGATATTATATACACATGTACGTCAGTCAGGGGGCGTTGGGGGGTGATCCTACTTTGCGGATTTCGATGGTCGCGTGGGGATCTTGGTCGCAATTAACTGTGGAAAGTGAGGGATCCCTGTGTGTGTGTGTGTGTGTGTGTGTGTGTGTGTATGTATGTACAGTAACTATCTATCTATGTATGATGAGTGAAACAGTGGAATGCTTAGCTACAATCAGAGTCTCATGGAACTACTCTTTGAGCCTTCTGATGATTGTTTTCCTCCTAAGTGGAATTCCAAGCTGCTTGAAACTGTGACATAGTTGTGAGACTCCAAGGAAGAAGCAGGCTGGCTCACTTCTTGTATGCATCCTTCTGTGTCATCAGCGGGTAGTTTAGGATCATCAGTGTTTCGCCCCTTAACCTGGACACTTCACCTGAGTGGGGCAGTGAAGGCCGGTTGTGAAAAACCTAGCCCTCACCCACAGAAGGATGCCAGTTTTTGTGTCGCTTCAACCACAGCCATCTGGAACAACTCTCAGCTACTGCACTGATCTCCTTGATAGCTTGCTTCACCTGCTTCAACTGCAGACATGGGAATGTTATATAGCAAGAACAGCCACTGCAGTCTTGGTATAATGCCATACTGGAAGCACCACACCTTGAACCTTCCCTGCAGTTGGCTGTTGTCTATCGCATGAAGCCAGTTCTTTAGTTGTTGTTTGACAGCCTTGATGTTGTTGTCTTTCAGGAAGCTATCATAATTTTTTCCAGGGCACTTGATCGGCTCATCCTGTATGGTAGGGATCTTTTCACCTTGAATGCTGAAGGTGTTCTTGGACAGCTCTCCTTTATGTATGCACAGGCTTCTTGATTTTGAGGGCTTGAACTTCATTCTCACCCAGTTGGATGCTCTTTTTAGCCCTCTTAATATCCACCTCGTTCCTGCAAATGACGAGGTTGTAGTCGTGATGTCATTCAAGAATGCTTGACATGGTGGGTGTCTGGTATCATCTTCGGCCATGGGACCTCTGCATTCTTTTCCTCCAGCTTTAAGAATTAAGTTCATGGCAGCTACGAACAGGATGACCAATATTGTGCATCCTTCCATGATACCTTTCTCCAGCCTCTGCCAATTGGTGGTAAAATCTCCAACAGTGAAACGCATCTGTAGATAATCCATGTAGTGCATCACTAGTTCAAGGAGATCTTGTGGTATGAGATGGTGTTGTAGAGCTGCTCGAATAAGCTGATGTGGTACGCATGGGTAGGCTTTGACGAGATCTAACCATACCACTAAAAGGGTCTTGTGTCTCTTTGCTTCTTTGATCAGCTGGTTGATTGCTGTGGTGTGCTCGAAGCATCCTGAATGGCCTAGGATTACTCCTTTTTGCACACTTGGGTCCACAAATTCATTTGCAAGCAGGTAAGATGTCATTCTCTTTGCTACTATTGACCAAAAGAGCTTCCCCTCAATGTCCAGCAAAGACATGTCTCTCTGAACCGGGATAACAATGATGAGTTCAATTCCTTGGGTACGAAGCAGCCTTCTGCTAGTGTCCATGTGTTTGGCAACTGTTTTTTCTTCCATATCACACGCAGAATCTTGGATAGCCTACGGAGCAGCAAAGGGCAGTTCTTATAGATCTTATGTCTTACCTGATGGCCCTGGTGCTGATGCTGATTGAGCTTTCTTCAAAACTGTCTTGACCTCATCAAAAGTGAAATCTGACATATTGAAAGGAGTGTGAGGTTCCAGAATAGGTAACTGGAAAGGGCATTCCCCAAGTGGACTGTCTCTCTGGATCATTGTGCGAAGCTGTGACACTATCTTCTACTTCTTCCTTTGAGCATGTTCACTTTCCACTCTTTTGGCTTTCCTAAAAGGCCAGCTGTGAATCTGAAGGGGCTTCTGAAGAATGCCTGTCTTTTCCTTCTTTTCTACCTATGCTTCCTCTGAAGTGTCTCTGCTTTGCAGAGTTGAAGAAGCTTCTTATGCATCTCTGAGTGGAGATCTTCTAACCCTGCTTTCTCTATACATCCTGCCTTGAGCCATCTTTTCTTGATACTCTGCCGATCTCTGCGCAGATAAGCAATCTGGAGTTGTCTTCTGCTAGGACCTTGCTTTTGGTCTTTCTTCCTTGGTCTTTTTAACACCAAAGGTTACAAGGCTTTCTCGGAAAACAATCTGGGTCATGGTCTTCATCTTGTTGACTGCATCGCCCTTCAAGGTGTTTTCTAGGATAACATCAAAGCTCTCACCTGCAGTCTGATGCTGGTGGCAAGTTCAACCGTAGCTTTTTCTCCAACATTGTTCTTTTTAGTGACTCCAGTCTCTACTCTAGTATCGTGTGTGGCTAGAACTGTGGTTTGAGTCCTGGTCCGGAACCTCTGACAACTGATGAGCTGTCTGTGTAAACTCAGAGATAGATCTCTGTGAACCACTGACAGCTTTGCATTGTTCTTGCAGTGTTTTAGACTTCTCTTGATGGATTTTCACTCTATGCTCATTTTTGAAGAGACCAACACAGCTGTTGCATATTTGCTTTGCCTCATCTAGTACTGTTGCTGTTGTTCTTCTTGTAGTCCATATGTCATTGTCCTGGTCAGAATCTGTTATCTGTCTGGGGTTGCAGATTATCTGCCCCCTTCTTCGGTCTGTGCGGGGGTATTCTCACTGTAGTGAACTGGTAGTCACACCCTTCGTGGGATCTTCTTTGTTCATTATTTTAATGTTGTTTTGTCATAGTTTTAATTTACAAAAACTACAGCAACACAAAGTATATGAAGACTTATTTTAAGAAGGAGCCTGCTCAACATTCTTTTAAATAATATTAATGCTTAATGCTGCACTGACCGACCCATTCTCAGAGTGGCGACTGAACCACACCCAGGCTTTTATTTTGTCAATGGGAGGAGAGGAGGAGAGTTATTTAATTCGGTGATTGCTCTCTTACTTCAGCTGTGATTTCCGTTCCTGGATTACAAACCCCGGCGGCGGAAAAAATCTCTTGCTCGCCACGCTGCTGATGGTGAGGGCCTGGCCATGAGAACAAGAATTTGGAAATCCACCAACACAGCATATCAAAAACACCGAGACTCTCAATGTGGCTGATTAATATAACGATAGGCATGTCCACAAAAACACGCAACACGAATCACCCGCCCACACCCGTGACCGTTAATTTTCAACCCTAGAAGAGCATTTTTGGAAAGGTACCCACTGGGTACCTGTGGTACCCGACCGTTGTAGGACTCTGCCTTAGGCAGATTCTCCCATCATTCAGGTGAAAGCTGGTTTAATCTTTAACCCCTGGAAGCCAGAGAGGTCAAAGAGCCGCATGCGCCTCTGGAGCCACGGGTTTCCGACCCCTGATATAATGCAAGGCAAAGTTTTAATAAAAAGTTAAGTGAAGTAAGGCTAAGTTTAATATGTACTGTACGTAAATATAATGCAATACCGCCCCCTGGTGGGAATTTTTGAAAACTACAATGCTGTATGTTTTATGGAAAATATACTCCGTGTCTATTTATATCTTCTTTTCCTTTCGGCTGTTCCCTTCAGGGGTCGCCACAGCAAATCATCTGCCCCCATCTCACCCTATCCTCTGCATCTTCTACTCTTAGTCCAACGACCTTCATGTCCACCTTCACCACATCCATAATTCTTCTCTTTGATCTTCCTCTGGGCCTTCTGCCTGGTAGTTCCAAACTCAGCATCCTACTACCAATATACTCACTATTCCTTCTCTGTACATGTCCAAACCACCTCAATCTAGCCTCTCTGACTTTGTCTCCAAAACATCTAACATGTGCTGTCCCTCTGATGTACTCATTCCTGATCCTATCCATCCTCGTTACACCCAAAGAGAACCTCAACATATTAGTGTATATTATATATTCAAAGGCACATGTAATAGATACATAAGGGGCAATGGTGGTCTAGTGGTATAGGGCGCTGGATCGCTGATCCAAAGGTTGGGGGTTCGAGTCCCACTCTCTACAAGGTTGTCACTGTCCCCCCCCAGTGCAGCTAACTGGGTAACTGGGTTATCAAAGGCGGGCCATGTCTGTCACTGTCTATGGTGAGAGGCATGTAAAAGAACCATTGCTGACTTTCGTAAAGAGTAGCTGCAAAGTCGTCAGCGTGTTTCTGTCCCTTGCTAAAAAGGGTTGTGTCAGGAAGGGCATCCGACGTAAAAACCTCTGCCAAATCAAATGTGCGAATCAGATGATTCGCTGTGGCGACTCCCGAGTAAAAGGGAAAAAGCCGAGAGGTAGACAGACAGAATGTAATAGATACATAGTATTTTACTTCCGATTGATCATGTAATATGACACGAGGTTTTACTTTTGGGCACAGAACTCACGGATTATCTTCATTCGCAGGAGGGGCTGGAACCGAACCGCGAATAACAAGGGCCTACTGTGTGTATGTGTGTGTGTATATATATATATATATATATATATATATATATATAGTACTGTGTGCGAGCAAGTGTTCACTCCCTATATATATATATATATATATATAGGGAGTGAACACTTGCTCACACACAGCACTTTTCCTTTTATTTTTAGATTAAATATATTAATTTCATTCCACCAATTCGGACTTTTTTTTTTCATAGGTGCTTTAAATAAAAATAAAGCCTCATTCGATAAAAGGTTCTAAGGCAACATGTCAAGGGGTGCAAGCCACTACACTGCTATTCATGAGTCGCTATGAGTGCAAAGACCAATTACAATTTTTTTTCTCTCCCAAATAAACTAGGCTTCAAATTTTATCACGTCCTCCAATCAGTTAGTTCTAAAAAAAAAAAAAAAAAGTGTCTACAGTGTATTAGGTAGGGTGCCATAATGCAGGGTTGGGCATAGCTAATTTTCACTGTCTTTTGAGTGCATGTGTTCATGGATTATCTCCTGGGGTTAATTTTAGCTCAGGCTCACAGGGTTTGCTATATTTGATCTGTGTATGTAGCCCTAGAAATGCAGTGGTTACACATGTAAACCATACACGTGAACAAAGAAATGGAAGTGGACTTAAAGACACATTTGCTCAGGCAGATTTCTAAAATATGTTACCAAATGGTAAAAAGTGTCAAGATGCTAATATTTCATTGCTCCTATTCAAAGTTCTTATTTTACCTTTAATGGACTGTACAAATTATAGATATTTATTTTCCGTTTTAGGTTTTTGACAATCACATGTTTTGTGTTCTATTTCATTATTCAATATTCTGGCAATTTTGTAAGGTCATAGTGGGAGCTAAAAATATATATGGACAAAGTCACATTTCTGAAATTCAATACCGTCTAAAAGTCCATTATTAAGATGACCCTTTCCCCTTCATGGTCAAAAATATTTTTGTTCTTCAACCCAAAATAAGTGGTGTTGTGTGTCTTAAACACAAATCCCCTTAAAAACAAACTCGCTCATGGATGCATGAAGAAACATCCAGCATGACAAATGACACTTTGGTCTGACATTTTCAGATAAATCATTACAATGGCCCTCGAGTCGCCACCTTATTGTGGCGGAGAGGTTTGCATGACCTAATGATCCAAGGAACTATGTTGTCGGGGGCAAAATGCCCCTTGTAGGGTCACCCAAGGCAAACAGATCCTGAGTGAAGGTCCAGACAAAGTGCGGTTCGGAAGACCTCTATGCCAAATAAAAAGAAAACGGACAGTTTTCCTTGCCCAGACACGGGTCACTGGGGTGTCGTCCCCCCGGAGCCAGGCCTGGGGGAGGAGCTCAAAGGCAAGTGCCTGGTGGTCGGGCTTCTTGAAAAGGAAACAATGTGCCCACCCTATGGACCCACCACCTGTGGGAGGGGCTATTGGTCGGGTGCAATGCGAGTTGGGTGGTAGCCAAAGGCATGGGTTCTGTTGGACTTATCCTCGGTTACTGATGCTGACTCTTGGGACATGGAATGTCTCCTCTCTGGCAGGGAAAGAGCCTGAGCTGGTGCATGATGTGGATAGGCACCAACTAGATATAGTTGAGCTCACCAAGCTATGCGTATGGTTCCAGAGCTACCTATCTCGAGACTGGACCTTATTCCATTCTGGAGTTGCTCATGGGGAGAGGCATCGAGCCTGTGCGGGCATCCTTGTTGCCCCCGTCTCGGTGCCCAAACATTGGGCTTTCCCCGGTCGATGAAAGGGTAGTTTCCCTCCACCTTCGGGGGGGGGGCAGGTCCCGACTATTTGTACTTATGCACCAAATGACAGGTCAGAGTACCCACTCTTCTTGGAGTCTTTAGGGGGGGTGTTGGAGAAGGTTTCCTTGGGAGACTCGCTCGTTGTCCTGGAAGACTTGTGGGCAATGATAATGTGACTTGGGTGTGATCGGTAGGTACAGCCTCTCCAGTCTGAACTCTACTTTGTAGTCGTGTCTCCGGACATTTGGGTGAAGAGGGGAGCGGAGCTGTCAACCGAACACCATCTGGTGGCTTTGTTGGCGGGGAGGCCACCCTCCAGACCGAGCAGGCCCAATCATGTAATTAGCATCTGCTGGGAACATTTGGCGGAGTCTCCTGTCAGACAGGCCTTTAACTCCCACCCCCGGCAGAGCTACAACCACGTCCCGAAGGAGGCAGGTGACATTGAATCTGAATGGGCCATGTTTTGTGCCTCCATTGCTGAGGTGGCAGCCCATAGCTGTGGCGGTAATCCCTGAACCCGATGGGACACCTGTGGTGAAGAGGGCCGTCCAGCTGGAAAAGGAGGCCTATCGGGTCTTATTGGCCTGTGGAGCTTCCAAGGCAGTAGACAGGTACTGGCAGGCCAAACGTGCTGCAGCTAAAACTGTCGCAGATACAAAATCTTGGGCGTGGGAGGAGTTCGGAGAGGGCCTGGAGAGTGATTATCGGTTGGCCTCAAAAAGGTTCTGGGCCACCATCCAACGCCTCAGGAGAGGGAAGCAGTTCTCCACAAATACTGTTTACAGTAGCAGTGGGGAGCTGCTCACCTCGACTGGGTATGTCATTAGGAGGTGGAGGGAATACTTCAAAGATCTCCACAATCCCACAAACACGCCCTCTGTGGAGAAGGAAAACCCTGGGGGTTTGGGCGGAGGTCTGCCCATCACTGGAGTGGAGGTCACTGAGGTAATCAAAAAGCTCCTCGGTGGTCGGGCTCCGGGGTTGGATGAGATCTGCCCTGAATATCTCCGGGCTCTGGATGATGTAGGACTGTCTTGGTTGACAAGTCTCTGCAACATCGCGTGGTCATCGGGGGCAGTATCTCTGGATTGGCAAACCGGGTTGGTAGTCCCCCTTTTTAAAAAGGGGGACCGAAGGGTGTGTTCCAATTATTGGGGAATCACACTCCTCAGCCTACCCGGGAAAGTGTATGCAGGGGTACTGGAGAGGAGCATCCGACCGATAGTTGAACCTCGGATTCACGGAAACCAATGCCGTTTTTGTCCAGGCCGTGGCACTCTTGACCAACTCTATACGCACCTCAGGATCTTTGAGGGGGCATGGGCTTATGCCCAATCTGTCCATATGTGTTGTGAGGATTTGGAGAAGGATTTCGACACTGCTCCGGGAGTACGGCATTCCGGACTTGTTGCTATGGGCCATTCAATCGCTGTGTCACTGGAACAAGAGTTTGAGCCGTATTGGTAACAACAGGTTGAATTCGTTTCTGGTGGGAGTTGGAGTCAGCCAAGGCTGTCCTTTGTCACCGATTCTGTTCAGAATTTTTATGGACAGAATTTCTAGGCGCAGCCGAGGCGTTGAAACATTCTGGTTTGGTGGCCATAAGATTTCGTCTCTGCTTTTTGCAGAGAACGTTGTCTTTTTGGCTTCATCAAAACAGGACCTCCAGCTCTCATTGGAGTGATTCGCAGGCAAGTGCAAAGCAGCCGGGATTAAAATCAGCACCTCCAAGTCCGAGGCCATGGTTCTCAGTCGGATAAGGGTGGAATACACCCTCCGGGTCAGGAATGAAGTCCTGCCCCGAGTGGAGGAGTTTAAGTATATTGGGGTCTTGTTCACAAGTGAGGGAAGGATGGAGTGGGAGATCGACAGACGAATTGCTGCAGCCTCTGCTGTAAAGCAGAGCCTGTACCGATCAGTCGTGGTGAAGAGGGAGCTGAGCCGCAGGGTAAAGCTCTCAATTTACCAGTCAATCTACGTTCCAACCCTCACCAATCACGGATACAAGCGGCTGAAATGAGCTTCCTTCGCCGGGTGGTGGGGCTCTCCCTTAGAGATAAGGTGAGACGCTCTACCATTCGGGGAGAGCTCTGAGTAGAACCGCTGCTCCTCCACATTGAGAGGAGCCAGTTGAGGTGGCTCGGGCATCTGGATAGAATGACCTTTTTGAACACCTTCCTAAAGTGGTGTTTCGGGCATGTCCAACCGAGAAGAGACCCTGGGGTCGACCTAGAACACGCTGGAGGGACTATGTCTGTCTGCTTGTCTGGGAATGCCTGAACATGAATGCAATAAAATATTACACTATTGCAGAGGATCAGAAAAGGCCATAGGGGTGCTAACCACTGTGTTGCTAGTTATGAGTCATTTTGAGTGCCAATTGTAATCCCCCCCCCCCCCCCCCCAACCCAAGATCAGTTGGACATTATACTAATTACATAAAACAGGATTTGAAAGCTTTGCTCAAACAAGCCATATTATTCCAATGAGACAGCTGTTCTGTAGTAAAATATCCTGCAAAAAAGGAATTCATTCAAGTGTGAAATTTTAACCTAACGAGAAATGAACAGATTAGCATATAGTTACTTCACAGCATTCTGCACCAGAGAATGACACGAGTCCAATGCTCTCTAGAAATAGGGACACTCTTCCATTTCAGTATAAAATTTACATTAAGCTTGGGTGGTGTGTGCGTGTTGATGTACAGAACAAACACACAGGACTAAATATCTGGTTTAAAAACCTTCTCAGTAACTATTTTCTGTATTAATGTACAACCATTGAAAATTACAGCATGTTTCATTGTTTTTAAATGAGCTAACTATCAACATCCAACGTTCAGAAAAATATGAACTCAGTGAAAAGCAAAAAAAAAAAAACAAGCTAAAGGGGGAAAAACAAAAACCCAAATACAAACAAAACAGCTCTTACTGGGAGGAATCAGCTGGAAGAGCAGCAGTTAGTTCATGAATCAGGAGTGTTTCAAACTCTGCATGTTTTGTGAACTGATATGGAGGTGTAAAAATATATTTTGGAAGGGCACAAATCAGGATACAATCATGCTATTCTGAAACCCGACACAAAGAACAAGAGAGAGAGAGAACACATCAATGACCAAATGTGGGAGGAGAGAGAGACAAACAGCACAAAAGAAACGAAGTGAAGGCTGAGGAAGAGAGGAGATCTTTGGAGTGAGGAATAGAGAGGGATGATAGAAAAGAGAAAAGTTGCGGGTCTATCAGATGGATGTTCAGGTGTCATGAAAATCCTTTAGAAGTGTGCGTCTCTTCTGTTCGGCAATGTGCATCTGATTTTCCAAATCCTAAAAAAAAAAAAAAAAAGTTAGTGGCACTGCAGCACTGTACCACCTACTTCTATTTTATGTGGAATGTACATCTTAATAAAAATATTCAGGAAATAACATGTCTTTTCAATGGCATTCAATAACTTGTCCTTTAAAAAGAAAATTCACTGACCAAACAAAACATTTTTATTCAAGGGGCAGTTGGAACTGACTGTGTGGCATATGAACACGAACACAACAACAAAATCAAGTGCATGTCATATGAAGAACCAAATATTAAGCTCGGGTATTATGTATTAAAAATAGTGTTTTATACCGCATTATTTTAATCTTTTAAGAAATAGATACATGTTTGTTAATCTTTAAAAGCACGTACTTGTATACTATTTTCATACAAGTCATGTGATTATGTATCACTTAAGTTTTCTTATAGGTCCAGTCCCTCTGCCACAACAACTATACATTGGTGCAGCAGAGCAGAGGCTTTAAAAAAAAAATCTGGTTTTGGTCCAAATAGATTATAACTTTACACTAACCTGCCAAAAGAGTTTTTTTTTTTTTTTTTTCCCAAGAACCCTTAAGCCTTGGTAACAGCAGGCAGGCATCCACCATGGCACTGTTTCAATAAATGTATGTAATGCCACAGGTTTTATTTCAATCCATAATTGAATTAATTTTTCACTGAGATCTTTATGCAGTGGTCTCACTCAATTAAAGTCTTCTCTATTACATACAGAACACTGACTGGATTGGTCATGCTCCCTAAAGCACTCTTACCATTATTACTCTTGTGGAAGTGGTGGCTTTGTGGTTAAGGGGATGGGTTACTCATTCAAAGGTCAACAATTCAATCCCCATTTTCACCAGTGTTGGGTCCTTAACCCCAATTGCTAAATAAATGCTAGTATAAAAATAATTCTAAGTCTCTCTGGATAAGAGTGTCTGCCAAATGCTGTAAACGTATTTATGCCTGGTGAATCCTACTATTCTTATCTTTGAATATTCCTGCACCATCTGAGAAGAAAAACTCCACTGAGGGAAAATTCAATTAATTCAGTACATGTCAGCTCACTTAATTTTACTTTAAAATGTTGCTGAGGCTCGACCTGACCAACTGAGACAACCCCAGGTCATAACACTGACGCTCGAGGCTTATACATCAGGGACATGTTCATGTGCTTCCCCCCTCCTATCCTGATGTACTCAACACTCTGGAACAGGGTAAATCTGAACATCAGATCACATGACTTTTTCAGCAGGACAGTGTACATAAGAGATCAAACTTCAATGGACATGTTGGTGCAGGCAACAGGTGGACAAGGAAGTGATGGGCAGGTTTGGTATCCATGACAGGAACACAGAAGAACAGATGTTGATAGGTTTTGCAAAAAGGATGGAAATGGCCACGATGGACTTTTCCACGAAGTAGGATCACCCCCCCCCCCCCCCGACTGATGTTTGCGTACATGTATGTGTGTATATAATATCAATAAATTCATATTCAATGCTATAAATGCTTATAATAACAATGAAACATTCAACAATAATGCATAAGATGTAAATAAAATATAAATACACATACAAATGCACACCTCACAACAATGTAACTTGCTTTGATGGGAGGCTTTGGGTTGTTTGTTTGTTTCGGGTTGTTTTTTTTTTTGCATAATTGGCCTTGTTTTTGCAGCATTTTCCTTAACCTTTCCAACTATTCTTCCTTAATTTCATGAATATTTAATAATTAAAAAAAAAAAAAAAAAAAAAAAAAAAAAACCACGATGCACTGAAGCCGCACGAATTGAAGTGCAAAGTAGCGAGGGATCCCTGTATTAGGTTTCCGGACATGCGCTCAAGCTTTGTTCAAATTTGCTATACTTGTTATATATTCCCAAACTATGAAACACTCCTTTTGGCTGGACTGTATGGGCTTCTGTGGTATACTTCTTAACTTGTATTTAGATTTGTATTCTTACGATCATCTTGATTACTGAAATTTTTTTTCTACACCAGAACCATAATACAAGAATGCATGTAGTGTATAAAACCATGAAGATTTGACAACAAAAAGCACTTGGCTGAGACTCATTATCTGAACTTATGAAGGTGTGTGTGGTAGGAGAAGGTGGTACTGAAAACAACAACAAAATAAATTGACCAGTGTCTCTCTGCATTGTACAGTCTTGTGTGTTCTCACCCCTCTGTCAGTGGCATTGAGCTCTCCCTCTACTCTCTCATAACTGTCCGCTCTCTCCACCTTCCATGATAGGTTCTCGATCTCTGCTTCCAGCTGCGCCTGCTGGTACTCGAACTGCACGTGCACACACACACACACACACACACACACACACACACACACACACGGCGTTCAATGTTTTTTAGTGTCAAAGAGTAAATTAAACCAGTATCTTGTTTTAGTTAGCTTTTCTTGTGTTTCCTTGACATATACTAAAACAAATATTTGCCTTAGGTTCTATGGATTTTGTGGCCAAGCATTAATCAATATCAATATCATCAGTTTAAAAATAATATGCATTAGAATTGTTGCCTTTCCGGAGGCCTGCATGTAAATTATGCTCACGCTGCGGTCTGTAATTTCACTCACCAGTTTTTTGCGGGGTCCAGACTCCATGTAGTAGGCATAAGGGTAGGTATACTGCAGTGTATAGCGACACTGAGAAGAGGAAATACAACCACATATGGTACCAATACTCCTTTTGTGCAGTTGGACATGTTCTAACTTTCTGTATTGATGTTCATTCATAACATTTTTTTTCTGTTTCACAAACAAATTTTGCATCATGCAAAAGACAACCAGAATAAATCATAATTTTTCAATTATGGTTTACTGATGAACAAAAAAAAAAAAAAAAAAAAAAAACTCACCAACATCAATACATTCATGTTAAAAAGTAAGTGCCCCTTAAAGACAATCTATAGTTGTGCCACCTTCAACAACAACAACTACAATCAGACTCCTCTACCAACAGATTATCAGGTTTACTTTTATGTAAACTGCCCTGTACACATGATCCGCCACAACATTGCACTAAGATGATGACCATTTTGAGACCCTGTCGAAAATATTACTTTTATGAAAAAACAAAATGAGAGGAAACCAGAAAGTAGTAGGAGTAGAAGTCGTAGATTTATATTGCGCTTTATCCATACTGAATATTATGCTCAAAGTGCACTGAGGAGTGTTCAGTTAATGATAATAACTGTCAAATTACATTACATACATGAAATTTTTGGTGTGTGTGCTCTGGGCACCTGTCGCCACTGTGCAGCGCCAGTTATAGCATTGTTCTATCCTTTGATGCTGATGCCAAGCAGGAAGCAACAACTGCCAAATTTTAATGCCTTGTGCTATGACGCGGCCGGATTCGAACTCCGACCTTCCGGAGGATAAAGCGGGTACTCTACCAACTGAGCTAAATCCCTGGTTATTACCCCGGAAAGGGGGAAAATATACTAGTCCTTCTCAAAAAATTAGCATATTGTGATAAAGTTCATTATTTTCTGTAATTACTGATAAAAATTAAACTTTCATATATTTTAGATTCATTGCACACCAACTGAAATATTTGAGGCCTTTTATTGTTCTACTGATGGTTTTGGCATACAGCTCATGAAAACCCAAAATTCCTATCTCAAAAAATTAACATATCATGAAAAGGTAGTCTAAACGAGCTATTAACCTAATCATCTGAATCAACAAATTAACTCTAAACACCTGCAAAAGATTCCTGAGGCTTTTAAAAACTCCCAGCCTGGTTCATTACTCAAAACCGCAATCATGGGTAAGACTGTCGACCTGACTGCTGTCCAGAAGGCCATCATTGACACCCTCAAGCAAGAGGGTAAGACAGAAAGAAATCTCTGAGCGAATAGGCTGTTCCCAGAGTGCTGTATCAAGGCACCTCAGTGGGACGTCTGTGGGAAGGAAAAAGTGTGTCAGAAAACGCTGCACAACCAGAAGAGGTGACTGGACCCTGAGGAAGATTGTGGAGAAGGGCCGATTCCAGACCTTGGGGGACCTGTGGAAGCAGTGAACTGAGTCTGGAGTAGAAACATCCAGAGCCACCGTGCACAGGCGTGTGCAGGAAATGGGCTACAGGTGCCGCATTCCCCAAGTCAAGCCACTTTTGAACCAGAAACAGCGGCAGAAGTGTCTGACCTGGGCTACAGAGAAGCAGCACTGGACTGTTGCTCAGTGGTCCAAAGTACTTTTTTCGGATGAAAGCAAATTTTGCATGTCATTCAGAAATCAAGGTGCCAGAGTCTGGAGGAAGACTGGGGAGAAGGAAATGCCAAAATGCCTGAAGTCCAGTGTCAAGTATCCACAGTCAGTGATGGTCTGGGGTGCCATGTCAGCTGCTGGTGTTGGTCCACTGTGTTTTATCAAGGGCGGGGTCAATGCAGCTCGTTATCAGGAGATTTTGGAGCACTTCATGCTTCCATCTGCTGAAAAGCTTTATGGAGATGAAGATTTCATTTTTCAGCACGACCTGGCACCTGCTCACAGTGCCAAAACCACTGCTAAATGGTTTACTGACCATGGTATTACTGTGCTCAATTGGCCTGCCAACTCTCCTGACCTGAAGCCCATAGAGAATCTGTGGGATATTGTGAAGAGAAAGTTGAGAGACACCAGACCCAACACTGTGGATGAGCTTAAGGCCGCTATCGAAGCATCCTGGGCCTCCATAACACCTCAGCAGTGCCACAGGCTGATTGCCTCCATGCCACGCCGCATTGAAGCGGTCATTTCTGCAAAAGGATTCCCGACCAAGTATTGAGTGCATAACTGAACATAATTATTTGAAGGTTGACTTTTTTTGGATTAAAAACACTTTTTATTGATCAGATAAAATATGCTAATTTTTTGAGATAGGAATTTTTGGTTTTTCTTTACTTTTTTGCCAAAATTATCAATATTAAAAACAATAAAAGGCTTTAACTACTTCAGTTGTGTGTAATTAATCCAAAATATATGAAAGTCTAATGTTTATCATTACATTACAGAAAATAATGAACTTTTATCACAATATGCTAATTTTTTGAGAAGGACTAGTGTGTACATATATACATACATACACACACACACACACCTTCCACAATGCTTGACTTTTCCCCTTTTCTGTTTCACAGTTTAACTCAATAGTTCCAACAAGTTTTACAGATTATAAATTTCAACATATCTCATAGGGAAGAGTTTTAGGGTGCTGGATCGCTGATCCTAAGGTTGGGGGGTTCGAGTCCCACTCTCCACAGGGTTGTTACTGTTCACCCAGTGCAGCTAACTGGGTTATCAAAGGCGGGCCATGTCTCTCACTGTCCATGGTGTGAGGTTCTTGTAAAAGAACTATTACTGGCTTTCAGAAAGAGTAGCTGCAAAACCGTCAGCGTGTTTCTGTCCCTTACTAAAGGGTTGTGTCAGGAAGGGCATCCGACGTAAAAACCAATGCCAAATCAAAATGTGCAGATCATTTGCTGTGGCGACTCCTGATAAAGGGAAAAAGCCGAAAGGAAATCTCTCTCTCTCTCATAGGGAACAGTTTTAGAGGTGCACTTTCTGGCCCTCTTATACGCAACTCCCAACTTTTTTTTGCTCAGTAAGAGAACGGAGTTCTAGCTTGTCTGGTTAGGAGTTTAAACCTGAGCTTGAATGGAGTCAGAGCCATTCTCATACAGATATGGAGATGCTCACTGATGATTTAGTTTTGATTATGTACATTCTGGAGAAAGCTGCCTCACAGTTATGTGTGGAGCCAAACATGGTCAAGATGTTCAGAACTTTATGACAGTGTTTTTGCTCAACTTTCTCCGCCTGTCCCATTCTTTTGCCTCCTTTTCTCCATCTCACTCCTCTTGTTCTCAACTTGCTCCAGCTCAGTCCTCCTTATCTCTCTCGTAGTTTTGTCTACATGTGTCATTATTTGTCTTTTTTCCATGGGTAATTTGCCTCAAACTCATCTGTCTGTACTGTAAAGCCACAACATTTACTGCCTGGAATGGAGACACAAGACTTGCTGAGTGGCATTATGCAATGCAGGGGGGCTGAACTCACATGCAACTGGTCTGTGCAGTTCCTCACCCACAAAAGTACTACCATAAAGACTACAAAAGCTGCCCGGTTAAATTGGTTATGATGTAAAAGTAGGCAGTTGCTTCTATTTTGGATGTAGGCCAGGACAGTGTAGGTTAGCTTATGGGTTCAGACCCGGACTCCCTGTTAGTGACCTCTGCTATACATTATAGAGAGAACGACAGTGTGTGTGTGTGTGTGTGTGTGTGTGTGTGTGCGTGCACATACCTTGGCAAGTAGCTTGGCAGCGTTTTGCATGTACTGCCAGTCAATCCATGTACCCAGGTTATTCATGACCCTCTCATGAATCTTCTCCTGAATGCGCTGATACGTCTGAGCCTCCAGCTGTAAGCTCTTATTATGGTTCTCCCACTGAAATAAACACACACACTTTTTACTGCGTGTTTATCGATTACCTAGGGCTAATCAACATGAATAACATTCAAGCTCATGGGGAAAAAAACTCACAAAATTCAGTGGATCTCTAAGGGCTTGGGGCAGTTTCTTGCTAATTTTAAGTGCAAGTCAAAGTTCTTGTAATATTTGTAATTTGTTTATCATAATGGTTTAAAAAAATGTGTCAAGAATAAATTATGCACATCGAAAACAACAACAACAACAAAAAAAAAAGGTGCCTGCCAAAATGAAAGTCACAGCAGTCAGTATGCGATATGGCCTCCGTTTGTGGTGATACAGCACGGTGAAACTGGTCCCACAACACTCCAACAGGATGTAGCAATCCTGTTCAGGAGAATCTCTCCCTGGATGTGGCCTGGTGTGAACTGACCACGTCACGCTGTAACATTCAATCAGATTTCTGATGCTGTGATGTGTACAGCCCATACACTGCACTTCCACCTTGGAGCTCAACACAGCCTCCATCATACTCAATGTCCAAAGACATTGCTCATGTGATAGATGACGTGTACGTGGAAAATTGTGCAGATACACATTGTGTTTGTACACCGCGAACATACACAACATCATGTGCGCTGTTAATCGACGCTCTGGGATATTTACAGTTTCTGTGAATTGTTTATGTACTTGTATGTGTGTGTTACCGTACCCTCTCAAAGTAGAAGAGATATTTTTTCAGAGCCTCTCTAGCCTGAGCCTGTTGGCTCTGATTCACGATGTCAGGATTCTCCTTGTAGCGACTGCACTCATAATACTCGCTGCCATGAGTCTTCCAATCTCCCAAACACATCCAGCAGAAATCTACAAAAACACACAGCTATTACTCCTATCCAGACTACAGCATATTACAGCTGGTTTCATGGGATTACCTAATCCAACATAAACAGCAGCAAGTCACTTACCATGTTTACACTTGGAGCATTGCTAGAGAGAGAGAGAGAGAGAGAGAGAGAGAGAGAGAGAGAGACTGTAAACAACTCAAAGTAATCTTCCAAAGAATTTAAAACTAAAAGTGGATCTGCATATCATTCTTATATTAAAAGTGTATTAAATATACTGTAGCTGGACCCATGTGAAGTTATGAACTAAAAACAAATGTTAAATTATATATGCAAATTCTAGGGAGAAAAAAAATGCCAGAAATGTTCACACACTTGTAAACTGCTTCTAGTCAAATCTACTGCACACAAAACTGTGTGTGAAAACAGTGTGATGCCAGTTATGAAATAAAATTTATGCTTGATTAAAGTGAGCAAAACCCACTTCAGGGCACAAACGTATCGATCTTTCTCACCAGAGTAAGAATTTTGGTTCAGTTCTTCTTGTCCACCGTCTCATACAATGAGTTTTATCCATCTAATCTACCTCCAGCAGGCGCGTAGTATGACTGCCTTCCCTGATGAAATAAAGCTTTTGTCTTGAAACTGTCGCACCTTTTTCGATTTGGTCCTTTTTTCTCTAATCTATCCATATTAGCTAGTTTTAGATACATCGGTCTCTGTCTCTCACATTTTGTGGTGTTCAAAATAATTTCAAAGAAATTTAAGGAAGGAAGGCAGTAAGTGTTGTACATGCTGGTTATAGAACATTTCTCTCTGAACTTCTGAGGAAAATGGGTCACTCTCATTCATTGTTCAGAAGAACAGCGTACCTTGATTGAAACGTTGATCGGAGACAGGAAAACAAAGAAGTGAAGAAAACAATAGGCTTCTCAGCTAAAATGATTTGTAAATGCTTTAAAATGGCCATCATTCCAAGATACGGAAGAAAACAAACAAAAAACTACCATTCGAATGCCAACAATCAGCTCCCAGAAGATTGAAAGTTGCCTGTGAGGACTGTTACAATTAGACGACGCCGATGTGAAGTCAAGCCATCGGCAAAAAGCTCCACAAAGTCCCACTGTTGAAAAAAAGTTGTGCTGAACAGGTTTCAATTTGCCAAAGAGCACATTGACTGGCCTGGATTGTTCCTTTTGGGTCTAGTGGCTGTAGACAGTTTGTCAGATGACCTACAAACACTGAATTCAGGCCACAGTACACGGTGGAGACAATGAAACATGGTAGCGCAAGCATCATGACATAAATGTTTCTCATACTGTTGGGCTTAATTTATCACATACCGGGGATCATAGATCTTTTTTTTTTTAATACATCAGATCACTTGAAGAGGTCATACTGCCATTCCCTTCACATGGGTTTCAACAAGACAATGACCCCAAACACACCAGCAAACGGGCAACATCTTGGTCCCAGACCAACAAGATTGAAGTTATAGAGCGACCAGCCCACCTATGGACTTTATATATATTTTTTAATACTTGGAGGGTTTGTTTAGGTTTTTTTTTTTTTTTTTTTTTAAACCTGAAGGTTTGCTAATAGTGGACACAATTCGGTATCACGCTAACTTAAAAAAAAAAGTGGTTTATTACAAGTTTGGTTTATTTCATGTACTGTAATAAACCTGCAAGTAAAATTTGGCACTTCATTTTACTGGTGTAATACGATCACGGATTCGTGTACAGTAGGCCCTTGACTATTCGCGGTTTTGCACCCACGGTTTGAGTATTCGCTGACTGCCGAGCAACCGGCACATGATTCAAATTCAGCCAATGGTTGTCCTCCTTTCTCCTGATTGATTGAGCTCATGTCCCACCCCTTCTTCCTCATTCGTGCACAAGATGTCAATGAGCCTCTTTTTTGTGTGTTTTAATTACCAGTTAAGCTCTATGATACCACTCAAACACTGTGTCTCTTCTCTGGCTAAGCGATAGAAAATGCTGGATGTCTCTTCTGAAGAAATAAGACTTTCTCCTGAGAAATGACGGTTTTCTCTGAACTGTTGTATTAAAATCTTTTTCAATTATTATTCCAGTACAGTACCCAAGTTCATGTTTATGTGTGAGATTTTATGTTCTGTAGCATGTTTAACAAATGATACCAAAAGGATAAACATTATTGCGCTTCATGTCCTTTTACATTGAAGTTGGAGTGACGTCTCCAAGATGACGCTGCCCAGAGGGCGACGTCGCGGAGTTCTCAGAGTCAAATTGTTTCTTTGTTTGTTTTAATTTGTTCTATTTGTTGTTTTGTTTGTTCATGTTTTGCACTATGCTCGTCTACGACCGGTCGACTGTACTACAGCTATAAGATCGGAGTATCTTTGGGCGTGTATAAGTAAGCACACTCAACTGGGATGGTTAGCCGGGCTGCGGCTAGCAGAACTAATATGCGATGGTAGGCAGCTCAATGCGAGCCGCACCCCAGCGGACAAGAAGCCCAGGTGGGAACGGGCCGAATGACGACTCCGGCGCTTGGGCTTGCAGGGGATGAAGGCTGTGTAGCTGGCTGGTGTAATCACCTCGAGCAATATTTCACAGAAACACAGACCTGTAGATCCCTCTGCGCTGCAATCTGAGCATGAAGCTCGTCCATCTTGTTTTGCAAGGACTGAACATTTTTAAGCAGTATTGCCGGAAGTGCTAACCAAGCCTCTGAGCTCTCCGCCTGGGCTTATTGCTAGCCGGGATGCGGTTAGCATTGAGCTCTCATAGCAGCTCACGATTGAAGTTGTTGCGTGCTTACTTGCACGAAACTGAAGCTGCTCATAGCTGTAGTAGGGTCGACCGATTATAGTGCAAAACATGAACAAAAAAAAAAAAAAAAGAAATTAAAACTAACAATGAAACAATTTGATTCCGAGAACTCCGCGACGTTGCCCTCTAGGCAGCGCCATCTTGGAGACGTCACTCCAAGTTCAATGTAAAAGAACATGAAGCGTAATAAAGTTTATCCTTTTGGTATCATTTGTTAAACATGCTACAGAACAAAATCTCACACATACTTAAGTACTATACTGGAATAATAATTGAAAAAGACTTTAAAACGAGTGCTTTACAACAGTACATGCTGTATAATGTTTATATTTTATCATCAATAAAACTCAGAGTAAAAATTGAAAAGTTTTTCTTAATCATTACTATATTTTACTACATTAATACTGTATTAATGAGTAAGACTGTCTATAGAATCTGTTTAAGAAGCATATTTTAGCGCATGTAATAGATACATAGTATTTTACTTCCGGCTGCTCATTCGCACATGTGACGCGATACATGGGGACTCGCGGATTATTTCGATCCGCGGGAGGGCTCGGAACCGAACCCCAGCGAATGTTGAGGGCCTACTGTACAGCCACACTGCTGCACCCAGAGTGTAGTTGCAGTTTAGGTCCCTTTCTCAAGGGCACTTCAGACATGAAGGTGGAGAAAGGGCACGTGTTGCCCACTCCCTCTGCTGGTTTGGGAACTGAATCAGCAACCGCTTGGTCCGAAACCTGCTTCTTTAATCATTAGACCCCAGATGCCCCATGGAATATGGGACAACATACTACACACACACGTGTGTGTAATGTGAAAATTTGAGAAAGTGTAGATTTGATTCAATGGTCTGGGCACGGCCTGATATTGTGGCAATCATGATAGACAGATGTTGACATCTATCTGTCTAAGACTGCCATGCAACTAAAGCAAAAATAAGAACAAATGCCGCAAACTGGTAAGCTTCGGATTATTAAAATTGTATAAAATCAACGCAATGTGGTAGTATAGTGGCTTGTTATGGGAGCATTCAGTAAGTAGGCTGCTCCCCCCATGCTAAATAGAACATAAAATGAGATCAGTTTTTCTAAAATCTAATTATATGGGAAAGACAATGAAAAGGGATGGTCACATGACTCGTGAGAATAAAAAGGCATGTTTTACCCAGATTACAACCATTCTGGTACGATATTAGCATAGCTTGATAATCTCTCACATACTCTGGTTTTTAAGACATACTGGTTATTTTTTTAAACATGGTACTAACCTTTTTAAATAATCTAACAGAAGTGTGTATGTGAAAGTCACCAAGTTTGTATGTCAGTGCATCCTGTTCTATTTTAGAAAGAAGTAGTACACACTACTCACCATGTGGTTGCAGCCTCCGTTTTTCTCAATGCAGATATTGCACTTGGGACACTACATACCAAGAAGAGTAACGAGAAACAAATCAGTAATACAAGCGGAGACCAGGCGTTTCCATATGCTTTATTTGCTCAGAATTCCACTACATCGAATATAATGACTGTGTGCATACAGTATACAGATTTTTTTTTTAGGTGTAAATCACTCACGTCTTTAGTGTGTGCACTGATGTAATTGGCCGTCTCGGAATCGTCTGCACATTTAGTTAGCCATTTTCGGATGGTGGCGCAGTCTGTGGGGGCGTGGTACATCTGTCTGCACTTAAAACTATGCAGGAAGACAAAGAACAAAGACTTATAAATAATGAATGACTACAGCACATGCAATGAAATAAAACAAATTATGCATTAGAAGTATTGAGTAAAAGGTGTGGCATGAATTTTAAAGGAATTACACTCATTTGGTGATGTATACTGTACCCAAGCATGTTTAAACCCAAAATTGCATGATATAACATGCAATCGATCACTGGTCACGCTACAACTCTGACATGAACTTTCAACACAAGGGGATCTTTCGCTACTTCATGCTTCAAGTCATGTAGCTTCAGTGCATCGCGGTTTTTTCCCTAAAAATATTAATCGAATTAAAAAATAAGGAAATTAAGGAAGAATGAGAAAAAGTTAAGGAAAATGCCACAAAACAAGGCCAATTATGCAAAAAAAAAAAAAAAACCCCGAGCAAACAAAACAAAAAAAAAAAAAAAAAAAAAAAAAAAAAATCACCCAAAACCTCCCATCACAATTAGTTACATTTTTGTGAGGTGCGTATCCGAGTGCGCACACACATCTGTATGTGTGTGTCTGTCTATCTGTCTTCCTTTCGGCTTTTTCCCTTTTACTTAGGAGTCGCCACAGCGAATCATCTGATTCGCACATTTGATTTGGCAGAGGTTTTTACGTCGGATGTATTTATATTTTATTTACATCTTATGCATTATTTTTTAATGCTTAATTGTTATAAGCATTTTTAGCCTTAAATATGTATTTATTGATATTATATGCACATATACATGTGTACACGTATATGTATGTCGGGGGGGTGATCCTACTTCACGGAATTTGGTGGTTTTGTGTGTGTGTGTGTGTGTGGGGGGGTCTCGGTCCCAGTTAACCACAGAAAGTGAGGGATCCCTGTATTGTAGAACATTTGGATCAACACTGCCTGTAGTATTCAGTTTCCAGCGTGAGACTTCCTCCATGCAAATATTCTAAACCATACAGCATGCTTTACACGGGGGCAGTAGTGGTCTAGTGGTATAGGGCGCTGGATCGCTGATCCAAAGGTTGGGGGTTCAAGTCCCACTCTCCACAAGGTTGTCACTGCCCCCCCCCCCTCCCCCCCAAACTGGGTTATCAAAAGGTGGGCCATGTCTCTCACTGTCTATGGTGTGAGGCATGTAAAAGAACCATTGCTGACTTTCGTAAAGAGTAGCTGCAAAGTCGTCAGCGTGTTTCTGTCCCTTGCTAAAGAGGGTTGTGACAGGAAGGGCATCCGACGTAAATCCAACATGCACATCAGATGATTTGCTGTGGTGACTCCCGAGTAAAAGAGAAAAGGCGAAAGGAAGACAGACAGAGAGGATGCTTTACACCAGATGTTCATCCTATTCTTAATCCGAACCCTAGACCTGGAAAGTTTTCCTGACACACCCAGGTAAAGTAATAAGTGATTAATTAGCTGATTAGTTAAACATGGTATGTTGAACAAAGAAAATACCATAATGTGAAAGGCAGGAAGCCGTCAGGGTGAGGGGGTTGGAAACCACTGCCTTAGACTCCTCCCTCTGACTTTAACACACTTTATTCCTAATACACATCACTATTGTTCTGTTTACTCCTCATGTGCAAGCCACTCCAGACTTCAAGCTTTTAAAACTGAGTCAGAGTTGGAAATGCTGTTGGCGCCCTCTTAATCTGAAAACTCCAAGAAACTGTATGTCTGCAAAGATTAATAAAGGGAAGGACGACACAGACACCCATGCTTGCTTATTAGACACTACAGACCTTTCCTGATTCATCACACTCCTATCATGTGATAATTTTCCCAATGGAACCAAATGTCGAGTGGACAATCCGCTTCCTGTTTGTAGAATCACAGGAGTGCATAGTGCACATAGTAATTTCCAGGTGTAGTAGTCTGTTTGTATTTATATATATATATATATGGCGGCACGGTGGCGTAGTGGTTAGCACGTCCGCCTCACAGCAAGAAGGCACGGGTTCGATTCCCGGCCTGGGCGTTTCTGTGTGGAGTTTGCATGTTCTCCCCGTGCTTGTGCGGGTTTCCTCCGGGTGCTCCGGTTTCCTCCCGCAATCCAAAGACGTGCACTATAGGTTAATTGGCTGTTCTAAATTGACCGTAGATTCTCTCCTGCAGTGGCACTGGAACCCAGTCATATCGGCATTTGCTTTTCCATTGGATCCTTCCGGTGGCACCGAGACGGGGGGGGGGACTTGCTGCTTGGGTAACAGCCTGTCCCTCATTACTCCCGACCCAGGCTCTGTGCACTGGGGTGGTATCACCAGCCGGGATACCAGCCAGAGCACAGCCATAGTCCTTCGGGACTGACGGAGGCCTACCACATATATATATATATATATATATATATATATGTGTGTGTGTGTGTGTGTGTGTGTGTGTGTATACATATTGTATATGTACATGTTCTGTGCATATGGGTCTGATCATGAAACTGGTACATTTTCCAACTTTCCAACTGCAAACTTGAATAAATATTTCCACATCCAAATTTATTTGTGATTCAATGCAACAAAATCTTTAGTACATGCTCGGGAGATAAAATCATATGAAAATATATGGTGAATACAGTTTGTGAAATAATTCAAATATTTCCTAGCTTACACCTTTTTGTGAGCTCAATTTTGTGACAAGAGAAAGAACTCATTATTTTCACGTCCCCCTGAACCTCTGTAAGGTGTTCCTGGGTCCAATAGAAACATGAATCGGCGCACAGGTGCACACACAATGATCCACAGAAAAAAATACACTATGTAGTAATGTTTGAATGCAGGTGTACTTATTTCCACAACAATGTGAGATTACCCTGGGTTTATGCTGGGGCATAACATCCGCGATCTGCGATATTCAAAAATCGCATGGAACTCCATGGTTTATGTCCAAATTGGAGCATGACTGGGGTACAAAAAGGAGGCGGGGTGCATCCAACAGATGAACCTTGCAGGAGTAGTCTTTCCAAGTTCATCACTTGGAACTACAATAGTGCATCAAATGCCTTAAGCCCTACTGTGCTCTACTAAGCACTTCCCACAGTCAATCATGATCAGCGTCAAATCGGCATACATCGTAACAATTATAGCAAAATTTTTGGTGGTCAAGTTCCCTCGAAATCATCACGATTCCATCAGGTTCCACAAAGATCATCATGACACTCTCAAATCATGGAGATTGCCATCTTAATGCCCAATGTATACCCTGGGAAAGTCCTGTCGAGGACTACTGCACTCTGCTAAAGTACAAAGCAACCAGCCCTTGTGCGAGCACAAACTACAAGTGACCATGTGCGTGTTGATTCTGCCAAAAAAAATTAATTTACCAGAAGACTTCATTGCAACGACTGCACTGAACTCTGCGAGCTCGAGGTTCTTGAACCTTGATGACTATGGGACAGTCTGTGCCAGGACACAACTGCAGCTGGAAGTGACTCTGTGGAAAAATACACATTTCAGATTGAGTGCCGAAATCGATCTTGCAGATAATATAAATCTTGTGACTTAAATCTAGAGAACTTTATATTAAATGTTAGTATAATTGATATTTATGTTTAAAATCAACATTTGTACAATGTGCTCCATGGTGATGCAACAGAAATGTGCTTATTCAATCGCCGGAAGAGAGAGAGAGTTTGATCTATAAACTTCGGTAAACCAGCCCGAAAGCCTAAAAATTATTCCACTACAGCTGCTGGCGTTCATATCTCATGAGCTGTCATGGCTACTTAGGATATCCCACAATACTAGATTGGTCAAAGGCCACCAACAAACGCCTACTTTGTGACACCATATTGGAAATGTGACTGGTAAAGGTACCGCACAGTGAGCAATATGCCACAAGCTGTCGGTTTAAGTAACATTCTTAAAAATGTATCTTTATACTTTTTTTCTAAGTGTATATTTATTATTAAGCGCACCATTTCTGTGTGTACACTTACACAGTAGCCCCCCGTTTTTCACGATGGTTTGGTTCAGGCCCATCCCGTGGATCATGAAAATCCGTGAGTTATTGATGCGGTTTTAAAACCCTATGTATGATATTACATGTGCTAAAATGTGCTTCTTCAACACATTCTATAGACAGTATTACTCATTAATACAGTAATAATTCAGTAAAATGTAGTAATGATTAAGTAAAAACATTTTAGTTTTGCACTGTGATAATATTTATGAATAAATAAAGCACTTCGGCTCCTTACCAGAAGCGAGAGAAGATGCAGGGTGTTTGAGTGACATCATAGGGCTTAAGTAATCATTAAAAACACTAAAAGAAATTTACTTCGCACTTCAGACAATCACGTTGATAACTTGTATGCGCAGGAGAAAAAAAAAAAAAAGTGTACACATCATCTGCAACCAATCAGCAGGATGGAGAAACCAAATCTCTCAGCCATTGGCTAAATTTGAATCACGTGCCAGTTACTTCCGTGTTTGTCACCAATCCGCAAGTATACGGGGGCGCGAGCGCTGACTATAGCAATTTCTGTATTTATTAATCATTTTGTTTGTCTTATACAGCCTGTTTATCCTTTACCATTCAGTGTATTTATAGCAGTAAGCATCTCTCGTCCCATATGACCATTGGATTAGTGCCGCGATCCGGTATGATGTCAGGGAATCGCGTATGAGCCAGGGGAACATGCTTTTATGAACAGTGTGTGGGGAATTAACTGTAATTGCACATCCACTCCACTAGTTGGCAGTGGCACTCTCATTGTCGCGCTATGGTGTAGCGGTTTTTCGCATGCGCAAACGATATGAAGTGCAGAAAACAACCCCTCAAACAACACAGAAAAAATTCGAAAAGGAGTGAAGTGAAAGGTGGAGAGAGAGAGAGAGAGAGAGACAGCGATATTAAGACAAACAAGTTGAATGATTTTAAATAAAGATTTTTTTTTTTTTTTTTTTTCAGGCACAGTGGTGCACTTTAAATAATTTCTATTACAGATTAAAAAAACAATGTTAATGAAGTTTTTCTTTAGTGTAAGTTGAACTATATTTTTCTTTTTAATGTTAATAAAAATACAATGTTGTGCAGAGGTGTACTAATAATTTATAGAGAAATAGTACTATTTATAGTCACTCGCGGGGTGTGTGTGGGGGGGTGTCTTCCTAGAGGGGGCGCCACAGAAAGTAATCAAGAAGCACTGGATTAGTGCTCTAGGTTTGCTGCTGTGGTGCCAGAGTACTGTCTCATGTGGCTATAAATTTGTATTTTTCAAATGTATTTACAGCACATTTATGAATTTCCTGTTATTATTTATCAGAGTACTTAATGTAAGATAATTTACTTATAGTACTGATTATTATGACAAAACTATATTTTAGTATTTTCTCCATGCCCCTTTATTTCAGTGAATTTAATGTAAGGTATGTTTGCGCTACCAACCTATCAAAACTGGGTCACCTTCACCTATTTTTCAAGAACACCTCGGCCAGCTTATCAAAAATTCCTGTTAACACTCTAGGGGGTACAGTTGACCACGTCAGGATACACCAAGTGTTCTGTTACAAAAAACATTATTTCTAATTTATTCAGTTATTTTTATATTATTTAAATGACATCTTAATTCAAAACCTACTGGACTGAACCAATTTATGTCACGTGTAGAAATCTGATCGAAAACAGTTTCCATTTGATTTCTGTTCCACCAGAGATCATCTCAATGCTGCAGTAAGTGGTTCTTTGCATGTTTCACACTTCCACAATTGCAGTGGCCTGATGCTGTTTATTCCCATGCTGTGCCGTATTATGGGATGTCTACAGGTGAAATATGCTTGCAGATTTGATTCTGATGAGCATGAGACACACAAAGAGGCTCAAGCACTAAAGTGCAGCGATAAACAAAAGTTTCACCCACTCAGCATCTATAGAATGTGAGCTCAGAGAGTGAGATTTGAGCATATATTCCTCCTCATGCCTATTAACAGGCTCAGTATACACAGTGGGCAAGACATGATGAAACAAAATCCCACCCTTGCAAAAAGGTCAGCACGACCGCATTTCATTTCACGCTTATTATGAAATGTTTACCTGGCATATCGACTCGTCTCACCAAGCATTGCATTTGGGAATTTTAATGAACGTTGGAGTGCTGCTCTAGAACAAATGTGTACATTCATATTGTGAAACAACACTGTTTAGTGGTTCATCGTCCATTTTCTGAACCGTTTGTTCCTAATTAGCGACGCAGGGAGGGCAGAGTACACCCTGAACTGCCAGGCCATCGCCAAGCAAAATGCATTCACAGCTACACAGCCTACTCGTTACAAAAGTCCCTTTTAGTGGTATAGAACTCAAATAACTTTGTCCCTGCAGTGTTAGTGCTCACATGTGAGACACCATGTGTTTTAGTGCAGGTTATATAGTAACTGTATACTGTAACCGCATATGATATGGGACCATAACTGATCAGTATAAATTATTTTTTTTATTTTTGATAGGAATGTATGATAAGTCACTTTAGAACTTCACTATTAGTCCATGTCAGGGGTCTTCAAACATGTCCTGGACATCCACCTTCCCGCAGGTTTTATCGCCATCCCTTTTAGCTGATGAACTTCCTGAAGCAATAATCAGATGGTCAGGTGTGCATGAATAGGGATGAAGCCAAAGCCGTCAGACATGTCACTCCCCAGGGACAGAACTAGAGACTCCTGGTCTATCCCAAATGGCTCTAACAAACAGTATTAAACTAGACGAGTACTCAGAGTGCAAGGATAATGTTTCAAATAGGCCTTGTATGGGTTCTGGTTTTAATTATGCATGTACTTCTCTTGTGGTACCTTCTACAGTATGAGGACATGTTTAAAAGATTTCTTACATCGCTGAGACTTGATCTATGAATATCACTCAAGATCAAAGGTCTTATTTAAAAGTCCATATATGGTTTCCTGTTAATGTTCCATAGTAATGGCATATCTATTGGAATATAATATCCAAATCTTTCTGACCTTCACCTGAGACTTTGAGATTGCAAAATCAAACTATCTCTGGGACTCAGGTGGAGTAGGTAGACGTAGGATAGTGTCCCCTCTATGTCTGGTCAAAATTCTTGCTCTAGTGTCGTCATGATTTTGTTCACATGCAAAATAAGCAAACGGTGGTGTTTACAATACAATGATATTATTGGGCAGATCTAATAAAACCATGAGTGAAGTAATTATTAGGGCTGTGCCACCACAAACATATCCAGCTGGTCAAACAGGAATTGCTATCCTGTCATAAATCTATCGCTTATCATTCTTAATAAGGTAAGGTAAGGTAATGTGGGCGTTTTACGCCCGAGCCTAGTGGTTCATCAGGCCGGTGCTTATCCCCGGTTTCCGTAATGTCAAGCAACCAGGAGTTCAACTCCTCCTGGATGGGATGCTAGTCCATCGCAGGTTACCCTCCCAGTACAGTGGTACCTCAATTTACGAAAGTAATCTGTTCCGGAAGTGGTTTTCTCACCTGGACTTTTTGTAGGTTGAACTGCATTTTACATGTAAAACACGTGATTCGTTCCAAGGCCCCCAATACTACCCTTTAAAAATTATAAAAGCATGCCTTTTAAGGTACTTACTTCATGTTGACCATGCCTTCTTAGCGGAGTTATAATCTTACAAATGTTTATGCAAGGTTAAAAGCCTGAGCCAAAAAAATAAAGTTGCAATGAGCACTCTCAAAAAACTCATGAAACAAGCTGCTGCTCAAGGGAGATGCATCATCCCTCCTAGCCAATGGGAGGCCAGCGGGGTGGAGCGTTGGGAGATAGTCAATGGAGAGCAACTCGTGAATTGTTTGAATTTTTGAGATGGTGCTTTCGTAACATGAACTTGTTTCGTATCCACAGACAAAAATTTTAGGAAAATGTTTTTCGTAACCTGGATTTTTCGTTTGTTGGGGCTTTCATAAGTTGAGGTTCCACTGTATATTTTTACTGGTACCCACTGTATATTTTTACTGGTACCCATTTATACTGCTGGATGAACTGAGGCACACTTGTGGTTGAGACCTTGCCCAGGGGTCTTAGCACAGTGGGGGTCTAACTGGGATATGAACACACAACCTCCTGATCATGAGTCCACCACCCTAACCACTACACCACCAGCCTCACATTATTCTTAATAAGGGGACATGAAACATTTTTAATAATTTTTCTGGATTAGTTCCAGAAAATGTTAAAACACATCTTCAAGTTTGGAGAAAAGTTTGTGATGCATGAAGTGAACACAACACATTTTTTCAGTCTACAAAGTCATATTTATATATTGGTTCTTTTTTTGGCATTGACATATTTAGGGAAAAATTTGAATAATCATCTGTGGGTCACTTTGGGATGTAATCTCGACTCAACCCGCATTGACTCAACCTGCGGCTCATTTTATTTTATGAATCGTCTTCTTTACAGCACCGAGTTGTGTAATTCTTCTTGTGAGAACAACAGTTTTGTCATATCCTTTTGTGAGTCTGCATGCATTTTATTCACACACACACACACACACACACACACACACTACCTCCACGTAGTCCCTGAAGAGGTAGCGTCTGTATTTGTCCTTTAGTTCTTCACTGGGTAGCAGCGGCAGGACGAAATCCTCTGGTGTCTGAAGAGAACAGTCCTGAGCCATGCACGAAATCCCTGAAAGTACACACACACACAAACGGGTGGATTTAAACAGATAGGAAACACTGTATAAAACAAGGTAAAGTCCATCTGGTTTTTACACCCGAGCCTACGGGCTCTTCAGCAGAAGCTTATTACGGTTTCTGTAGCGTGAAGCAACCGAGAGTTCAACTACATCTCCTCAATGGGATGCTCATCCATCGCAGGTTACCTTCCCAGTATTTTTACTGGTTCCCATTGATACTGTTGGGTGAACAGAGGCATGCTTGTGGTTAAGACCCTGCACAGGTCCAAGCACGGTGGAGATTGAACGGGGGTTCAAACCCACAAGCATTAGGCCACCACCCTAAACACAACGGCCCTGCGGTATAAAAGAAACAGATACTTACCCACTCCTGTGCCGTCTTTGACCAGCACAGTGCAGTGCTGCTCCCAGCAGGATTTGCAGAACGAGTGTTGACATGGTAGAGAAAGAAGTGCGTCTCTCCGTACAAACTGCAAACACACGCCGCACTGCAACGACGCTACAGCCTAAACACAAAAACACACACACACACACACACATTTTTGCAGATCTAGATTCTTTAAACATAATTGATTTGATTAAATCACAAGCTCCCCACTAAGTTTTTCACTTGTCTGACCAATCACAGTGAGCATACGGCTGATATTTAGTACATTAAACTGCAGAGAGGTCATTCCATACAACTACACCGGCAAATCTAAACACCTCCAGGCATTTTACAAAATATCCAATTAATCAGTGTAATTAAGCAGCAGCTTTAATCTGAAGATTGATATCCTGTAAGGAATATAATTAATTAATGTGAAGACATTTATTTTCTGCTGACAGAAACATTAAATAGAATAAAGCATCTCAGTTCCTAAATTGCCTCAATAAGTGTAATAAATAACGGCAGTTCCAATATCGAACTGAACAATGATTTTTTACCAGCCAGTTCTAACACACTGCTCGTCACAAACATTTTATTTTTATTCCGAAACACAGTCTCCTAAACCAAGCATGTGTTAACACACCACTGCTGTGATTTCTACATTACTTGTTAGTCCTGCTCTACATGCATACATATCTCTGGTCGGTGTACTCCGATATTCTATTGGACTGCCTTTATCCTTGATTAATCACGGTATTGCTTCAACAAACTTCATAACATCCGGAATTGGGTTAGTTTTTCACCAACATCTTGGATTTATGATGGGAAAATCAAACCACTCCGCAAAGTCTTCCCAGCACACCCCAAATGTTCCCATGAGGGTTAACACCAGACACCTGTGCTGCTTGCTGGGGGCATTGATAGAATAACTTTCAATAAGTCCATTTGGATCGGCAGCTGATTTCATTTTATCGCAACAATGTTGCTCAGTCTTGACCGGACCAATGCTATGTGCTGTGGCCCTTCTCCACTGTCATCAAGACTAAAGATGATACAACAAAATACATTGTATGACTTAAATATATACACACATTTAATCAAGAATGTAAACAACACTATAGCTGTAAGGTAAAGTCCATTGGGCTTTTTACACCCGACCAATAGTGGCTCATCGGACCGCTGCTTATCCCTGGTTTCCATAGCGTGAAGCGACTTGGAGTACAACGCCTCCTGGATGGGAAACTAGGCCATCGCAGGTTACCTTCCCAGTATATTTTTACTGGTACCCATTTATACTGCTGGGTGAACTGAGGCACACTCACTTGTGGTTAAGACCTTGCCCAGGGGTCTTAGCACAGTGGGGGTCTAACTGAGATTTGAACACACAACCTCCCGATCATGAGCCCAGCACCCAAACCACCGGCCTCACCAAACACTATAGCTGTGAGGGCCAAAAAACATTCTCTGATGCAGCAAAATCAGTTTGGTATGAGATGAAGATTTGTGTTTCTAAATGCAAAATGTGCCATCAGTAATGCTACTGCTAACACCACGCCAATAAAGGGAATAAAATAAATTTAATACAGTTAAGATTGCAGATAGCATCCCAAACAGAAATCCGATTGAAGTGCTGCAGAAGAAAATTTATCATCTACGGTTTAATTGAAGTAAAAAACACACCCACACACACACACAGACACACACAGACACACACAGCTCATGAGTGGTTTAACAGAAAAGCACAGAACAAGTTCATATCCCAGTCGTAATCGGCCAGGAGCCCAAGCGAGCAAAATTGGCCATGCTGCCTCAGTGGCATATGGAGGGACTCAGCAATCATGGCCATCTGTGTGCTCATGCATGTGGAGTTGGGCAAATGTCATTTTTGTCTGAGGAATCACTTTTGTTTACAGCAAGAAGCCCCAGTTTGAAAAGATGCTGCAGGCTACTGTCATGCACCTCTGAGAAAGGATAGGACAGTCTCCGTCCTGTTACAGAGGAGCGGTCAGGTGGGAGGAAATTGGCCATGGCTAAATTATGGAGAAAATCCCCACAATACTTACAGAGAGAGATCTGCAGGTGGTTATGGGCTGAACCTGGGCCTCGCAAAGCAACTGAGTTGAGTTGGACTTGTACCTACAACACAAAAAGTAAATGCAATCAGCTTTCCATTCCTTTGTTTGTTTGGTAAACCTGGCAGGTATTAACGTGGAGATTTTCACGTGCGCGTTATCTTACCCGTCTAGTATCTGTGACACTTGCCAGTGGAAATGTACAAGGACCAGTTTGGCTACAGCTGGGGACACCTAAAGAAACACAGAGAGAAAGAAAGAAAAAAAAAAAGAAAAACAAACACTGACTGGAGTCTAATTAAGCATTAATATATGCATCAGTGTAAACAGCTTTTATCAACAGAATTCAAACACTTTCATCAGAAGTACAAACTGCATAAACAGGTTTTTCTGTATTTGTAATACTTCAGGAATATGTGATGGGTCTCGTGATTAGTTATGACTCATTTGTTACACATGAAAATAAAGAGCAGGTTGAAAAGCACAAGCGTTCGTGCTACCTGTCAGTCACAAAGAGGAAGACTGACATCATGTCAGATTGGATGGAAGTTTGTTGAACGATTCTGGGAAACCAGTTGAGCAAGTAGCGAGTCATTTGTAGAATTATGTGATTGCCCAGTCTTTTATTATTCTATTTTCCCCCCAGATCCATCTCTTCCTGCAGCTTTAATAGGGTCTTAGTAACATCAGTACAATGCTACGTGTAGACTTCTAGTGTTAGTACCCAGCTTTGGAATGAATACACTATGCGCTAACCTTTTTTTTTTTGCAGTTGTCTTCCTCCATAAAATATCAGTGCTCACAAAAAATCAGAACACCCTCCAGGCTCAGCTGGCGATTATCCGAAATCCACCATATACGACAATCACACGACACCCCTCACATCCCCACTCACTCCCAATAAAAAGACACTGTGCTTTCAACTCCACGCCATCTCGGAGCCTGTTTTCATGTGAGGTTTTGCACGACTCAGTTACATCACATAATATTTGACTTGCATTTAAAACAGATTCAGGTGCATGTTAAGTGAAGCAATATGACCACAATCTTGAACTGGTCCATGTGTGTCGTACCCCCCCCCCCCCACACACACACACACACACACACACACGCCAAGACACACACATATATCCCTTCTTCCCCATTCAATTAAATAGATTTTTCACCCCGGAGTCTCTCAACTCACCCAGTTTTCATCCTCCAGGCACAAAAATTGAAATTCTGTCTCAGCTTTTCTCACCAATCACACCATGCCCACAGTCAAGATCCACACATTCACATTTTCTCCCCAGTGTATTCTCTGATTATTATTATTCTTCCAGCAAAACACTGTTTTCTGAAAAACTTAAGAGTAACTGGCCTTTTCGTGTTGCTGTAAACACCATCTGCTTTACCAGTCACTAAACACCCCCACAATCACACCTTATTTAGTTGCCAACAGAAGATAGTCTGTGTGTTTTCGTTGTTTTCATGGGATGACAGTCAAAAATGTCGAAGTCCAATCACAACTTCCCAAATCCTGTTGTATCCAACAGTAGCAAGTTTTCTGCATTACAGAAGCACCGAGCTGAAATACAGCAACATTGAAGTATTGATAGATACATTTTTAAAAGTTTTACATGGTGCCTGCAGGAGAACAAGGAAAACAAAAAGAAACCTACAGAGAGACAAAATGAATCTGCATTCCTGAGTGGCACAACAGAAAACATTTGCTACATCATCTGGAGTTGGCGAGTTCGAGCACCTGGTGATGTACCATGCGATGGCATCCGCTCTATTCCCCGTCTCTCTCAAATGACACGAGCTAATCATGGATGCCTCTGACAGTCAGATGGCACTTTCACCCCACATGAACAGGAGCTCAAAGAAATAGAGGAAGAGGAAGCACAAGAAGACCTTCGCCCTTCCTGGATGGTTGTGGTCATGTGATGGAGAAGAACAGTTTGATGGAATTAAGCTAAATTAGGAAGGAAATCAGGGGGAACTCGGCCAAAAATAAAATCTATTTGTCTGCTTAGCGCAGTGCTTCTCAAATAGTGGGGGGCGCAATGGGATGCTGAGGGGGGCGCGTGTGACCCAGGAGAACATGCTTATTTTCCACCGTACTACAAGAAAGTGTAATTGCACATCCACTCCAGTAGTTGGCAGTGGCGCCCTCATTGCCCATTGTGCGCAGCGAGTATTAACTCTTCAACTGCTTCAAACCTCGCTTTGAGAAGCTGTGCGCTGCAAAACGTGCTCATTGTAGCCATTAATCTTGGCTTCCTCATTTTGAGAAAAAAAATCAGCACAAATTGTTCTATTTGTTCTTGTTTTGTAGGTTAAAGTGTTTATATATTGTGCTCCTGAGTTAATGTTTCTGAAGTCAATTTGAATTAATTATTTATTGATTTTATTTTCAGCAGCAAATGGTGTGGTAAGTTTGTCAAAAATGTAACAAGGATATTATTATTTTTAAATTTAAGGCAAATTGATGCACTTTCTTTTACAGACTAATAAAAAATGTTAAAAAAGTTATTCTTGTAAGTTGAACTATATCTCTTTCTTTTGTTTTATTTATGTTAACAAGGATACAATATAATGAAGAGATATACCTGTAACTATATTATAGAAAAAAGTTATAATTTATAGTTGCGGCGGAAAGTGGGTGGTGGGGGGGCACGAATTGTTTTCTTCTTGCTAGGGGGGGGCGTAACAGAAAATAATTGAGAAGCACTGGCTTAGCGGTTTCATCACAGTGATAAACATTCGGGGTTTTTGTTTGTTTTTCACTCCCCTTCCTTAATCCTCCAACATCCTGATCTCCAAAGAATGATTTATATGTTTGTACAGCGTTAATGCTCATGCAGGATGAAGTGTAATATTCATGACCTGCTCCAGCGTAATACAGATTAAGTCTCGAGGTCGTGTATTGAGTAAGAACCAAAGCAAGTTGAAAACGGCGCACCTGGACAAAAATGCATCACTAAAAATGCATCCTTCAAAGCAAAATCTTCAACATGACCAAGTGCAAATATCCGTGAACACAACCCATCCATGCTAAAAGTACTTGTTTAAGAAAGTGTCCCATGTATATGTTGTTGTAATATACCACTCATTTTGGTGACGCATCAAATTAACACCTATGTGATTGCTCAGGGTTCATGTTATACATATTTGGCACCAGAATTCTTTTCTTACACAGGGATCCCTCACTTTCCGTGGTTAATTGGGAGCGAGACCCGCTCGCGACCGCCAAATTCAGCGAAGTAGGATCAACCCCCCCCTGACTGACCTATACGTACATGTATATGTGTATACAATATCAATAAATATTCAATACTATAAATGATTATATTATGATAAACATTCAAAATACACAACACATACAGACATGCGTGTGCACACAGATGCGCACCTCACATTAAAACCTAAGTAGTTTTGTTGAGGGATTTTGGGTAGTTTTTTTGTGTTTGTTTAGGGTTTTTTTTTTTTTTTTTGCATAATTGGCCTTGTTTTGTGGCATTTTCCTTCACCCCATTCTTCTTTAATTTCTTTATTTTTTAATTCAATGAATATTAAAAAAAATAATAATAATACGATGCACTGAAGCCGCGTGAATTGAAGCGCAAAGTAGCGAGGGATCACTGTATACCGAATCCTACAAGGAACAAGAATTCCCCAAATGATATAGTGATAAATCAACAAAAATCTTCAAAACATACATGAAGTGGGGCAGTGATGGCTTAGTGGTTAAGGTGAAGGTTTACTGATCTGAAGGTCACCACTGTTGGGCCATTGAGTAAGGCCCTTAACCCCCAATTGTACAAAAAAATGATAACCAAGTCAATCTGGAAAAGAGTTTCTGACAAACGCTGTAAATGCACGTTTCTCGGTATAAATACAACCCCTTTGATTGATTGGGAGTCGGGTTCCTTTAGCTTTTGAATGTTAGCGATGAAGACAATTAGAAACTGGTTCTGTAACTAGAATTACTATTTGCTCAAAAGTAGAATTTCCCGATTAACAAGTGATGCAACTCCGTCACTTTTATTGCTATAATCATGAATTACACCTTATTTTGAAGCAAATTCAATTATATTTCTAAATATAATATTTCAGTATGTCAAATTTCCTACTTAATCTTAATATGTCGGAGTGGGTCACACTGATGCTTTTAAGAATCATGTGACCTAAAACGCACGGTTTGCACACAAAATCAGTTTATTGCTTTTTACACCGTACAGCAAGGGAAAATATGCTGCTTGTACCATAAAGACTACAAAAAGAAAACAATTTTCAGGCAAATTTACTTAAAGTTCACCGATTAATTATGAACCAAAACAAATTCTGAATGGAAGTATTTTTGAAGTGTTCACTGAAATAGTATTTAAACCCACAGAATTATATCCAGAATTAAACTGGCTAATATAATGACCTACAGCCACGAATACGCCTCATAGCTGATATAGCTAGATATACAGTATTAACGCAATACGATGGTAGATATTCCAAGAGAAGGAACAACCAAAAAAAAGGACAATATAAACTGAGCATGAAAACTGTAAGGAGAAATCTCAGCCCAAGGCCTTCAGTACAAACAGGGATGAAAGGCTAAGTTTTCATAAAAGGATGAAGAGCAGAGGATTCTCTATAGGAACTCTGCATACTGTCGGTGGAATATAATAAATAAATATAACAAAAACATTAAATTGCATTGCATGCAATTTTGAATAAATCAACAACCCTCAAATCTACACCTTTATATAAAAAAATAAAAATAAAACAATCACGGCCCGGGTGTAGGATGGAGGTCTGTTTCCAAGCATCAGTGTGCCTTTTCTTGAACAGACAGAATGAAGAAAAGCTCCCACTAATGCAGTTTCAGTAAAAGCCTTCAGGAAGCATCTCCCTACATGCTGCCAGGATTTGAATTAAACCCAATAAAGATAAAGATAAGGCAAGGTTAAGGGGAAGTAGCTGCAACAGTGCAATCCAGTCACACCAGTTCGGGCCACATTAAAATATACAGAACCACACACAGCCTTCTCTCGCTTGTGCACACACGCATGCACAGCAGGATTTCCCTCCCCATGTACTCTAACATCAGACAGTTCAGAAAGGTCATTTTGCCCACCCATAGTGCTGAAGCGTGGTGTGGATAAATAAATAATGGATTTAATGGATGGCACCAAAATCTGCTGCTTTATTCTTTAACTGCAATAAATTAAGCCATTAGAGTATATTATAAACATATATGAATGTTCTCATGCGAGCCCTTGGAGCTGGGCAACCATTTAACCGCTGATCGAGTATCTCACTCATATCATGAGTAGAAATGAATGTATTGACTCAGCATCTGAGTCTCAATTTATATTACTGTATATCTTAAAGCTTTTTTTCTTATATTATGAAGTCTGTCAGTATATACAAAGTTCTAATAGTTTATCTATACGACAGAGCAGGGTTTCAGGCCTATTTTAGATACTGAGCTCATTTGTAGCATTGTGCACATCAGAAAACTGATCAGGTGTTTTAAAAAGCATTTTAAAAAGATATACCAGGTGGGATTAACCTAGTAACACACTGGTATGTCACTCTGTACTGTACAGGGTTATTTACCCAAGTATAATATGGATGTTGTACAAATTAAAAATATAATGTGATTGTCTGTCCCATTGTTCAACCCAAGCATCTTCCTGAAGGAAAACCTACACATACACACCTTAAGGGAGTTGGACACATGGTTGACCTCTTCAGTTAGCAGTCTCTGGCTTTCTCTATAGGTCAGACATGTGAATTGGTATTCTTCCGGGTCGAAAGCATCAGGTTCAGCTTGCTCCACATCACCAGCCACACCTTCATAATAATAGGTCATATCACCCTGATCTTCCTCCTCTGCGCCCTCATTCTCCTCCTCTTCGAAATCCTCCTCGTTACTGTCGGACGCTTGGCTGCTCATGTCCACAGACATAGCCCTCGGGGCTTATCCGTGCGCCGACTCAAACGCCGCTCTCCACAGCAAGCGGCCCCTCGATGCTGCCGCCGTCTGCCCCAGACTGGACCGCGTATCCCACAGGTGGGGAGGAGCCGAGCTGAACTCAGCAGCAGCGGAAGAAGCAGAAAAAGTCGCACTCCCCGTCGCTCATTAGGAAAACAGAAATGGGGACGAGCCAAGAGAAATAAGAATCACTGAAGAGACATAATTGGGAGGGGAATGTGTTACTGATCAGAAGCTGGTTAATAGGTTTTTAGAGAAATTCAACAAAATTCACCGGAGCATAAGGAACAGAGACATCATGGAAGAATGCGTTAGATCATTATGATTATAAAGTATAATAGATGTGATCGTCCAATTTTCCCTTTCATTGTTCAATTATCCACAACACCACATTCCTGCAGCGCTACAGTTTTTGTCACACTTTTGCTCACTTCACAGTCACAAAAATAACTCTCCAACCAAAAATTAAAACTGACGGTTGGTATAATTCTACTTTTGTGTCGTTTAGAGTCAAATCCCTTTGTCCCTGTGACCGAACCATTCGCCAGTGCACTTGAAAGAGCACACAGAGCACCAGGCATGGACCAGGTCTCAGATCGGTTATTTTAGTCTGCACTTGGATGCTGCCTAGATGAGAAACACCCAGAGGGCAAACATGCACCATGGTTCAAATCCGTGCAAGAAACAGATGAAATTAGGCTAAATCCCTAATGCACTGCTTTACCAAATACATGGTCATGACAATGCAGTGAGGGTGGCCTCAAAGCTTGATGACAAACTAATTAGCAGGTTGGACCTCGGAAATATTTTGATGAACAAACAGGATTTGTGTTTCTCTTGGTGCTCATCTAGTGTGCAATGTTTATCTGGATCAACTTCACTGACCCACAGCTGTTGGTCTAGGTTACAGGTGTCAAACTCATGCCATAAAGGGCCATGTGGCTGCAGGTTTTTTTTCAACCAAACAGCAGCACACTGGACTTTGCTCCTTTAAACAACTGATCAGAGTCTTCAGGCAGCTGATTGGTCAATCTGTGTGCTCTGTACAGAGACTGACCAATCAACTGCCTGAAGACTCTGGTCAGTTGTTTAAATGAGCAAAGTCAGATAGATGTGCTGCTGCTTGGTTGAAACAAAAACCTGCAACCATATGGCCCTTTGTGGCACGAGTTTGACATCCCTGGTCTAGGTGGTCTGTATTTTTATTTTCAGCGTTTGGTCGATCGACTTACATTTATCATTTTTATATAACTGAGGGTTAAGTGAGGATTGAACCCCCATACCTTCAGAACAATAGCCCAGAGCCTTAACCGCCAAGTCACCACTGTCCTATTATTTTCCCCTCCGGTGTCTTATCAAAGAAGAAAACCGGGGGGGGGGGGGGGGTTTGGGGTTAGTTTGTATGTGTTGAATCCTTCCTGACATCGTTTTGTTCTCGGATCTAATCAGCTTCTTTGTGTTTGCTCAGCTCACAGATGGTCGGAAATACACAAATGAGCCCAAAGATAAAGTTTAGTCGGAGTAAAAAATAAATAAATAAATAAATAAATGGCTTTCCGCTGCAGTTTAACGGATTAAAAAAAGACAGAGACCGGAAGGAGAGATCACAAGAAAGATTAACTCGAGTTAGTTCCAGTGACGCTGCTAAAGCTCACTCATGTCCCGGTGTGGAACTGACTCTGGTCATAAACTGCACTTGAAACGGAGCCAAAAACGCCATAGATGGAGCAAATGCAGACTCTCATCACCCATCCAGCTCAACACTGGAGTTTTTCCAGATACGAAAAACAACTCGCTGTACTATTAATAACCCGAACCACACGGTGACACGCAGAATAACAAGAGATTACACTTTCAGGGCGTTCAGTAGGGCGGAGAGCGGGGGCTGTATGCTGTTAAACCCCCAGATGTGAACTCATTAGGTGTGTTTGTTTATACTCCCACACTCTGCATTGTTGGCTAACTTAAAAGCTAGCAGCAGCTAGCGTTAGCTAAAGCAACGGACACGCAGGAGACCTGACTTAATTAAACGCAGAATGTCCACAATTAGTAAACAATTTACTGAAAACGATAAGACACACATACACGGATTTTTCCACAACTTTTTTATATTTTTTAAACTCAACTTTAATTTAAATATAATTTCCTCCTCTCCAGATAAACGCAGAACACCGCCGCCAGCTCGCACTTCAATCCGGGGATTCGGATGTAAACAAGGCCTTTTCACAACTCTCCGTCAAAACAGTTGAAAACCCTTTTTCTCACAAACACCCCGAATTTATTTCACCTACCAGAGAAACACAACAAAGCGCCCGACTTCTGCTTGTAGAAAATAGCTAGACGTCGGACAGACTGCTGTTGAACTCACCGAGCCTCCGCACACAGCAGAACATACAAGCGGGGTTTAGTTTGACATCACTTCCGGGTCCCGCTGAGCCAACGGTCCGGACTAAAATGTATTATAATAAGGGTTCTGCACTATATGTAGTGCCCTACGTGTTCTATTGACAATGATTTAGGATGTAGCCGCGGATTGAAGACATTGAGACATGAATGAATATTTCTATAAATTAAAACAGGAGATATTGTAAGTGCCACGTAACAACTACTGTATAATTGTACTACTTGTCTACGTTTTGAGTCGGGTAAAACATTTGTGGTTGAGACCAGTGTAGTGGTTAGCCTCATGTTCATGATGGGGTCATGGGTTTGAATCCCATTCAGACCTCCATGGTCTTGTCACCTGATCAAGAGCTTAAGTACAAGTGTGCCTCTGTTCACCCAGCAGTATAAATGGGTACCAGTAAAAATATACCGGGAAGGTAACCTACCATTGATTAATGGCCCATCCAGGAGGAATTGAACTCCTGGTCACTTCACGCTACAGAAACCAGGGATAAGCACTGGTTCTGATGGGCCATTAGGCTCGGGTTTAAAAATAATAGCTGACTAATCCTATCATGGGACCAATGAGGCTACTAGCATTTTAACCAACACTGGACAAAGGTGGGGGTCATGAACAGCTCACCACACTATTGTGGGGTCTTCTTCTTCCCTTTCGGCTTTTTCCCTTTTCTCAGGGGTCGCCACAGCGAATCATCTGATTCGCACATTTGATTTGGCACAGGTTTTTTACGTCGGATGCCCTTCCTGTCACAACCCTTTTAGCAAGGGACAGAAACATGCTGACGGCTTTGCAGCTACTCTTTACAAATGCCAGCAATGGTTCTTTTACATGAACCTCTTACCATAGACAGTGAGAGACTTGGCCTGCCTTTGATAACCCAGTTAGCTGCACTGGGGGGGGGGACAGTGACAAACCTTGTGGGGACTCGAACCCCCAACCTTAGGATCAGCGATCCTGCACCCTATCCACTAGACGAGTCGGATAACACACATAATCATTCACACTCACAGGAAATCTGGAAGTCAATTAGCATAATGTGCATGTCTGTCTTGGGACTGTGGGAGGAAGTCAAACTCCATAGAGAAATGTCTGGGCCCAGGAATCAAACCCAGGACCTTTTTGTCATGAGGCAGATATGCTAACCACTATGCCATAGAATTACTTAAAAATAAGTAGAGTCAGTAGAGTAGTGGTTAGGGTGCTGGACTCATGATCAGGAGGTTTTGTGTTCGAATCCAGTTAGAACCCTGGGAAAGATCTTAACCACAAGTGTGGGCACTTACTGGGAGGGCAACCTGCGATGGACTAGCATCCCATCCAGGAGGAGTTGAACTCCTAGTCGCTTCATGCTATGGAAACCAGGGATAAGCACCGGCCTGATGAGCCACTGTGACTTGGGTGTAAAAAGCCCAACAGACTTTACCTATAAATATTTTCATAGGGTTAAGCTCAGCAGTATAACTTGGGATCAGTAATCCAGCTCCCTACCACCAGGCCACCACTGGCCACCAGCAGATTAAAAAAAATACAAAAACATTAACTGAGGAGATAAACTGTTCATTCAGTCCATTTTGGGTTTTTTTTGCCACAATATTGCTGAGCAACGTCCATTTTCTAACCACTTGACTCTATTTAGGGTCACAGGGAGGCTGACCCCCCCCCCCCCCTACCCTGATATGTCCATCAGTCTGAAAAACGGAAGGAGAGGTCAGCCTCCCTGTGACCCTAAGTAGAGTCAAGTGGTTAGAAAATGGATGAAAGCCTGAATAATCACAGCCAGGAATTCTACTGTACATATTTTGATGCTTCAACTTCACCCAGTGTTTACATAATCCTTGATCACAGTCAGTCAAAAAACATAATTTCTCACCACATTTTTGTTGTAAAGTTTACAATACAGCATTATTCTTCCAGGTGTTAATGGTTGTCACTGTCCCCCCCCAGTGCAGCTAAGTGGGTTATCAAAGGCCGGCCATGTCTCCCACTGTCTATGGTGTGAGGCATGTAAAAGAACCATTGCTGACTTTCGACAAGAGTAGGCTGCAAAGCCGTCGGCGTGTTTCCGCCCTGCGATGGCCTGGTGAGCTGTCCAGGGTGTACTCTGCCCTCGTCCAAAGTTGGCTGGGATGGGCACCAGCCTCCCCGCAACCCTAATTAGGATTAAGCGGGTACAGAAAATGAACTGAACTGAACAGTTCTGAATCTAATCCCTTACTTGTTTTATTTGCTTGATGCAGGCCAATAACCTGACCCCCTTGGGTCATGACCACAGGACACGACTTCTGACATGGTTGTGTGGGAAATGAGAAGCTACTCACTTTGTAATATATTTCCAGATGAAATATCACTGTAGTAATGATCCAGTCAAATGTTGTCTTCTCTTTGTTCATTTAAATCTGGGTGGTGACTGTTTTTGGCGGGGCAATGTATAATCATCATAAAAATTAGCATAACGCAGGCAATTAATTATATTGATGGCGGCATAAATTAAAATATGTAATTGCAATACACATCATTGCAAATCATTTGGTTTTCCACAGCTATTTGTTTTTGATTTGGACATACAGTATAGTACTGTATGTAAGCCTCCAAACGTCCTCCACATATTTCAGCCTGTCAGGATTTTCTTTGTAATGTACAGTACTGAATAAATTCAGTGCTTCAGGTCATTTTTCACTCCTTTATAAAAAAATCACACATGTTCAGAACTGTGCTTAATGGTATTTTTAAAGACCTGTTATCTCACTTGAGCACATAAATGATCACATGCCTTGCTTATCTCAAAGGCAGATTGCATGTGCATTATTAAAATTTGCCTCATAAATATTGACCTCGACCTTTGTCAAGAGTAGTAAGTTTCTGTCCTGTGATGGCTAGGTGAGCTCTCCAGGGTGTACGCTTCTCTTGCCCAGAGTTGGCCGAGATGGGTGCCAGCCTCCCTGTGACCATAATTAGGATTGAACGAGTCAGAAAATGAATGAATATTGAATTATTGTTCTTCTTGATCATCATCATCATCATCATCATCACCACCACTTTCTTCCGTTTGATTGATTTGGGATCGGGTCACGGGGGAACAAGAGTAGTGATGGACAATTGTTGTTCAAGAAAATTTTTTTTTTAAATATTTTTGATAAATAAGATGTAGTGAAGGTGGCCATTTTTATGGATGTGGTTGAATGCAGAATATTAAGGAGCAAGAAAGGGAATTAAATTCAGGAATTTGGGTGCAGTGGATTTCCTGTATTACTACTTGGAATTCCTCAGACTGTGAATGGAGATAAAAAAAAAAATCAAAAAAATTTGGACCCACAGAGAACTTATATATCAAAACATTTTTTATTCAGATTTTCAATGTATTAAGGAAAACCCCCCCAGTAAAAAAACGTGACAAGAGTAGAGTAACAAAAAACCCCAAAAACAAACCATCAATTATGACAGACACAGCAGTACAGTACAGTACAGTACAGTACAGTACATGTCTTAATGAACTTGAATTGCATCTTTACCAGGTACATACAGTAGAAAAGCTGTGATCTCAGCTCGCTTTATTGACTATATGAGCTTGTTTCATTTGGTTAGAAGAAGCTACATCAGGTCTCTACCAAAACAATAGTTTTTATAGATGGGCATTCTGAAGTTTTTAAATAACGTGGGAGTATGAGAAATGATTGTGGACACATTTA
>CM045749.1:16121728-16136728 GCA_024760905.1 Plotosus lineatus
ATCCCTGAAAAGGCAGCACAAATACATCATGTGACTAAAACATTCAAATGCATGTAGGGTTGTGCACTCCTCTACCATTATAGACAATCACTCACTCATTTGGTAAAGCACTTAATTCTATCAAGGTCACACAGAAGGTTGGAGTCTATTTGACCCAACACTTGGTGAAGGTAGGGCACACTGTAAACAGCTGGTCCATTACAGGGCCAGCAAGCAAGCAGATGCACACTGATGGAAATTTCGAACAGCCAATTGGCCTAATGTGGATGCTCTTGCCGTGAGGTGCACGTGTGACCCACTACACTATCATATTATTATCATCCATGAGCAGTATGAGTAGATCCACTGCTCCACCACATTGAGAGGAGCCAGTTGAGATGGCTCGGGCATCTGGTCAGGATGCCTCCCGAACGCCTCCCTAGTGTGGTGTTTCGGGCACGTCCAACCTGGGAAGAGACCCCGGGGTCAACCTAGAACACGCCGGAGGGACTATGTCTCTCGGCTTCTCTGGGAATGCCTTGGTGTCTCCCCGGAAGAGCTGGAGGAAGTGGCCGGGGAGAGGGATATCTGGACCTCTTTGCTTAGGTTGCTGCCCCTGCAACCCGACCCCGGATTGAGCGGAAGAAGACGAGATGAGATGAGCAGTATGACTACCACCATTCAGCACTGAACTGTTACTCAAATTAAATCCTGAAATGGTTCCAAAGCATGATTCAGGTCCATGACTTGTACACTAGTCTATAGCCTAAGTGACAGAATGTGTGCTATACCATTGGCGGCACTCATGTAAAGAGTCTATAATGGAGTTTTCTAAGTCTTGTGTGATCGAACACGCCTTACCGTGAATAGACAGCCTCTCCTCGGCAGTAGCCAAGAATACTGGCAGTGGGGGGATACAGAGCCTGGAACTTCAGCAGATGCCTCTCCAGTGCATACAGTGGGTGGTCCTTATACTCCGATATCACTGTTGGTAATGGCTTATCCAGCAACATGGTCTTCAGCTATAGTGGAGAACCAAGTGAGTGTATATACAGAGAACGAGAGAGAGGGGCATGTTATTAAAAAGTGATGTCATGTCTGAAAAATATTATAAGGTACATTAGGGCTTATAATTAACAAAAATTATTTATGTGTGAACACGTCTTCTTTCTGTACCTCTTTGTCTTCTTCCTCCTTTTCTTTTGAATCGGGACACTCATAGAATTGTAGTGTCTCCTCCCACCACTCGTAGCTGATGCGGCGTTTCCGTGACGTCGTAAGCCAGTTGGGATCGTATCTGCGGCTAACATCTTTCAGGTGACCGTCATCATCTACGCCCACTACATATGTAATTGGCTGAGTGGCCTGTTTAGAGCAGAGCTCTGGCTTTCCCACCCCTTGATCCACATCAACACATATCCACCGCTTTGGCCCTTTCAGATACACCTCTATCCATTCATCTTCTCCTTTTACCTGCTTTCTTTTTCCTCGCTGCTTCTTCCCTTTGTGCGGTTTCTCTTCTTCTTCTTCAACTTCTTCTTCCTCTTCTTCTTCCTCTTCTTCTTCCTCTTCTTCTTCTGCATCCAAATCATCATCATCATCATCAATTTCATAACCATCATCATATTCTTTATCTTCTTCCTCTTCTTTCTTTGTTCTCTTGTTTATATTGCTGTAGTGTCGCGCAGTGCGCTTTTCTTTAGCTGTTGAAATCCTGTTAGACCATTTTGTACTGCCTTCAGAGTCACCACTGTCCTCCTCTTTGTTCGGCTTATACTCATCCCCGTCACTAAGCTCCTCATCCCCATTACTATATTCTTTGTAGGACACTTTGGATGCGGTACTTCTTCTTCTGGTGTTTTTGGGAATTTGTCCTCCTCCCGCTTCTTTTTCTTTCTTCCCTCCATCTTCAACATCCTTTTTCTGCCTCTTTCCTCCTTTCTTTGAACGCTTCTCGGCACTGCAATGTGACGGGCGTTTGGATCCGGTGGAAATATTGGGCCCTGGTATCTTTATATCAGCTTTTTTAGATTTGACCTTAGAGTGAGACTTACTTGAGATTTTTGATTTACCCTGGAGTGGAGAGGAGAGAGAGAGAGAGAGAGAGAGAGAGAGAGAGAGAGAGAGAGAGAATACTTAACAAGTTCATCAGTGCTGAGCGCTTACGCTTCCTGCCCATCAAAAAAAAAAAATCAATATACTGTACATAAATCTACCGTTTTTGTTGGTGGCTTGAGAGATAGTGGCTGTAGTGACAGCACCAATCGACAGTACAGGTGCAGTGACCTCAGTACCAACAGAAACAGCTAAAAAAAAAAAAAAAAAAAAATCAAATCAGTTATTTTTGCATGCATCAACAATGTAGATGGACCAGAACATTTTTGCAGCATATTTTCAACCAGTATTTTATCTCTCTCACATAAGTCATCTCCTGATGGTCACGTGCTGACAGACTTCCCAAACGTCTTTCCAGCAGATCAGTCAGTTTCACAGGCTTCTCTTCAGGAAGTTCAGGGTTTAATGTGAATGTCGCCTTAAACCTGCGGGTATAAAATTTAAAACAGATTACGGTAATGTAGGATTTAAAAGGCACAGATTGTTTAACTCTCTCTCTCATCTAGTCATGGGGGAAGCACGATGTTTTACACGATTTAATCGGAAAAGATGTTAGCAAAACCAAGTGCTCGAGTTACTTTTCAACCCACATAATGTATAATTCATGTCGCTCTAAAGAAATGTATACGCAGTATATTATAGACCGTGTAATACATCGTGGGAGACAGGACATCAAAACACGTTATAGGAGGGAAAGAGTTTAATTGCTTCCAGACTTGTAATAATCATGTAATATCAAACACATTTCAGAATAACTGGAATTCCCTTGGCATGCCATGCCCACTAATTTCCTACTTCCTGTTTTTATTTGTGAATCTAGACTTAAGCTACACACCCCCAACAAGGCGGCTCACACACATTTTCACCGCCTGTCGGTGAACAAGTCACTGGTTAAGTGTGAAAGGAAAAACTTATCGGGGCTTTCAGTTTTCTCCAAAGCTCGTCCTTCTGTTCACATGACTAGGGAGGGTGACGGCTACCATCCAACACTGGACGAAAGTTCTAACTGTTCTCAGCAACATATGTGAGCTTACAGACAGACAATCAATGTTGCTGCCTTGATTCACAAAGGACACCAATTTTTTTTACTCAGTAATTTTTAAATATAATTTAAAATTATTTTTTTTTATTTTTAATAATTATTTTATATATATATATATATATATATATATATATATATATATATATATATATATATATATATATATTTTACTCAGTATTGTTATACAATCGTATTGGTATTAGATAATCAGTATTGTTGCCCTGATTCACAAAGGATTCCAATTTTTTTTTACTCAGTATTTTTTTATACATATATTTAAATATTTTTAATATACTTTTTTTTATTTTTCATAATTATTTTTAATAATTATTTTTTTAAATATATTTTTACTCAGTATTGTTATAAAATATTAGTATTACAGATAGTCAGTATTGTTGCCTTGATTCACAAAGGACTCCAATTTTTTTTTACTCAGTATTGTTTTATACATTTTTAAAAATAATTATATTTAATAATCATTTTTATTTTTCATGAATTATTATTTTTTAATACATATATATATTTTACTCAGTACGTATTGTTATACAATATTAGTATTACAAATACTCAGCATTGTTGCCCTGATTCACAAAGGACTCTATTTTTTTTTACTCGGTATTTTTTTTAATATAATTTTTTACAATTTTGAGACATTTTTTATTTTTAATAATTATTTTTATTTTTAAGAAATTCTTTATATATATATTTTTACTCAGTATTGTTATACAATATTAGAATTACAGATATTCAGTAGGGGCAGTGGAGATCTAGTGGTACAAGGCGCCGGATCGCTGATCCAAAGGTTGGGGGTTCGAGTCCCACTCTCCACAAGGTTGTCACTGTCCCTCCCCAGTGCAGATAACTGGGTTATCAAAGGCCGGCCATGTCTCTCACTGTCTATGGTGTGAGGCATGTAAAAGAACCATTGCTGACTTTCGACAAGAGTAGGCTGCAAAGCCGTCAGCGTGTTTCCGCCCTGCGATGGCCTGGCGAGCTGTCCAGGGTGTACTCTGCCCTCGCCCTGAGTTGGCTGGGATGGGCACCAGCCTCCCCGTGACCCTAATTAGGATGAAGCGGTTACAGAAAATGAACTGATGAACAGATATTCAGTATTGTTGTCCTGATTCACAGAGGACTCCAATTTTTCTCTCTCTCTTGGAGTCCCAAACACTGCCCTCTGTGGCATCATAGGGGTTTGGCCTCCTGATCACCAGATGACAGTGAAGATCTTTTTTGATGCCACTTCACAGACTACAGAAAACTATTGGCAGTGCGGGCTCAGTGGTTAAGACTACGGATTACTGAGCCAAAGGACCAGGGCTCAATCCCTACTACCACCATGCTGGCACTGTTGGGCCCTTCAGCAAAGCCGTTAACCGTTAATTGCTCAGTTGTACAAAAATAATGAATGTAAGTTGCTCTGGATGCCATATGTATCTGCCAAATGCAATAAAATGTTAATTAATGTTAATTACAAACCGAACGTTTAATAATGTAATGTTCTCACCACTTCAGAAGGCCTTCAAGATAGCCAGTGTTGATACGTTTTTTAATAACTGTGGTAAAGTGGACAGGAACTAAGGACAAGGTGATGGCCAACAGATCGGACTCACAGCACAGGCGGTTCTGGAACATTCCGCGAGCCAATAAGCATAACAGATAAACCTGAGTGACAGAACAATGAAAACGATGTGATGAAACAACAAATTAACTTTGAAGATGAAAGACTTTTAAAAACCATACAAATAATAGTAGTAATGCACACACACACCTTCTGTGTATCCACCACGATCTCCTTGTTGTAACGGTTCACTGTTCTGCGCAGGTACATCTCAATCTCAGCTTTCTTCTTCTCCCTGGAAGCAAACACTCTAGTCACATCATCCGGCTGTCAATCACTGACACCTGATCATCCTATTTGCTGGTGATGTGACAAGTAACAGAAACTGTCTGCAACCTTCTTCCTGGAAATAAGACTCTGGATTGAATCCGAACAATGCCGACCTAATCATTACTTTAAGTTCTTGATAAAAGGGGTGTGGTATATTTTGATGGGGATAAATCCTGCGGGAATGTAAATCTCCAGGAACAGTACTGGTCACCACTGGTCTACGTTAAATCCCTTTGGTTTTGAAGTGCACCCGACTGTCACGCCACAATTTCAGGAACTGCAGTTTGATGTTGATCATGAAAATATCTTTACTATTAAAATCCATTTCAGGAATTCATTTGAGAGGTCAAAGTGTCGAAATCCAGCGTGAATTTAGTTTGTTTTAGTTACAAGATGATGTGACATATACATTTATTTCCTTGGCGTGGGATAAACAAAGTTTTGTCTTATCTGATCTTATGGACTTAGGTATTAAATTAGCAGAAATAAGGCAGTCAGGTGAGGAGGGATATAGTTTTATGCTGAAATTCAAAGAACCAACTGGAATTTGTCTCATTTCGTATTAGAAGATTGGTCAGCAGCTAATCGCACCAATATGCAAACTTTTCACATGTTATATTAAAATACAGGATATAATCAAATACACAATCTAATACATAATCTAACTAGGCTGTGTGCCAAATAGAGCATCAAAGCTTTCACTGACAAAATAATCATGGCTGTGTTTCCATAAGCAAGTGGGCCAGAGCTAAAAGTCTTGCTTCAGTATGAGTTATTACATCATACGCTCTACAATCCAATCATATTTCAATATGATAATAGAGGCTGCAAAAATTCCTGCTAGGATTTACATTTTTATAAAGTATGGATTTCATGAGCCGGGAGACCTGCTCCTCTTCTCTGATGACAATTTTTGTAAACTGCAGCAAATAATTTATTATTCAGTACAATTTCTTTTATGGTTTTTCAAAACAAACTTTGGGGGAATTTAATCAACCTCAACTTTATTCATAATTTATTCATAATGTTCACGAAACCACATTTGGGGATGCTTCATTTACCACACACACAGACAAGTGCGCGTGCACACACACACACACACACACACACACACACACACACACACACACACACACACACGCACACACACGCACACGCACACGCACACACGCACACGCACACACGCACACACTTACTTTTTCTGTCTCTTGTACCGGGCCTCAGCTGTCTCAATCTCAATCTCCACAGGCTGAGAAGGAACTAGAGGTTCTTGGTCCGCCTTTACTGGCCCTAATGGGCCTGAAAGTTCTGAAAACACAAACACACACACACACACACACACACACACACACACACACACCTCAAAATAAGTGCAGCCACAGTCACTCAATCACACACTCTCACACACACACACACACACACACACACACACACACACAAACAACTCAAAATAAGTGCAGCAACAGTCACTCAATCACACACTCTCTCTCACTCTGACACACACACACACACACACATACACACACACACACACACCTTCCACTTCCTCCCACTCCATATCTTCATCACTCTCTTCGCTTTCATTATTATTTTCTTTTTTCATCTTGTACTGGTTGCTCTTGAGCACAGTGCTGTCTGGAAGTGACACGCCAGGATCCTCAGAAATGTCCTCAGGCTCATCTTTTAATGTCTCAATGAAGTATTTACTCTTCGTTCCTTTTGATTGCTGACGTCCTTGTTTCGATTTTTTGCCTCTGGGTTTGGCAGCACTCTTACCTCTGGTACACCTCCCTAACAAACACATGAATTAGGAACAATTATGTGATTGTATCATTAATGCAGTCATTCATTACAGTCTACTGGGGCTGATCCAGTACAGTAAATAACATTTCAGTATGTTTTTCCACAGGCATTGTGCGTAACGTCGTAACAATATCTTCAGTACTTCGATGTGATGTTCTGAAGTAAACTTCCATTATACATCTCTTTATTTCAACCCAGCTAGTTTACAGGTGAGTGAGGGAGTAATCAATTTATATATTTATTTCTAAAAACTTCATATTTTTGTCATATATAACAATGCAGAAGGTTATTCTTCGTCATTTGAGTATTTGTTCTGATTGACTCACATTAAATCAGTAACAGAAGTTTAAGAGGAGCTACAGAGGTGATCCATTTTTTAAAATGGACTAAATTGGAGTTGGGGATTAAGTGTCTTGCTCAGGGCATATCATCCATTCATGGGGTCTTTTCCTGCAAGCTCTGGGAATTGAACTGGCAATAATTCGTCCACAAGCCCACTTTGAGCTATAAACTCAGTTTTCATTATAATCCAAGGTAAAACAATTTAGAAAATAAGAAATATGGATTTATGCACTACAGAAGAAGAAGATAAATGCAATAAGATTTCACAGTGACTAATTAACATTTCCACCATACAGCGAGAAGGGTCTGTGTTCAAGTTAGACATCAAGCTTGAGGTGTTTCTGTATGAAGATTGCATGTTCTCCCTGTACTTCTGTGGGTTTCCTCAAACACTCCAAAGACATGTACATTAGGCTCCACAGATATTCTTAATTGCCCCTTAGTATGAATGTGAGTGTGAATGGTTGTGTGTTCACCTGGGGTGGATTACCAAGCTGCCCAGGGTGTACCCTGCCTTCGCACTTAAAACACAGTGCTGTACAGTACTGCAGAGCATGGTTAAGTAAGACCTCATCTGGACACGCCCCTTCCCATAGTTTGATAGGGGGCGTGTCTTGAGTCGAGCAGCTCTTACTTAACCTCAAAGCAAGTGAAAGATGAACAGGGGATGTTATTCAACCACCTCACTTGTTCTCTTCAGAGAGAGGAAATGAATGAATCTGCACACATGGTGCACCAGTTACTCTACTGATTACAGAAAGATCCGCAAGAGCAGTCAGGCAAAAGTGAACATCTGTACTGTGCAGCTGCTGAAATGATAAAAACAACAACAACAACGACAACAACTGCACAGTACACAAAGTCGATTACAGTCACTCCTCAAGCATGCAACAAATAAAACAAACTCTGGGGACATTAAACATGAAAGAAGTATCATTAAGGATGAAAATTTCCTTCTACCTTCAGTACTCGGTGTTTTCGGAGCAGCTTTTCTCTTCTTCACATTCGGGATCTGCTTCTTTATGCCGTCCTTCAGTGAGGTCTCAGTGCCATTTACCCGGCGTTTATATTTAGCCATGCTAGCTTTAGCTTTATGCTCCGTTTGAGTTTCACTAAAGTTCCTGAGTAAAACAGCCCAACGTGGTCAGAGTGTGTGTGAGCCAGACAGTGTGTGTGTGAGTGTGTGTGAGAGTGTGTCTGTGTGGAGGGAGTTTGCTTGTATAACTTCAATCCACTGTTATTTAACATCCTTGGTCCTTGTGTAACACCAAAACATGCCGCGTACGTCACTTCCGGGTCGGCCCTCACAAACCAACAGATGGCATGAACCCCAAATCGAAATCTGTTTAAAATGTAGTGCACTACAAAGATTATATAACCGAAAAGGTTGTTAACCGAACCACACTTATTTTAGTGAACTTGTATAAAAAAAGCGAGGTTATTGTAATACAACCAAAAAAAAAAATAGACTCCAGTCTCAGAAGATACGAACTCTGAACACTAGGGTGCGGTGTTGTACACTAAACTGTACTGTACACCTATTCGCCGAACCGCTTCATCCCATTAGGGTCGTGGGGAGGCTGGAGCCTATCTCAGCCGACCCGGAGTTAAGGCGAGGTACATCCAAAACAGTTCGCTATACCATTGCAGGGCAACGCACACATACACAGCCATTCATATTCACATTAGCAGAAGAGGCAATTTAGAAGAGCCAATTAGTCTAATGTATGTCTTTGAACTGTAAGATGAAACTGGAGTACCCAGAGAAACCTGTGCAAACATACAAACTACACAAAGAAAAGTCGAGCCTGAGACTCGAACCAAGGACATTCTAAGTGTGAGGCGGACATGCTCTCTCTCTCTCTCTCTCTCTCTCTCTCACACACACACACACACACACACACTTCTTATTTTGGCTTTTTCCTTTTCTCGGTAGTCACCACAGCGAATCATCTGATTCGCACATTTGATTTGGCATAGATTTTTACGTTGAATGCCTTTCCTGTCACAATCCTTGCACAAGGGACAGAAACACGCTGACGGTAGCTTTGCAGCTCCTCTTTACAAAGGTCAACAATGTTTTTTTTACATGAACTTCTCACCATAGACAGTGAGAGACATGGCCCGCCTTTGATAACCCAGTTAGCTGCACTGGGGGGGACAGTGACAACCCTGTGGGGACTCGAACCCCCAACCCTAGGATCAGTGATTCTGCACCCTATCCACTAGACCACCACTGCATACGTGGCAGTCTGGAACAGCCAGCTAGTCGAATACACTTTGGAAGGAAAACGGGAGGACCTGGAGAAAACCCACACAAGTATGAAGAGAGTATGCAAATTCCACACAAGAACACCAGAGCTTGGGCTGCAAGGCCACGACGCCACTGTTGTACCCTATTATTATAATATGTTGTACTTTTGTACTTTTCTTTGTCATCTATTTCAAAAGTTTTGATGCACAATATGACTTGTTAGATTGATAATTAAAAATATTACATCATGCACCATGTTAGTTGGATTGAGAACGAGCTATCAATCTGTCAATCGTTTCCATTTCTAGGCCGAGTGAGGTTTCCTGTGTTCAGTCAAATTAAGCCGCATGCTCTACTCCTGGTAGGTGGGGCCACTGGTGTAGTGGTTAGAGTGCTGGGCTCATGATCTGGAGGTTGTGAGTTCAAATCCCACTGAGACTCCCACTGTGCTAAGACCCCCCTGGGCAAGGTCTCAACCACAAGTGTGCCTCTGTCCACCCAGCAGTATAAATGGGTACCAGTAATAATATACTGGGAAGGTAACTTGCGATGGACCTGATGGTCCCATCCAGGAGGAGTTGAACTCCTGGTCGCTTCACGCTACGGAAACCGGGGATAAGCACCGGCCTGATGAGCCAAAACCCAACAGACTTCCCTTACCTCGACTCCTGGTGGTCCCCTTTCGTCAATTCCTTTAAGTTTCAGCTTTGCAACCATACTCACCCTGAAACCCAAAGACTCGTGGTTTCCCGCATGCTGTCATCGGAATAACGCCACCGGGTCGGCATGGTTTACGGTCTGAACTACGACGGTATCCGATCGTCTTCAAACTTCCGACTTTTGTTCTTGATTAATGAAAACATTTTTGGCAAATGCTTTCGTCCGTTAGAGTCCAACAGAAAAAAGACAGTGACGTTACAAAAAAGTTGAAGTGCCACTAATATCACACCAGAGATTTTTGTACCTGACTCCAATATCACTACTGTGTGTTTTTATTCATAGCAAGCACGTGGAGAACATGCAAACTGGGGTCCTGGGCTCTGGTGTTTCTGCTTGTGTGGGTTCCCTCGGAGTCCTCCAGTTTTCTCCCACAGTCTGATGGCGTGCAGATTATGCGGCTTCGGGTAACTGGCTGTTCCGACTTGCTCCTATGTGTGAAAGCTTGTGTGTATGTTATTGCGTGGCAAGCTTTTCAATATGTACCTTGCATTTGCCCAATGATGGCTGAGATAGGCTTTCGCCTCTGTGCAACCCAAAGAGTATTAAGCGGTTTGAGCGTCTGAGTTAATTTTGGAGATTTACAGTAATCTGATCACTTTTTTTTTAAAACTATGAGATGTTTTGAAGAATCATTCTGCACCAGTCTTCTGTTTGTCCACTAAATTCTCGCTAAAATGTATACGCGATGTCCCTCACACAAATACTAGTATGAGTGTTGTAGGACTGCAGCAATTCTGGACCATTTCTTTTTATACCCCGCACTATGTGGTGCAGACATTAAGTTTTCAAGTTGGCTGTCCATTTGTCCATCATCCGTTGTTGCAATTTGAAGTGTTATTAAATTTCAGGGTTCCATGAAAATTGCAAAGATAATTACGTGGATGTCCACATCTCATCTTCACAGGTAAAACAAGGAAGTGACTTATTGTCAGGTATGGCCCAACATTTGCACTGAGAACTTCTACGATTGGTAAAACTGGTTGGACAACATGATAATTGGCCACATTTTCAGAATACAGCAGGTGTTGTGATTGGTTGAAACTGCAAGGTTGTACAGAATGTTTGAGGATGGCTTGAATTTCAATGATACCACAAATCCCTGGCGCGACTGGCGGGAAATTTGTAGAATTGATATAGAATTATCACTCGCCCGAAGATGAACTGATTTTGGAATTTAATCAGAAGGAGGTGAAGGATGCATCATGGACAAATGTCTGAAATTTCCTCCGTATCTTCCTTTCTTCCTTTTTGAAGTGGGTGTTATAAACCTGCACATTTGCTCCAAGATGGACCAATCAGACTGATCAGCAGCACAGGCATCAAGATCTGGTGAGAGAATCCAAAGAGCTTCACCACCGCTGCTCGGAGAATCATTTCATTATTTTTAGCAGATTAATCAGCTGTCCGCGCTCCAGTCCGGCACTGCTTTAGCCTTCAGCGAGATGCTCGCAAACTACACCGTCTCTATTCAGTGAATAATGAGCGTGTAATTCAAATGATAAAAAAATAACGCCGGATTTAACACGTCTCCCTTTCCTGTGTCCTGTCCATTCTAACGCTGTTGACTTCAGTCTTTTACTTCAGTCTTTTTACACCAACTCCGGGTTGCCATGTTTGGCCAGAAAAAACTTCCAATGGATTTGAATGGACAATGGCGTTTATAAGTCAGAATATATTGTACATGTTTACCTGAGACAAACAAACCAGCAGCAGGACAATCAGAATAAGAATGTGTGAACTCTCTCTCTCTCGCTCTCTCTCGCTCGCTCTCTCTCTCTCTCTCTCTCTCTCTCCATCTCTCCCTCTCTCTCTCTGTCTCTCTCTCTCTCTCCCCGTCTCTCCCTCTCGCTCTCTCTTCCTCCCTTTCTCTCTTGCTCTCTCTCTCTCTCTCTCTCTCTCTCTCCCTATCTCTCCCTCTCTCTCTCCCCATCTCTCCCTCTTGCTCTCTCTCTCTCTCTCTCTCTCTCTCTCTCTCTCCCCCCATCTCTCCCGCTCTCTCTCTCCCCATCTCTCCCTCTCCTCTCTCTCTCTCTCTCTCTCTGTCTCTCCCTCTCTCTCTCTCTCTCTCTCTCACTCCCTCTCCCTCTCCGTCTTTCTTTCTCTCTCCCTCTTTCTCTGTCTCTCTCCTTCTCCCCTTTCTCCCTCTCTCTCCATCTCTCTCTCTCTCTCTCTCTCTCTCTCCGTCTCTCCATCTCTCTCTCTCTCTCTCTCTCTCTCTCTCTCTCTCACTCACTCCCTCTCCGTCTTTCTCTTTCTCTCCCTCTTTCTCTCTGTCTCTCTCCTTCTCCCCCCTTTCTCCCTCTCTCGCCATCTCTCTCTCCTCTCTCCCTCTCCCTCTCCGTCTTGCTCTCTCTTTCTCTCTGTCTCTCTCCTTCTCCCCCTTTCTCCCTCTCTCTCTCTCTCTCTCTCTCTCTCCTCTCCCTCCTCTCTCCATCTCTCCCCTCCCTCTCCCTTTCTCTCTGTCTCTCCACCTCTCGCTCCTCTCCCTCTTTCTCTCTGTCTCTCTCTCTCTCTCTCTCTCTCTCTCTCTCACTTCCTCTCTCCCCACTCTCCCTCTCCCTCTCGCTGTCTCTCTCTCACTCCCTCTCTCTCTTCCCCGACTCTCCTTCTCCTTCTCTCTCTCTCTCTCTCACTTCCTCTTTCTCCCAACTCTCCCTCTCTCTGTCTCTCTCTCTCACTCCCTCGCTCTCTCCCCATTCTCCCTCTCCTCCCCCCCCCTCTCTCATTCCCTCTCTCACATTTTTCCTCTCTGTAGCAAATTAATGAATCTGATGCTAGGAAACTGCAGATCAGACCTTTGTATCACAAAAAAAAGATATTAATAGCATGCATCATTATTATTTAATATTCATTAAAATTGCAAACTTGATTGAACCCGAATCTCGGTTTCTGTTGTTACATTTTGTAGGTGTTCAGTACAAGAAGAGATCTGGAAGGACATACACAATCATACACACGTTAACCCTTCAGAATTCACTGTAGTTGTGTTTGAACTTTATTTCCTTAATATTTCATTTATATCATCCTGTTAGATCGATTTCTCCGAGATATCTCCGTGAGTGCCACAGAAATGATTAATGCAGTGATCATGACAGCTTTATAGAGTCGCTTCCTAAACACAGACATAATGGAAAGCAAAATAAAACAAGAGTATTATGCAAATATCCGCTCCATTGTGTACAGTTTAATAGAACACACAGCCTGCAGAACTTTATTAATACTTTAATATTAATACAGGGAATATAATAAAAGGAAAAACTAATATATAATCAAACTTTTAAATTTTACATTTTTCTATCTCCACTTGTTTCTATCTCAAAGGTCAGAGTTCTTTCATGCCACAAATTTTCCAGGACTCTGATTTAATTAATAAAATTTAATAAATATGGAATAATGAGCAGTGCCTTTATCGGAAAGTAATCAACGACAGAGTGTGTGATGAGGCCTGACAAGATCATTTTCCAGTACAGTGCATCCTGAAGTGTTTCCTCTTTATCTCAGCAGGTTCCCATTTTGGACAATTACATTTACTTAATACTTAATGTTTTTATTTAATGATAAAATATTTTACTTTATTTACTAAATGCCACATAATTACATTCTTCATGAAGGAGATTATTTTTGTATGTACTGGTTGGTCTGTTGTTGGAAAGTTTACACAAAAAAAGAATTAATTTTGATAAATTTCATTCAAGGGTGGACACAGTAACACTGTCGGATTTTAGAGAAGTCCTGAAATCCAGGCCTTTGACACTGTGAAATAGGATGATGTCTTGGAAGTGTAGTATTACAGCAAGTCCAGTAGGCGCTTTACAGCTGGGTAAAGGTTTGCACTCTCTCAACCCCCACCCCACCAAAAAAACCAAATACAAACAAAAAAAAACATATATATATATATATATATATATATATATATATATATATATATATATATATATATATATCCCCACAGTTAATTGGGACTGAGATCCCCATGTTACCATCGAAATCCGCGAAGTAGTTTCACCTCCCTCAACCCCCTTCTGACTGACGTATATGTATATGTGTATATAATATCAATAAATACATATTAAATGCTATAAATGCTTATAATAACAATTAAACATTTAAACAATAACACAAGATGTAAATAACATATAAGTACACACACACACACACACACATACAGCTGGTACTGCATGAGAAGAAGACGACACACATACATGCGCATGCACGCACTCAGATGCGCATGCACACACAGATGTGCACCTCAAAACAATGTAACTAGTTCTGGTGGGAGATTTTGCGTTGTTTTTTTTTGTTTTGTGTTTGTTTAGGGGATTTTTTTACATAATTGGCCTTGTTTTTGTAGCATTTTCTTTAACTTTTCCCCTATTCTTCCTTAATTTCCTTATTTTTTAATTTGATGAATATTTATTTATTTATTTAAAAAATGTGATGCACTGAAGCCACATGAATTGAAGTGCAAAGTAGCGAGGGATCCCCATATATATATATATATATATATATATATATATATATATATATATATATGTATATATATGTATGTATGTATGTATGTATATATATATATATGTATGTATGTATGTATGTGTATATATGTATATATATATATAGGGATCCCTCGCTACTTTGCGCTTCAATTATATATATGCATGTATATTTCAATTATATGTATGTATGTTCAATATATATATGTATGTATGTGTGTGTGTGTGTGTGTGTGTGTGTGTGTGTGTGTGTATACACACACACACACACACACACACATACATATATATATATATATATATATATATATATATATATATATATATATATATATATATATATATATATATATATATATATATA
>CM045749.1:16141728-16151728 GCA_024760905.1 Plotosus lineatus
CCCCCAACCTTAGGATCAGTGATCCAGCACTTATACCCCTGCCCTGCCTTTGTAGCTATAGTACAATTATAGTACATCCAGACTATTTCCGCCGCTTTATCTAAATGCGAGATCATCATGACCTGTGTACACAGCACTGTGTGTTGTGCTGCTATAATGTCGCCTGTCAAGTGCAGGTGTAGTCTGTTAATGGGCGGCATGGTTTTATAGTCATTAAGATGTCCACTTCACAGCAATCCATCATACACAAAGTCCACCACATGTCCCTGGCTCAGTGAGGGCATTTCTGTGTGGCATCCCCATGTTCTGTTCTGCCCGTTCGTACTTGCATAGGTTTCTAGTTTCCTCTTACTGTCCAAAACATGCACATTGAGCTAATTGGTGATATGTGTGAGTGTGAATGGTTGTGTGTGTGTGTGTGTGTGTGTGTGTGTGTGTGTGTGTGTGTGTGTGTGTGTGTGTGTGTGTCAGCCCTGTCATGGACTGGAAAGCTTTTTAAGGTGTAGCCCAGCAGATAGGCTCCAGCCTCCCTACAACCCTGTTAGAATTACAGTAAACAGTTCAGCAAATGAACGAATCTGCTTTTGTATCACTGTGAACACGGCTTTAGAATATCATCCGAATATGATGTTCAACTGCATGAACAGTGGTGGAATCGCAAACAGACATTAAGACGAAGTTTCATCTCCAATACCAATACAAAACTATAGAGAGTATATGAGCTTGTCATTGTGTACAGGTAGACGTTCTAATCATTGCAGTCTGTCTGTCTTCCTTTCGGCTTTTTCCCTTTTACTCGGGAGTCGCCACAGCAAATCATCTGATTCGCACATTTTCATTTGGCAGAGGTTTTTACGTCGGATGCCCTTCCTGTCACAACCCTTTTAGCAAGGGACAGAAACACGCTGACGACTTTGCAGCTACTCTTTACGAAAGTCAGCAATGCTTCTTTTACATACCTCTCACCATAGACAGTGAGTGACATGGCCCGCCTTTGATAACCCAGTTAGCCGCACTGGGGGGGGGGGACAGTGACAACCTTGTGGAGAGTGGGACTCGAACCCCCAACCTTTGGATCAGCGATCCAGCGCCCTATACCACTAGACCACCACTGCCCCGTTCTAATCATTGCAGCACCTGTTCAATTCAGAGTCTGACTACTGTACCTGGTTACTTTTGGCTGTACGTATATTTTTGGATAGTATTTTCCACCCAGTGGTGACATTCAGGTGTTTGAAAATGCACTAAACTGAATTCATTAATTTGTCGTCCTATCGCCTTTATCCTGGTCAGGGTCAGAGTCATCCTGGATCTTGAGAACACTGTGTGCAAAGTGTAAATAGCCCCGAGATAGAATACTAGTTCAATGCAGGGAGCCATACATATAGTTAGTGTATATATTCACATACTGACACATAACTAGCGACAAGACCTCACAACAACTTTTATAAGCCTGAAGGAGACATGAACATTAAAAATAAATAAATAAATAAATAAAAGTGTAAGGTCCACTCAGGTGCCAAAATGGCATATTCCCTTTATACAGATGGACAGAATAAAGGGAGATTGATAAATTGTGGAGAAACAACAGCTGGACTACAGTAATGCACCTTTCTGATACGTGATGTGATATAATGGCCAGTTAATGTTGTTATTATTAAGCAGATGTTTCGAATTAAATAGCAAACCTAGTGAATATCGGAACTAGGTCTGTAGAAGGCAATGTACTGTAAACTAAAGTGGTTGAGCAAAAGACAGTGAACGACAGCTTTCCACAGGGAGAAGGGGAAAAAAAAAAATCCACTTCAGGTCAGAATGAATCCCTTCCCCCTCCTTGGCACATTCCTCAGTGTTTCCTTGCACCCCGTGTCCCTCTGTGCCCGGAGTTGCTAGGTGCTGAAAAGTTCAGCTCAAGCTTTCATAGGTTTAATATCATCTTCGATGACTTGTGTGGGTGACAAACAGTACTAAAGTGCCATGCTAGAGCTATTACTCGAAAATAAAATAACTTTATGTAAAAGGTTGTACATATATCAAGTGGGTAAAACGTGATCATAGAAAATGCACATGAAAGTAAAATTAGGCGAATGACACCACGACATGAATCGATGGGAAAATGTAATGTTGGGGGGTGGGTGGGTGTATTCAAGCACAATGTGAAAAACATGTAAAACAACACACGTGTCGAAAAGAGTATTTTCGTATATTACACTGTAAATGTGTAGATTAAATATCAATATTATTATCACAAACCTACAGTTTAGCATTTTGCAGAAAGAAGGCATGGGAAAGAGAAGGCGGAACAGATCCATATGCAGAGGTTTAATTATTTTCTCCAGACATTTTGAAGCAAATGTCAAATGATGTCGCCCTTCTATCTGCCTCCTGCTGTCTGGTGGTTCTGGTCTCGTGCCAGATCAAAATAATTGTTTGGACTCATAAAGAGAGCTGTAGAGCAGGCCATGTTGGCTTTATTAGTCATTTTTACAGATGAAAGAAAATGTTCTCAACAAGTCGGTTAGATGTGTGTTTTCTCCGAAATATGGATAATTATAGGAGTCAGTCATTTAATAATTCCACATGATTTTGATGAGGAGAAAAATGTGTGCTGTTTGTGTACACAGGTCTGTGAATGCTTCAGGTTAGGAGCATCATTAGAGCTCAGTTAGGACCAGTGGGCTGCCCTGAGGCTGGAAGGAAGACGGAGCCGGAGAGTGTATGTGTATGTAAATATAACAGCATTTCACATTTCTCTCTCTCTCTCTCTCTCTCTCTCTCTCTCTCTCTCTCTCTCTCTCTCTCTCTCTCTCTCTCTGTCTTTCTCTCTCTGTGTCTGTCTCTCTCTCTCTCTCTCTCTCTCTCTCTCACACACACACACACACACACACACACACACACACACACACACACACACACACACACACGCTAAGGAGGTCTCAGGGGGTTTCTGGCAAGTCAGAGCTGACCATTCATTGCATTGGAAATGATGTCACCTGCTCTTCCTGACCATGAAAAGGAACTACTGCAGAACGCTGAGGGAAAAGTCTGCTGATTTAATGAACCCCTCAACCTCCCACTCTCACACATACTCTCACACACAGACCCTGGATGAAAACCAGTTTATATGAGCAAATAGAGGCACAATAAAGGGCATTATGCATTAAGGAAAAATCCAATTTGCACAAGTTCCCACTAGGTTTGTAATGATCGGACGATATGAATCAATGAATTGGAGGCAGCAATCAAATTTAACCGAATTAATGATATTAAATATTAAATGGTGTCTGACACACAAACTCACACACACACACACACACACACACACACACACACACACACACACACACACACACACACATGCACACGAGCACACACACACACACACACACACACACACAAAACCCTAAAAATAAAAATAATAAAGTTGATTGTTTATACAGTTTACAGAAATGTAAACATTGCATAGCATGTTTAGTGCAATGTTTTCTTATAAATTGAAATTGTATTATTTCATAAGGATGGCTAACATACATCAGAAAAACTTCAACATCTGTCAACATCCACTTATGCAAAGAAGTTATTATTATTATTATCACTTCACTTATCCCTTAACATCCGAGGATGTCATTGGGGCGCCTTCATGGCGAGACTTGGGCTGATTTGGCCTGGCGGAGCCCATCCCTCTCCAGGTCGTAGAAACACGCTGACAGCTTTGCAGCCTACTCTTTACGAAAGTCAGCAATGGTTCTTTTACATGAACCTCACACCATAGACAGTGAGAGACATGGCCTGCCTTTGATAACCCAGTTAGCTGCACTGGGGGGACAGTGACCACCTTGTTGGGACTCGAACCCCCAACCTTAGGATCAGCGATTCTACACCCTAACCAATAGACCACCACTGCCCTATTATTATTATTATTATTATTATTATTATTATTATTATTCATTCCATTCATTCAATCATTCATTTTCTCAACTGATGAATTCTAATCTGAGTTGCGGGGAGACTGGTGCCTATCTCAGCCAAATCGGCAAAGTACACCCGGGACAGCTCGCCAGGCCATCACATTATTATTATTAGTAGTAGTATTATTATTATTATGGAAAGAAAATAACTCAACAGTGAGTCAATCACAAGCATCCAAAAACTGTACTGTATACATCAGTTTAGTCAGATTATAATGGAGCTTGAATACAATTGACAAAGATTGTCTAGACCAAGCTACATTTATTTTTCCTTCAGCAGGAGTGTAATCAACAAGTAATCAAAGTCTCTTTCACTCCAAATCTTTTCTATAAATATCAGCCATCATTCTGCCATTCTTCAGAGATGACACACAGGCTTGCTGAGGTGGTTTAGGAAGCAATGTAACTTACAGTAATCCATAAACTTCAACATGAACACTGCAGTATTAACGTATGTAGACATCGTAGGCAAAGAAACCCACAAATTCCAGGGTTTGAATGCATTTCCAAATTGTAAATTATCTGAATTCAGTGAGCTCAGCACTGAAATTTAATTTCTAAATTATCTACATTAAGGCTGACATTAAAAAAACATAGCTGTCTACAGCTAAGATTAATAAAGAGTGAGTGACCGGTCAGGTCCAGGGCGACGCCCTGGTGGTGGTGGTGGTGGGATTTTGGTTTTAAAGGCTTTTAAGAGTGATTTTTAAGCGATTTTATGATTAAACACAGACATAGGGGAAAATACTAAATTACACACATGTCTTTAAGATGTAATAATATAATGTAAATGAAATCTTCAATGAAAGAACTAATGACATATGAAGTGCAAGCTAATAACATATATCAAAAATAAGGTTGGCTAAAGTTGGATACAGCTTAATGTTTTGTTACAGGTTGTGCATGCTATTACGTCATTGTTGGCTATGATGGATGCTTCAATGTCCAGTCGCTGTTAGTTGCTGGGGTAGATTTGTGTATTTGTGTATAGCAATTGCTGGTTGGCTTAATCAGCCAATCAAGTGAACGCTAACTACCTGGGGTGGGGGGTGGGGGTAGCGGAAGTCTTATAATCCGAAAAAGTGGTGTATATGTATATCTATATATATATATATATATTTACATAATATATATATATATATATATATATATATATATATATATATATATATAAAACAACAACAACAACAACAATAATAATAATAATAATAATAATAATATAAAACTCTTGTTTAAGTTTGTTTTTCTTGTGTCATGCAGTATATACTCAAACATCTTTCTGAATGAGCAGCGTTTAACTTGCGGGGCAGTGGTGGCCCAGTTGTAAGGTGCCAGATTACCAGTTCTAAGGTCAGGGATTCAATCCCCACTACTAGGGAGTTGCCATTGCTGTCCCTCCAGTGCACGTAACTGAGTTAACAAAGACCGGCCACGTCTCTCACTGTCTATGGTGAGAGACATGTAAAAGAACCATTGCTGGCTTTTGTCAAGAGTACCTACATAGCCATCAGCATGTTTCTGCCTTGCCATGGCCTGGCAAGCTGACCAGGATGTACTCTGCCCTTGCCCAGAGCAGGCTGAGATGGGCACCAGCCTCCCCGCGACCCTAATATATATATATATATATATGTCTGTCTGTCTTCCTTTCGGCTTTTTCCCTTTTACTCGGGAGTCGCCACAGCGAATCATCTGATTCGCACATTTGATTTGGCAGAGGTTTTTACGTCGGATGCCCTTCCTGTCACAACCCTTTTAGCAAGGGACAGAAACACGCTGACGACTTTGCAGCTACTCTTTACGAAAGTCAGCAATGGTTCTTTTACATGCCTCTCACCATAGACAGTGACAGACATGGCCCGCCTTTGATAACCCAGTTAGCTGCACTGGAGGGGACAGTGACAACCTTGTGGAGAGTGGGACTCGAACCCCCAACCTTTGGATCAGCGATCCAGCGCCCTATACCACTAGACTATAAATCTTAAAGGGAATTAAATAGGCTCACATATGTATGTGAACTCATCTGCATCCATCCATCATGGAAATCAATAAACAGTTAAAATATGGTTTTAATGTGCGATTTTTGGTTTATGCTCTGATGTAATATATAATAAAAACAGATATGTGTTTCAGGCTCAGTTCCCGAATTGAATAATTCTATTGAGCAACATACTTTGTCTTCTTTTGGCATATAATTTCTATTTTCTTTCTTTCTTTCTTTCTTTATTCTTTTTTCACAATTAATTCTCTCTCTCTCTCTCTCTCTCTCTCTCTCTCTCTCTATATATATATATATATATATATATATATATATATATATATATATATATATATATATACACGCATACACACACACACACACACAAATATAAGTGGTGTGTATATTATATGTATATGGGGTATATACATGTATATATGTACTGCTTTTGTTATATACAGTAGTCTCTTTAATTAGGGAGAGGTTTGTACATAAAACTTCAGTCACATGGTATTTCATAAGCAAGATCAAATTTATAACTTTGATCAGTCAGTCAGTTTCTTGAGCATTTAATCTTTTAGTTTCTACTCAGGCAGTTCATTTACAGCCAATGATTAAAATTATATTGCCAGGAAATATGAATTTAAAAAGTAAAGATCAGAACTGCTGCAAAGCCAAGGATCAGTCCTCTCTAATATTGTGAAATTTTACCTGTGTGCTTCCACACATGGCAATAGCTCAGTCAATCTCAGTGGCTTTATTTGAGATGCTGGTTGACCCACCTAATGTTCAGACACACACAGAGAGCTGCACAATATTTTTTTCACAGGGCTATTGCATTTCATGTCAATGAAATTACAAAAATTCCAGTAAAATATGAACATCTGGCACAATAAAGTTGTGCTCATATTCATCAAACTCTCAAGAACTGGCATTTCACATAAGAAGTGAGCACGCTCAGTAGAATATTTCTTTAATTGTAGTGCCTTCTTTTAAAATATCATTGCAATGTACTGTAATTTGATTTTTACAGTATATTAATACTCAGTCATGTGAGAAGGCAGTGAGATTGAAACAAGGAAGCATAGTCCTGATGGGTGTCTGAAATAACCTCAGTAACTGGCTGGTTTAATGAAGCCGGGGCATGTCGGATGAATGGAGGAAATAGCACTAGATTGGTTTTAGGTCCAAACAAAAATAGAAGAAAGTAATGCTTGAGAAGGAAACTGAATGGAAAAATCTATATAAAACATGGCCACTCATCATCACTTGCCATATCAGGTCCTTAACAAACCTGGAAATATTGTGCAATAAGGTCTACAAATAGTAATCCATTCATTATGAGAAGGAATCCATGCAGAAATCTGTACATATTGAAGTGTAAACAGTAAGAGTTTCTGATTTATATAGAAAGTAAAATTCATAATGAGGTATTAACAGTAGTACTTTTCTTCATTGTATATGGATTACATTAAATTTCGGTCTTCTGATGGTACCTGCTGAAAACAGGTTCCTCCAACTTTTTCCAATTACTGTAGTGTTTAAACTCTTACTGTCCCACCCGACGTCTGATTTTCATCATATGATTACAAACAGGGGGCAGTGGTCGTGGTAAGGGGCTGGACCACTGATCCCAAGGACAGGGGTTCAATCCCCAATCTCAATGGGTTGTCACTGTCCCCCCCACCAGAGCAGCTAACTGGGTTATCAAAGGCCGGCCATGTCTCTCACTGTCTATGGTGAGAGGCTGTAAAAGAACCATTGGTGAATTTCGTCGAGGAGCTGCATAGCCATCAGCATGTTTCTGTCCTGCGGTAGCCTATCGAGGTGTCCAGGGTGTACTCTACCCTCACCCAGAGTCGGCTGAGATGGGCACCAGCCTCCCCGTGACCCTAATTAGGATTTAGCAGTTCAGAGAATGAATGAATGGGTGAATGAATGAATGATTGCAAACAACAATATTCAACTGAAGGAAAGGTAAGATGGACAATCTTTTTTTTTTTTTTGCCATTTTATTTTTCCTGTACCCCTAATTTCTAATCAGGATAGAGTTGGATCCAGAGCTTATCCAAAGCATTGGGCATGAGGCAGGATACACCTTAGATGGGCTGCCAGTCCACTGTTTGGCAGTCTGCACACATAGTCCATTCACACATTTATTCACACCTAGGAGCAATTTAATGTAGATTATCTGCCAACCAGCACGCTTTTGGGAGGAGGAAAGAACCAAGAGAATCCAAAGGAAACCCTGCAGGAAGAATATTTAAAAAGCACACAGACAGTAACCTGAGCGCAGGACAGAAACAGGGTCCTTGGAACTGTGCAGTTGCAGCATTCTGGTTTGCGCCACTATGCTGTCAACAAATAAAATACGCATTTTGTCAAAAAAACCTTTTTAACCTGTGCTATGAATCCTATACGCTTATACACTCATCACTCGTTTTTTGTACCAATTAATCCTCCTAGGGTCACGCGTAAGCTGCTGTCTATCTCAGCTGGCAATGGGTTAACGGCGGGGCACATCTTGAAAAGCTCACAAGACCACTGCAGGGTAACAAACATACAACGATTCACACTTTCTTTCACCCAAGGGTGAACTGGAGCAGATAAATAGTTTAATAGCCTGTGTCTAGATTGTGAGAGGAAACCCAAACAAGCACATGGAGAACATGTCCACACTGGACTCCACACTCCACACTGAAAGACCCAAACCCAGGATTCTAACCTAAGACTTCCTTGATAGATTTATACACAACATTCTAAAGTAGGGGCAGTGGTGGTCTAGTGGTATAGGGCGCTGGATCGCTGATCCAAAGGTTGGGGGTTCGAGTCCCACTCTTCACAATGTTGTCACTGTCCCCCCCAGTGCGGCTAACTGGGTTATCAAAGGCGGGCCATGTCTCTCACTGTCTATGGTGAGAGGCATGTAAAAGAACCATTGCTGACTTTCGTAAAGAGTAGCTGCAAAGTCGTCAGCGTGTTTCTGTCCCTTGCTAAAAGGGTTGTGACAGGAAGGGCATCTGACGTAAAAACCTCTGCCAAATCAAACGTGCGAGTCAGATGATTCGCTGTGGCGACTCCTGAGGAAAAGGGAAAAAGCCGAAAGGAAGACAGCCAGACATTCTAAAGCAGGGGTCGGGAACCTATGGCTCGCGAGCCAGATGTGGCTGTTTTGATGACTGTATCTGGCTCTCAGATAAATCAGGTGGCCTTTCTTAACAGAATAACGAATACATAATTTCACTGTCATTTAAATAAAAATAACAAACGCCATCAAATAAAACAAAAACAGTTGAATAAATCTTTCAGTTAAATCTGTTCATCTATTTTCAATGCCACGTCACTGTGGCGCGCAGCGGAGAGCCAATCCTTTCTGTAGGCCAGTATGTGGGTGGGTCCGATACCTTGAAACTCTAATTTTATTGGATTATAACAGCCACAGACTGCGCGTGTTGTTTTTAAGTAAAGAGGTAAATTTCCTCGTTTTTGATCAGCTCATTTGCATGAAGCCAAGCACAGCTGGCAAGCAAGCACAACTGGACAGACACGGAAAAACTTCAAATCACAGACCAGCTGATTGCCAAAACTTTGGACGTGCTTCCTGTCACATAAACACTGCAGCGTGTGAGTCTTGCCGTATTGACCATGCACACGCGAGCAGTCCTCACCTGAAAAACATCAAGACCAACCTGCGGTCACATTTAACAGATTGAAGTCTAAACACCTGCATGAAGCTGAACCTCACTACGTATCAACCAGACTACAAAGCCATCAGCAAAACCATGCAGCACCAGAATTCGCATTAATAGTAAGAAGTACTTTTCTTAATAATAAATAACTTCTTTATAACAATGTTGTTTAAAATAAATTCAGACTCTTATTATACTCTTTAACTGTTGGTCTTCTTTTTCAATTTAGTTGTATAGTTGTATTCAGTGTATATATATATATATATATATATATATATATATATATATATATATATATATATATATATATATATACATATACATACATATATATATATATACATATATATATATACACATATATACAT
>CM045749.1:16156728-16159228 GCA_024760905.1 Plotosus lineatus
ATGAAAGCGCCATCTTAAAAATTCAAATGCACCATTCAAACATTCAAACAATGCGCGAGTTGCTTTCCCATTGGTTGTCTCCCAACACCCCGCCCCACTGTCTCCCATTGGCTAGGAGAGAGATGAATCTCCATAATACAGTACAGTACCCATAATGCTTTTCGTGTGCCTTCGACCCACACTTGTTTGACACACGCGTGAAGGAGAGTTGTACTGTTGGTTGGTGAGTTTCGTGAGTTTTTTGAGTGTGCTTATTGCAGCGTTATTTTTTGTTATTAATCATGAGCCCCAAGAAAGTGATTCCCGGTGAGACTGAAAGGAAGAAGCAGGCTCCGTTATCAATAAAAGTAAAACAGGAGATGATAAAAAAATATGAAAGTGGGATGCAGTTGAGTGAAATCGCAAAGGAGTTTGGCCGAAATCCGTCTACAATCGGGACGATATTGAAACAGAAGGAAGCATTAAAAGCAGAGATACAGTGACGGAGGCGATTATTTCGGAAAAAGCAACCACCATATTTAAGGACGTCGTGAAGGAGGGTGGGGGTGAGGGTTCTTCAGACCAAAAAAAAAAAAGCGTCGCATGGGTGGTTCAAACAGATTAAAAAAAATGGAAATAATTTTCTTATACTTTTAACACATATTTCATACAAAATTGGTGTACTATTATAATTTTGAAAGTGTTTATGGGGTAGTCTTGGGAGCCTTGGAACGAATCTCACGTTTTACATGTAAAATGCGGTTCAACTTACGAAAAATGCAGGTTATGAAAAAGGTGCTGGAACAGATTAATTTCGTAAAGTGAGGTACGATTGTATTCCCTCATCTTCCGTGTCATTCCGTGTGATTATGTAGTTATTCCTCAAGTCTTCCTCCACTTATGTATGTTTCCAGCAGGTCAAAATATTCCGTGAAAGTGCTTTTGAATATGTTCAAAAGCACGTTCACGGAAAAAAATTCCGTGAGTGTTCCGTGGGGTCACTTTGGCGTACTTTGCCGTACCTGCTCCGCAAATACTGTGAACCTTCCAAGAATGTAAGAATTTCCACTTTTCCGTAGGATTTTCACCCGTTTTCCGTGTAAAAATGCCGAAGTTGTTCTGTAGACTGCGTTCCGTGCCTTTCCGCTACACAATCCTTGCATGCAGTAGTCCAGTGTAATGTGGGTATCTGAAAGGGGTCAGCTGAGGTGCTTCAGACATCTGATTGGGATGCATCCTGGTTGCCTCTCTTTAGAGATTTTACAGGTGTGTTCACCTGGTAGGAGGCTCTGGAGCAGACCCAGGTTTTAGCTGTAGGGATTATAGTGTCTGGCCTGAGAATACCTTGGGATCCAGGAGGAGCTAAAAAGTGTCAGTGAGGAGGGTCAGTCAGGGTTTCCCTTCTAGACATGTTACCTCAACGACCTGACCTTGGATAAGTAAAATAAAGTGGATGGATGGATGACTTATTTGAATTCTCTTGTTCCAGCACATTACCCATCAGTGGTAACAGCTTATTCACTTTTATGAACATATGTACATAATCTGGGAATAATAACAAATCAAAATGGTCGAACTTTCCTCAAGGAGATATTTGGTGAACAGTTTTGTGAAGGATTCTGCAGTGTCTGAGCTTTGTAACAGTCAGATGGAAAAAAACTCCTCATTCTTGAGTCTTTTATTATTCATTCATTCATTCATTCATTCATTTTCTGAACAGCTAATACCTAATTAGCATTGCAGGGAGGTGGATGCTTATCTCAGCCGTATCTGGGCAAGGGTAGAATACACACTGGACAGCTTTCCAGGCCATCGCAGGTCAGAAAGACACTGGCAGCAATACAGTGGACTCCTCTTCACAAATGATAGCAGTGGTTCTTTTACATGCTTCTCACCATAGACAGTGAGAAATACGGCTGGCCTTTGATAACCCAGTAGGGCGTGAACCTCCAACCTTTAGATCTATAGGCCAGCGCCCTACCAACAGACCACCATTGTCCCAGCTTTTATTCAGTTCATCATTTTCTGTAACCGCTTCATCCTAATTAGGGTCACGGGGAGGCTGGTGCCCATCCCAGCCAACTCAGGGCGAGGGCAGAGCACACCCTGGACAGCTCGCCAGGCCATCGCAGGGCGGAAACACGCTGACGGCTTTGCAGCCTACTCTTGTCGAAAGTCAGCAATGGTTCTTTTACATGCCTGTGAGACTGTGATACATGAGAGTGGGAGACATGGCCGGCCTTTGATAACCCAGTTAGCTGCACTGGGGGCTAGTTTTTATTATTATTATTATTATTATTAATATGAAAAGACCAAAAAAGACAATTTAAGAAGAATAAAGATAGGATAGGTTCAGGAATGAGGACATCAGAGGGACAGCAGGGACCTGTTAGAGGTATTGGAGACAAAGTCAGAGAGGCTAGATTGAGATGGTTTGGACATGTACAGACGAGAGATAGTGAATATATTGGTAGTAGGACGCTGAGGTTGGAACTACCAGGCAAAAAGTCTAGAGGAAGAA
>CM045749.1:16164228-16166728 GCA_024760905.1 Plotosus lineatus
GTGACCTGTTCAACCACAGACTCCACAAGATCTCTGAAGGTACGCTGTGTCATCTGTAACCAAAATATCATCTCAGAGTTTTGTCCATTGTAAGGCAAGTCCTCCATGGATTAGACTTGTTTGAGCATCTCACAGACACTTGATTTAAATGGGAATCTGGGAATTCAGAGGTGAACACTTGAAGCAATCTGCCGTGTACCTTAAACTATTCCTGACCTATTTGGCCAAACGTATGTGGACACCTGTTGCCATGCTTGCTGATGACACTCCAAATGTAAACCTTCCCCCCATTAAATTTTTTTTTTTTTTTTAATAATCCCCTTCACGTTCCTGGGAAGGTTTTCCACTACATTCCGGAGATGGATTGAGGAAATTAGCCCACCTGAGTGTTATCTAAATTCTGTACCTGGGAAAAATGTACATACTTTCAGCTTGTCTATTTCATATTAAAACGTAAAAAGACTAAAAAGACAGACAAGCCACACCCACAAGTGAGAACATCCCAAAACTCAAATGAATGCCTCCTTAATGACTCATGACCAGAACAAGTACAGATGTAATAATAATTAAAATGTCCTTGGTTAATAGAGGCTCCGTCTCTTCCAAAATCAAGTACCATTGAATGATATAATAAAAGAAACTGCCAAAATTAAATAACAAGAGGGCAGCACAGTAGCGTAGTGGTGTGAGGTCATGGGTTAGCGTCCTGTGCTCAGCGAGGGTGCTTCTGTGTGAGGTTTGCATGTTCTGACTGTGTTTTTGTTGGATTCCTCCAAGTGTACCTACACTTTATGCTTATTGGCTGATCCAATTTGCCCCAGGTTTAAGTGTGAGTGTGAATGGTTGTGTGTGCTGGCCCTGTAATGGTCTAATAAGCTGGTTAGGGTGTACCCCACGTTCGCCCAGTGTCAGCTGACATAGGCAACAGCCTACCCTTGACCCTAATAGGCTTAAGTGGTTGATAAATGAGTGAGTGATGAGGGAGTAACTAGCAAGGGCACTCAGAGAGCACAAACCTCCACCAAGCTGAAATAAGAAGTTTCACAGCAGTCCCTACTGGACACACTGTATTAGCAAACTTTCAAATATTTTCTGATCTCAGAATGTTAAGGAACCATTTAAAAAATTCCAGCATGGAGTCTTCCTTGTTCAACTCACCATCCCTGGGAGAAATTTAATGAAAATCTGCACTTATAAATTTGAGTAATTCTTCTCATAAACATTCAATTCAAGGGTTAAACATTACCTGCTTGATGGATGTAAAAAAAAATGAAGTATAAATGAATCTGTTGGATGAAAACCGATTGAAATATGGACAGCTTAAAAAGTGATAATGTGAGAAGTTCCATTCCAGTAAATCTGTACAACTTTACTAAGCATTTAATTGTGTGATGTATATTTGTGGTGTTTACTTTAAACTCGGAGAGTAAACACTGTTTTTGGATGCAGAGCTGCCCACAGTTATCCTATCAGGACTGGGCAAATGAGCGAATTCACTGAGGCTGCTTTGAAGTGATGGTTCAGTGAGCTTGGACATTTTATTTGGCAAATCCGTTGCTTCTTTTCCTCTGTCCTTGTTTTCTTTCCTTAACCCTTTCCATGCTTCCTCTAAGGGAGGAGCTAAACGGCGAGGAAAATACTCAGGGACAGGAAACAAGCACAGTTCCCAATAATCATCAACCAAATAAACCCAAATAAACCAAAGATCAAAAGAAACATAAACTAGTGAGGATCATCCACTGACATTGTTACTCTTACACACGAGTCTAACACGAACCAGAAACACCAGAAAGAAAACCAAAAGAAAACGCGTCCACAAAACTGTAATGAATGAGATCGTAGTAAATAAATAGCTTCTAAAAATAGACAAATCCTTTCATTAAGCCATTTTAAGCCATTGATTCATTCATATGCCAAACTGCTTAATCCGATTAGGGTTGCAGGTCCCAGCCAAATCAGGGAGAAGGAGGGGTACACCCTGAACAGGCCACTGGTGTACCCATAACCATTCACACAAAGCCATGCAAACTCCACACAGAAAGCCTGGGACTTTAACCCACAAAGTTCTTGCTATGAAGTGATAGTGATAATATAATCAGTATGTCACCATCCTACCCATGTTGCTTATACTATTTTGAAATATTTTCATTGATTTCAAGCTTAAAATGTCTTAATTTTTAGGAATTTATTCTTTTTTTTAAAAGTCCACCATGTAAGCTTTAGAAGGGTTTATTATTAGAAACGGAATACTGTATATCATATATATATATCCAGGCAGTGGTGGTCTAGTGGTATAGGGCGCTGGATCGCTGATCCAAAGGTTTGGGGTTCGGGTCCCACTCTCCACAAGGTTGTCACTGTCCCCCCCCCCCAGTGCGGCTAACTGGGTTACCAAAGGCGGGCCATGTCTGTCACTGTCTATGGTGTGAGGCATGTAAAAGAACCATTGCTGACTTTCGTAAAGAGGAGCTGCAAAGTCGTCAGCGTGTTTCTGTCCCTT
>CM045749.1:16169228-16246728 GCA_024760905.1 Plotosus lineatus
TGGTGAGAGGCATGTAAAAGAACCATTGCTGACTTTCGTAAAGAGTAGCTGCAAAGTCGTCAGCGTGTTTCTGTCCCTTGCTAAAAGGGTTGTGACAGGAAGGGCATCCGACGTAAAAACCTCTGCCAAATCAAACGTGCGATTCAGATGATTCGCTGTGGCGACTCCCGAGTAAAAGGGAAAAAGCCGAAAGGAAGACAGAATTCCAATTATTCAATTCAATTCAATTCAGTTTTATTTGTATAGCGCTTTTTTACATTGTTACATTGATATTGTGACATAGCAGCTTTACACAGTAAAAGTAGAAGTTTACAAAGTATAAAATAATTTAAATATTTTCTTCAACCCCTAAACATCCCTAATGAGTGTCGTATGCAGCAAGGAAAAAATGGTGGCAAGGAAAAACTCCCTCAGTAGGTGAGAGGATGGAACCTTGAGAGATACCTGGCTCAAAACGGAAACCCGTCCTCATTTGGGTGAAACCATAAAGATACAAACCATATATCAGAAATTCATAACAGTCCAACATGTTGTCCGGTTGGTTATACAAACAACTGTTAGTCCTAAATAATTGTGGGAAGAGTTTCACCAGCAGCGAAAAGTAGCATCAGCACACCAGGACAGACCACAGGACTCAGAAAGCAGAAGCATCAGGATCACTGGCATCCCAGAAGCAGCATGTGTACCTCAGCAAAAACACAGAGACAGGAGGAGATACACAGGGTGCGAGAGAGACAGAGAGAGGTTGATCGGCAAACTCATAATAGTGGAATGGAAATAGAAGAATTTATTATTGCTGAGAGCAAGTAGAGACTCCGGTATGACTGACTGCGACAGCATAACTAAAAGAGAGACAACCAGAAGGAAGGCAGACATGAGGGAGAATTATGAAATTATGAGATCACACTAATCCAAATATAACCACGATTATTAAAATCTATTTGTACACTTAGAGGGAAAAAAAAAAAAAAAAAAAAAAAAAGGCTCAAGCGTGGTTAGCATGATGGCTAAGTAACTAGCTGGTCCACTTCACAGCAAGAACCTGATTCTGTGTTCAAGTTCTGGGCTGACGAGTTTGTGTAGGTTTCCTCTGGGTACTCCGGTTTCTGCCCACAGTCCAAGGACACAGTGGGGTGATTGGCTGTTCCTAATTTCCCCGAGAAGTGAGTGTGAATGGCTGCATGTGTTGGCCCTGCGCTGGTTTGTCAAGTTGTTTATTGTGTGCATTGCCTTCGCCCCATGTATGCCGAGATAGTTGGATTAAGCAGCTCGATAAATGTATGAGTGAGAGAGTGAGACTCAAGCATTTATAATTTATTATTCTATTGTTAGATAATTTTGAGAAAACTAGATAAAATATTTATAATAAAGAATAAATTCAAAACTACTGCAGCTATAACCAGAGTGACTGATATAGTATTGGTGATGTGTACTAGGTTCAGTAGTGAACCGGTTTCATAGCTCCAGGTGTGAGAGTTTTTTCCACAAGAGGGTGGTGCTGTGCCTTTTATTGCTCCTGGTCTCATGGTGGAACACTGTTCTCTAAAATAGATGGAAATGAGATAGATCTTCTTCTTTTCCTTTCAGCTGTTCCCTTTTCAGGGGTCGCCACAGCGAATCATCTGCCTCCATCTTCATGGAAGTCGTATTAATCGTTCGCATGTTTGATTTGGCGTCGGTTTTTATGTCGGATGCCCTTCCTGACACCACCCTTATCAAGGGGCGGAAACACGCTGACAGCTTTGCAGCTACTCTTGACGAAAGTCAGCGATGGATCTTTTACATGAACCTCTCACCATAGACAGTGAGAGACACGTCCGGCCTTTGATAACCCAGTTAGCTGCACTTTGGGGTGGGGGGTGGGGGGCAATGACAACCTTGTGGAGAGTGGGACTCGAACCCCCAACCCTAGGATCAGCGATCCAGCGCCCTTTTACCACCAGGCCACCAGTGTCTCAGAAATGAGATAGATGTGATTTAGTAATAATATTGAAGGATTAAACATAATTCGACAAAATATGTATATGGCTTAAAATGTGACAGAAAGAAATTCTGCTGTGTTTAGTAAATAAAGTGTAAGAAGACCCTGGGTTCAAGTCCCAGGCTCAGAGGTGTTTCTCTGAAGAGTCCACAATGCTTGCATGGGTTTCCTCCTGATGCTCCAGTTTCCTCCTACCATCCAAAAACATGCACATTAGCCCTTAAATTGCCCTGAGGCGGGACTGTGTCGGTGAATGGTTGTGTGTTGGAAAGCTGGTCATGGTGTATCCAGCCTTTGCCCAGAGTTGGTTGAGCTAGGCTCCAGTGTCAAATGAATGAAAGTATTCTTCTTCTTCTTCTTATTATTATTATTATTATTATTATTACTGTTATTATTATTATTATTGTTGTTGTTCTTGTTGGTGGTGGTGGAGGCAGATGATTTGCTGTGGTGACTTCTGAAGGGAACAGCTGAAAGGAAAAGAAGAAGAAGAAGAAGATTATTGTTGTTGTTGTTGTTGTTGTTATTATTATTACTAGCCAAACCTCTTAATCCTATTAAGCCTGCTTCCTATTTCAGCCATTACTGGGCAAAGGCAGAGTAAACCCTGACCTTGAAGGAAATACACATATAACCTGAATGCATGAATCAAGTCCGTAAATAAAGTTACAGCCTTTATTTATTTACTTATTTTTTAGAGTAGACTGGAGACGCTGAAGGACGCTGGGGACTTTTATATTAGTCGTAGGATGCTGAGGTTGGACCTACCAGGCAGAAGGCCGAGAGGAAGACCAAAGAGAAGATTGATGGATGTGGTGAAGGAGGACATGAAGGTAGTTGGAGTAAGAGAAGAAGATACAGAGGGATAGGGTGAGATGGAGGCGGATGGTTTGCTGTGGCGACCCCTGAAGGGAACAGCCGAAAGGAAAAGAAGAAGAAGAAGAAGAAGAAGAAGAAGAAGAAGAAGACTGTAGACTCTGAAGCAATTTGATAATCAGAGTTTGATCGATTTCTCACGGTGCTCTTGTTGATAGATTATAATTACAAAAGGATGACATTTGATGCCATAAAAATATAAATCCCAACCAAAAGCACTCACTTTCAGTTTATAAATGGACCGACCTGAGAACATGAGGAACCTGCAGATAAAAAAAAACAAAACATGTATTTGTCCCTGAGAGTGTGAGATTTTATTCTGCACCATTTAAAAATCCTTTAGGATCCACTCATCAGGAAATGGGCCATTTGCAGTGACAAGGTTCAATTCAGAAGACTAAAGTATTGCAACAAAGAATCCCATTTATCTTCATTGTACAAATCGCTTCTCTTATCAGCAGTGGCTGTCAGTACGGGTTCAATCTGCACTCGCATCCATCAGAGATGCCAAACCGCACGTGCATTGCCCGTACTGCACTTCAATCATCACCCCGGTCCCCAAATCCAAGATATAAATGCACCATGTGTGTCCAAAGTGTACCAGCATATGGCACATAACTAGGCGTTTCACTCTCACATACTGTGTTTCGGCATAACATCGGTCCTACCACACACACACACACACACACACACACACACACACACACACACACCACCTTGTTCCTTAATGCTGTGTGGGCCAGGAACATCTGAGCCGTTTCTATGGCAACGAGACATGAGGAGCAGGCATCACCTCAGATAATTCAACCAGATAATCTCAACTCAGCAGACATACACATGGGGTATGCTCATTAATGTGCATTACTCTAGTTCAATAATGCTTTAAGTACATCCAAAGCTAACTTCCGAAAATTATTCTGTGCACAAAGTTAAATCTTTTATATTATCGAACATCAGAATTTCCATCCGGTGTTCCGATATGTCCACGTCAGGATATTTTAATCCATTCTACTGCAGGCTAAAACAAACAGCAGTTCACGCTCACACTCAATTCGAGGCGCGATCTGAAACAGCTAATTAAGCTAAGTGCATGTCTTTGGATTCTGGGGGAAACCGGGGTGACCGGAGCCGGAGGAAACCCACACAAACATGAGGAGAACATGCAAACTTCATACAGGAAGCCTCTTGGCTGACAGTCAAACCCAGAACATTTTCAATGTGAGGCAACAATGAGAATTACCGACACACAATACCACCCTAAAATAATTCTCCTTCCTTACTCACCAAGCTATTTAATCCCTCCTAGAGTCGTGGAGAGGCTGGAGCCTTTCTTTACCGGCAGTTAAGATGGGAGTGAAAGCAGAGTACACCTTGAACAGCTCGCCAGGCCATCACCGAGCCAACACACACAACCATTTACACTCACAGTCACACCTGGAGAAATTTGGAACAGCCAACGAGCATGTCTTTGGACTGTGGGAGGAAACCGGAGCACCCAGAGGAAACCTATGCAAGCACAGGGAGAATATCAGACTACACACAGAATGCCAAGCCGAGCCTGAGCCAACCACTACATCGAATGCTGTCTTGAAATTACATCTAATAACCTGCAGAAACAAAAGCAAGTTTAAATGCAGATATTGAGTCAATGATGCTCGGAATCTTTTCCACTGTAAGAGAAAATGTATTAAAAATATTGGCAACAGGAAAAAGAAAACAAGGCGTGAATAGAATCAGAATTAGAAAACTTGACTGATCTTGAAGGAAACTATTTTGATTGTTTTATATATATATATATATATATATATATATATATATATATATATATATATATATATACATATATACATACACACACAGTATATATAAACTATATATATATATATATATATATATATATATACACACACACACACACACACACACACACACACAGTATATATACACTATATATTATATACACACACAGTATATATACACTATATATTATATACACACAGTATATATATATATATAATTTTTCATCTGTATTTTATATATTTGTAATATATTGAAGTATATAATGATATTATATGTGTATTAAAAAGTATGCACATAGTACTTGTATTATTTGCTTATAAGTTATAGTAACTTCACCCATAAGTGTATTTATTTATTTATATAAATATATAAATGTGTGCAAATATTTATCTCGTTCTGTGTGGAGTTTACTCTTTCTCCCCCCCATACAGTCCAAGAATATGCACAGTTAGCTACTGGCTGTCCCAAAGCACCCCTAGATGTGAGTGTGAGCGTGAATGGCTGTGTGGGTGTTTGCACTGCGATGGCCTGGTGAGCTGCCTAGTGTGTACCCGGTCATCTCCCAGAGGCACCTGAGAGGCACACCAGCCTCCCCGTAACCCTAACTAGGATTAAGCGGCATAGAAAAGTAATGTATGAATAAGTATATACTGTACTGTAGGTAAAGTCTGTTGGGTTTTTACACCTGAGCCTAGCGGCTCATCAGGCCGGTGCTTATCCCCGGTTTCAGTAGCGTGAAGCGACCAGGAGTTCAACTCCTCCTGGATGGGACGCTAGTCCATCGCAGGTTACCTTCCCAGTATATTTTTACTGGTACCCATTTATACTGCTGGGTGAACAGAGGCACACTTGTGGTTGAGACCTTGCCCAGGGGTCTTAGTCAGTAAGGGTCTCGGTGGGATTTGAACTCACAACCTCCCGATCATGAGCGCATCACTCTAGCCACTACGCCACCGGCCCCAACATACTGTATGTTCATAAAATGAAAAGATAACAAATTATGACAATTTTTAATGTTCAGTGATTTTAATATGTGAGTTCACACACACACACACACACACACACACACACACACAATATTGTAATGATATTCAGTCTTTGTGTTTGCTTCCTTGATGCTCAAAAACTTACCTGCTTTATGGAACCACTACTGGAAGTCCTTTGTTGACTCTTAATTGCCCATTACAGGGTTACTGTGAAAAATCGTGGACTAGTTAGTAGTTAAAACGTTATAACTGCAGTTGAGTTCAGCTCTGATAGCCTCTGGATTTACAGTACAGTATTTGTGTTTAAGGTTACACTGCTGTCAAGGGTGGACATATTTTACACGGGTTATTTTATATTGTGTTTGTTTTGGTAGACAGAGATCTGTGTGTGTGTGTGTGTGTGTGTGTGTGTGTGTGCACCTGTGCATTTTGCTATTTGCTGGATTATGGGATTACTATCAGACTAGTCATGTGACATGCAATGACCCTGCTTATTACCCAGATTATGCAGGAACAAAACGAGGCTACCTCTTCCTTCTCCCTTCCATTCATTCACTCATATTACATAATACTACAGAAGTCATTACATTCACCACCACCACCCGCCCTCATCATCATCATCCTCATCATCATTCTTTCTTTGGTTTTGGAGCTCGAGTCAGAGTACTGACATGGAGGTAAGCCTGACCTTCAAACCTTCTAATATCCCGTACCAACCTCTCCTCACAGGATATTTGCTAAAAACAGCACGTAGTATTGCGACTGAATTCAGTGTGTTGACATTGTGAACGAAAATATAGCAAGTCATCCTGTGGGATTATTGTCGAAAATGGAGTTTGCTTTTTTTTTTTTTTTAATAAAAGACTCCAATTTGCAAGGCGCAGTAAACTGATGTCAATCTAGTTGAAAGGTTTGAGATTGTATTAGTGTTTTTTCCCCCTTGTTTGTTTCCTTAAAACAGAGAAGGGAAGTGACCTAAAACTATCACTAGCATCAACAAAAGCGAGCCTGGTTGCCAAGTTTAAAATGGGCTGAGAAAAAGCATGACAGCTCACAAAGGCGATGTTTGGCCCACAGAGATCAAATCCTGTTCCCAATTCACATATCTTCCTCATTCAGCGCCCGCGTTCGGTTCATTAGGTTTCCTGGCAAAAAACGATGCTGGCTCTATAACTGTTTCCTCGTAGGAATGAAGCCTCTAGGCATACGTTTAAAAAACTTACTTCAGCATAAAAAAAACTTTGTGTACCGGCTTAGTGCGCCAAATTTAGCAATGTTTTAAGGTTTCAGGTCTCGACTCAAAACTCAGAAGTTTCGGATTGTGTGGAAGAAACTGAGATTTCGTAACTACATCCAGGAAGGGTTGGGTAGTTTTAGACCACACTCGGAATTGATTAAATGACTATGACGCAAAATAGCGGCCTTCCGTAAGAAAAAACATGTCCACTTCCTTCGACATTTTGTAGACCTCAGAACTCTCCTGGGTGGTGTAGTGGTTAGCATGACCGTCTCAAGGTATGAATGTCCTGGGTTCAAGTCCTGGATTCAGCAAGGGTGTTTTTCTGTGCCAAGTTTGCATGTCTCCCTGTGTGCTTCATCTGGGTACTCTGGTTTCCTCCCACAGTCCAAACAGACCCACGTGGGGCTAAAAAGCTGTTCCAAATCACCCCAGGTGAGAGTGTGTGTTCGTGTCTCTTGCTATGTTGGACTGGAGATCTATTCATGGTGTACCTTTACACTGAGACGGCTGAGATAGGCTCTAGGCTCTCTAACCCTGATAAAGGATAAAGTGATTCAGAAAATTAATGAATGAATAAAGGAATTGTCCATTATACCGAAAGACGTCTGAAACGCCAGACAGCATTATTGGAACGATGAATTCAGACTTACACACTCGCGCTTGCTTTTGGTTCTCCCAGAAACCTGCCAGTGTGCAGACTGACTGTGCTGATTTGGCCCAGGTGTAAATAAACATGTTTTAATGTGGAAAGTACCCGACAACAGACCTGCGCCCCATTCAAGAATTAATAAAAATATTTTATGGATACTGAATGCATCATTTGCTCTGTTGGTATTTTTAAAGCTTTTTGCTCTGACTCGTTTAAAAAAAAAAAAAAAAAAAAAAAAAAAAAGAATCGTTGTATAGTTTTTTCAATCCACAGCTGAAATAAAATCAGGTTGATCTTGATCTGCACATACTTTCTGTTTCTGATCAGTGTTGTATGTTCTACTACCATCCATATGGGTTCTTCTTGATTCATCACTTCCTCCCAATTCCCCAAGTCCTACTGGTAAGTCATTTGGATACTTGCCCGAATTACGACTAATTTCTCTAATTAAATACTAATTGCCCTATGGACTGAATGTGTGTAGCGCTTTGCAATAAACTGGAATCTCATTCATGGTTTGTCCTCCATCTTGCACTCAGTGTTCCAGGGAATTCCGAATCTACTGTAAACACGTCCAGGTTACTACACATTGGTATTAAGAATAGCACTGTTTGTATAGCAAGGAAAACAGTTTACTTATATATAAAACAATCAATATAAATCAATGATTTGTTCAAGTTAGGAATTGGGCAGTTGCGTATTCAATGAATAGAAAATGGGGAATTTAAAAAAAGTGTTTAAGCCGGTCTCGATCAGGAGGTCAGTGATGACACTGATGTGCACTCGAATACATGAGACTGTCCTGTACTATAAGAGATGTGGCACCATATTTGATAGAAGCCAACGTTTACCTTGGTAGGAGTGAAGCAAACGTCTCTGACAAATAAAGTGTCTTAAAGTAAGAAATTCTCCACCAAAGATTTACCAATTGGGACACATTTCAATTTCAATAGCATCTATTACAAAACTCATTTTCCATTCTATATGTACACCATACTGTATATAACATAATTTGTGTTGCACACTACTGCCCTCTATTGCTAGCTTCTGAATTATCACCAAACCAAACAAGTGGACATCTGTGCCCAGTTATTTGGGTTGAGTGTGGGTAGCGCTGATTAATCTCATTATCCCTCGGAGGCTGGTGTTTTTCTGATTCTCCTAAGCGTTGGCATTAGGGTGCTTTCCCCACATGATGTGTCATCCATCTCTATGTAAACTCTACACTAATTCAGGATAATTTTAACAATTACAAACTTACTAAAGGTTTTAAGGTTGACTTACTCAATTGTTTCCAGCGGTTTCCATTATTTAAATATACCCATGGGTGCATTGAGCACCATTTTGGCAAAAGAGCTTTCGTCAGTTTTTCTAGAAATGTGTTAGGAGGGAAACAGTTTTGGTATTCAAGTGAACTAGGAAGCGGTGCATTATAATAACACATTCTTTGGGCCTCCTGTGTATAAACGTAAATATTTGCCATTAAGGAAAACTTGAAAAGAAAAAGGAAACAAACATGTTTGAGGTGGCTTAATAATAAGCTAATTTATATACAACAGTGATAAGAGTAGCAATATGGCCGCCATTTGGTGAAACCCCACAGTGTTAATGAAAACTTCTGGAAACAAACAAGGGCGTAGAGTAAGGGTCCCCAACCAACGGTCTGAGGCTCAATTGTGGTACGGGTCCGCACAAGAAATAATTTATTACTTCCGTTTTATTTATTAATCAAGTCTGAATGATCTTAATTTTTGAAAAATGTTTTATTTTGAAAAATGACCGGATTGTCTCGGTTACATGTCGGCCATTTGAGCGCTAAATGTAACCCACAAGGGGACGGCACATGAACAGAGGTGAGTTGGACATGTTTCAAACATTAGCGGGGATTTTGGGTGAGACTGAGACTGAGCCTTCGTTCTCCCAGCTGGTGCATCATCACCTGCGTTTTTGTTTTTACATTTTTTAGAAAAGTTCAAGCTCTACTTCCCAACCAACTTGATTTCAGCTTTTGAAAAATAACATTCATGGAGTGCTTATTATTAATAATAATAACAATGATAATAATTATTATTATTTATATAAATAAATTATATTTACAATATAAACAATCTAAATATAATTTATTTATATAAATAATAATAATTATTATCATTGTTATTATTATTTTTAATAATAAGCACTCCATGAATGTTAAATTATGTAAATTATATTTACAATATGAACAATCTAGGGGCAGTGGTGGTCTAGTGGTATAGGGCGCTGGATTGCTGATCCAAAGGTTGGGAGTTCGAGTCCCACTCTGCACAAGGTTGTCACTGTCCCCTCCAGTGGAGATAACTGGGTTATCAAAGGCCGGCCATGTCTCTCACTGTCTATAGTATGAGGCATGTAAAAGAACCATTGCTGACGTTCAACAAGAGTAGCTGCAAAGCCGTCGGCGTGTTTCCGCCCTGCGATGGCCTGGCGAGCTGTCCAGGGTGTACTCTGCCCTTGCCCGAAGTTGGCTGGGATGGGCACCAGCCTCCCCGTGACCCAAATTAGGATGAAGCGGGTACAGAAAATGATGAACAATCTATGAACCCCCCCCGGTTCGCGGTAAAATTGTCAAGCGTTGACCGGTCCGCGGTGATAAAAAGGTTGAGGACCCCAACCCCGTAGAGGATACCAGTTAAAATAGCCAATGGACTAAATTCCCCTCCTGGATATAAAAGCAGTCCGGGCTCCAACATGGCGCCACAATCACCCAGTCATTTTCTGTTAAAAGTATGATGATAGAGGGGCTGTCTGAAAAATCTGAGAAGTAGCCAAGATCAGATTTCAAATATTAATGCTAGCCTACAAAGCCAAAAAGGGACAGTGGTGGTCTAGTGGTATAGGGCGCTGGATCGCTGATCCAAAGGTTGGGGGTTCGAGTCAAACTCTCCACAAGATTGTCACGGTCCCCCCCAGTGCGGCTAACTGGATTATCAAAGGCGGGCCATGTCTGTCACTGTCTATGGTGAGAGGTTCATGTAAAAGAACCATTGCTGACTTTCATAAAGAGTAGCTGCAAAGCCGTCAACATGTTTCTGTCCCTTGCTAAAAAGGGTTGTGACAGGAAGGGCATCCGACGTAAAAACCTCTGCCAAATCAAAAAACGTGCGAATCAGATGATTCGCTGTGGCGACTCCCGAGTAAAAGGGAAAAAGCCGAAAGGAAGACAGACAGCCTACAAAGCCAAAAACAGATTGGCTCTCATCTACCTGAAAAAAACCAAAACTCTTTCCTACCCTACAGCACATAATACTGTCTCTGACTCACAGGCCAGAACACACTTAACCCTCCAGCCCTCAATGTGGGTGTGCATCAAAACTCTTGCACTCCATTAAACAGTAAAGTGAACTCTGTCCTGGCTGTCTTCATGTAAAGACTGAAGATCAACCTCTTCACCAAGCACTTAAATGAGAAACAGCGACAACAAAGGGACTCGTTGTGTTTTTGTTGCTGTACTCCCTTGTTGTACCAATTTCCAATAGAGCCTGCCTGATGGAATTTTTAGATCTTGAGCAATGGGATAGGTTTTGCTGGAGACTCGACGGCCTTAGTCGAGGTCAGGTGCTAAATGCTGTAATTATAAATGCTATTCTATGTTTTTTAAAGAATCCAGAAACACTCCAATCAAAGATCAAGCTTGCAACACAAGCTGATTGTTATAACCATCTCTCTGTCTCAGGTAGAGCTGGAGGGTTGAGGTGGATAAGGAACTTGGGGACACTTCTCAGTCACCTCCATGGACCATAGAGCATCTCTCCACCACCTTTCCCTTTTTATTCTGCTCCTCTTTTTCTCCTGTACATCTCTTGGTGGGCCAGCACGCTCTCCTCTCCTGCCTGGTCAGCCCTTCCTGATTCTTTGGGCTGTACCAAACAAGGACTGTCCTAGTCGCCTTGACCCTGCATCTTTTGGGATGGAGTGGGAGGGACGTGTGGCTGAATTTTCTGAGGACTCACTGGGACTTTACCCATATTTCAATGCAGAGGGAGAACCTGTGAATGGTGGTCTGCCCCAACACACCAGCCTGGAGCGCCATGTTCAGAAAGTGGAAGGAGACATCACAGCAACTTTGCCACAGGCTGGAGCCCCCGGTCTTGGTGTGCTGAGGTGGAAAGAGTGGGAGCCACAGTGGAGCAGAAACCGTGGGAATCAGAGGAGGTATTTGGAGACATCGCGAGCTCTCCTCCGGGCCTTTTTCCCAGACTGGAGTGCCGTCGACGTGGAGAAATGGGCTCAGGTGAAACCACTACCACAAATAAAATCACACATGGCTTCATTGGAAGCCCATATTTATCATTGAAATGGTGTTTCCAAATTATCTTAAGCAGAATGTCGACATACTGATGTCATTTCCTGCCAGGTGGACTTTGAGGCAGCAGCCCAATTCCTTCTCATAGAGACCTTGAGAGTGCTAAAGAGACTCCGCCCCCAGAGACTATGGGGCATGGCTTCTTACCCAAGCTGCTACAACTCTGATCCCACTCAGATGCTGCTTGCTAATTACACGGGACACTGCCCGGCTGCAGAGATGGCTCTAAACGATGAGCTCATGTGGTTATGGAGGCGAAGTGATGCACTTTACCCCATCGTTGCACTCGACAAACTCCCGGAAGAAACCAAGGCTATGTGGCTGTATGCGTCCAATCAGATCAGAGAGGCATTAAGAGTGGCCGCATTGGCAGGGACAACATTTGACCTTCCTGTTTTTCCGCTGGTCAAGAGTATGTCCACCTCATCCGGTAGCTTTATCTCTGAGGTAATAATTAAGTGGGACTTAATTCACAGACTTTCTGTAAGCTTGGAATTGTAGGGAGTAGCTGTGCATTATACGACTTTTTGCATTGTATGTGTGTGTGTCCACTGTGTATGTGTGCTAGGCTTATTTGGTGAATACTGTAGGAGAGAGTGCTGCTATGGGTACAGCGGGAGTCATTATCTGGGACCGATTTCTTCCTATTAAAACACAGGTATTCCGTCATGTCCATCCACCCACCCATCCATCCATCCACAGTGTCCTCCATAATTATTGCAGAAGGAAGGTTGTACAATATCCTTACCCGCAGGGGTGCCAATTATCACACCACATGTGTTATGGTTAAAAATTCATTTTTTTTTTTTTTTTTATGAGGGATTTTTTTTCTCTGAATACATTTTTTTCTTTGTGTGTGTGGGGGGGTGGGTGGGGAGAAGTTGTTCTTCCAACCTTTTTACTAATTTTTTTCACTGGGTGCCAATAATTATTAAGGGCATTCTCTCTGCCCATCCATCCACCAATAACGCACCTAACCCCGAACTACTCTCTGGACAGAACGATGTGTGACAACCCCACTACTCCACGCTAAATGAGATTTCCTTTCGGCTTTTTTGCCCTTTATCAGGGGTCGCCACAGCGAATGATTCGCACGTTTGATTTGGTGGAGGGTTTTTGGTGTAGGTCGGATGCCCTTCCTGACACAACCCTTTAGCAAGGGACGGAAACACGCTGACGGCTTTGCAGCTACTCTTTACGAAAGTCAGCAACGGTTCTTTTACATGAACCTCTCACCATAGACAGTGAGAGACATGGCCCGCCTTTGATAACCCAGTTAGCTGCACTGGAGGGGGGGACAGTGACAACCTTGTGAAGAGTGGGACTCGAACCCCAAACCTTAGTATCAGCGATCCAGCGCCCTATACCACTAGGCCACCACTGCCCTCCTGCTCCACACTAAATCAATGTTTAAGTTCTTTATTTTAAACTCCACTCTAATTGAATTCCAAACGGCATACCAGTACATTAATTTTATTTTAAAATCCATAATATATTACCGATACTGTATTTACACGGACATCAATAAGAATGTAAATGTTTATAGATAGTTTAAAGCTTATATTTAAGATGTACGGAATTTACACAAAACCAGCTGATGCCCAGAACAGAAGACCCACCACGATACTTATACATGTTCTAATTCATATACTGTATGCATGTCTTCTGTCCTCCAGAAGTTCTGCTCTGATCTGACTTCTTATGTACAAGAGGTCCTTGGCCCCTATGCGGTCAATGTAACCATGGCGACACGTCTCTGCAGCATGTCACTTTGCAAAGGCCTTGGCCGCTGCGCACGCAAGAAACCAGACGACCCTGTCTACCTGCACCTTCCTCCTGAACATTTCCTGCTGCTGAATCAGGGAGCAGAGGGCATCCATGCAACTGGGGAACTCCCCCCAAATTATGTGAATGAGTGGAGACGGGACTTTCGTTGCCATTGGTTCAAGGTACTGGAAGGAGCAGATGCTGATCAGGAGTCAGCTGGGATTGAAAGTGGTGGTCAGATGTCATTTCCTACAATAACACCATCCAACGTCGCTGTTCATACTGTGGGGACAGTTGGTCAGAATCACGGGATTGAGAAGTCGTTGAAGAATGAGGACACAATAGTTCCCATGATGCCTGCTGGACAAAAAACGTCACAAAGTGGCTGCTCCACCCACTCTGTGACTACCCTAATTCTTTATGCGTTGTTATGTTTCAACCTCATGTCCTCCAACTTCTAATTTTGTATTCCTGACAAATGGGACATAAAAGTGGATTGATTTTGTTGAATTGGCCTTGATTTTGTTGAATTGTCCATCAAAACTAATGAAAAGTGCACAATTTTTGCACCACCACCTGCATTATTTTCACCATGAAATACTTTTCATGAGAGCTGCTAATCTAGGAACATGAGGAATAACCTTCTTCACGGAGATACAAGGAAACAGAAATATAGTAGCAACGCCGTAGAGCAGGGGTGTTCAATCCTGCTCCTGGAGATCTACCTTCCAGATGACTTCATTTCCAACCCTAATGTGGCCCATGTGACATGTAACACCCAGTCAGATCTTCATGAGGTGATTGGATGGTTAGGTGGGCGTGATTAGGGTTGGAGCGAATGTCTTCTGGAAGGTAGATCTCCAGGAGCAGGATTGAGCACCCCTGCCGTAGAGAGATGACAACAACAGTCTACCCGTTTCTGTATGTTTCATGAAAGCCACTGAAAGTAGGGCCAAATATACTGTTTTAAACTCCCAAGCCAATTAGAACATAATCAGGATTCAGGACATTACATATCTTGACCTTTAGGAAGATGGCCACTGTGTGTATAGACAAAACCCAGACATACATGGAGGTTGGTACAGAAAGACTTTGGTATTGTTCTGCTCAGTGAGCAGTGGAGAAATGGCTGCCTAAACTGTTTGTTTTTACTTTGTAAGAATTTCTTGTACAGATTTAAATTAGCCTTTTGTCACTTGAGGAATGTTTTCAATGATACAAAGATAGCAGGGGCTGTAAAGGAAGCATTTCGATGACCAGTATTCATTATCCAGGGAAACGTTTGCAAATGAAGATAAATTACAGTAATTGTACTCATTTTCTGTACGTGACCTTGGTAATATCAAATAAAAAATTTAACTATAGTAGAATCACACCAAGCATCAAACATTTTTGCAGTAAAGTACAGTGGTACCTCACCTTACAAAATTAATCCGTTCCAGAGCCTTTTTCTTAACCTGGATTTTTCGTAAGTTGAACCGCATTTTACATGTAAAACATGTAATTCGTTCCAAGGCTCCCAATACTACCCCCTAAACCCTTTAAAAATGATAAAAGTATACCTCTTAAGACCTCCTTCTGCTTCAATATCGTACCAATGGTCGATGGGTTTGGCCATATTCCTCTGCGATATCACTCAACCAAATGCTACGAGCCCGTTTCTTCTTCTCACTTGCACCGAAAATCACACGCGCACGTATGTGTGTTGACCATGTCTTTTTAGCAGAGTTATAATCTTACAAATGTTTATGGAAGGTTAAAAGCCTGAGTCAAGAAATAAAACATGAACCAACAGTAACTCTGTCCTTTAAACGAAAAGCGTTATGGGAGATGCTGCTCCATAATAGCCAATGGGAGGGAGCTGCGTCATCCCTCCTAGCCAATGGGAGGTCAGCGGGGCGGGGTGTTTGAACGTCATTGATGGGAGAGCAGCTCGTGCATTGTTTGAATGGCGCATTTGAATGTTTGAATGGCACGTTTTAATGTTTGAACGGCGCGTTTCGTGAGGAGAACTTGTTTCGTATACAGAGACAAAAAAATTTGGAAAATGTTTTTCGTAACCTGGATTTTTCGTTTGCTGGGACTATCGTAAGGTGAGGTACCATTGTACTCAGGTAAAAATAATACATATTGGAGATTTGTATTAAATATTAATGGAACATTTACTCAAAAGGTTGTTGGTTCGATTCCCATTAGACATCTATTATCCATGCAAAAGGTCTTAATTACTGTCCACCCATCAGTATGAATGGGCTTTAGTATAACTATTGGGGAGGTAACCTGTGATGGACTAGCATCCCATCCAGGAGGAGTTGAAGTCCTTGTCACTTAAGAAACCAGAATAAACTCGAATATGATGACTCCGTAGTCTCGGGTGTAAAAACTCAACAGCCTTTACCTTCCGCCCACATGATGAACTTAACTGAACTAAAATAAACTAGCTTCAGCTTGAACATGTAGTGTTGATTAGGGATGTTTGGGTTTTGCTAAGGTTGCTTCAAAAACATACAAAATCATATCAGTGATGAATAGACAGAGGGAAATATTCTTCTTTTCCTTCCGGCTGTTCCCTTCACGGGTTGCCACAGTGAATCATCTGCTTCCATCCCACCCGCTGCAGAGGGAAATACAGGGATCCCTCGCTACTTCGCAGTTCAATACATGCGGCTTCAGTGCATCGTGTTTTTTTTTTTTTTTAATACTAATCAAATTAAAAAAATAAGGAAATTAAGGAAGAATAGGGAAAAGGTTAAGGAAAATACTGTACAACAAAAATGGCCAATTATGCAAAAAACCCCACAAACAAACAAAAACAAAACAGCCCCAAATTCCTCCCATCAAAACTACTGCCATTTTTATGTGAGGTGAGCATCTGAGTGCGTGCACGCGTGTCTGTGTGCACGCGTGTATTTATATTTTACTTACATCCTATGCATTATTTTTGAATGTTTAATTGTTATTATACGTAATTATAGCGTTGACAATGTATTTATTGATATTATATACACATATATAGCACGTATACATCAGTCGGAGGGGGTGTTGATCCTACGTCGCACAATTCGGCGGTCGTGCGGGGATCTTGGTCCCAATTAACTGCGGAAAGTGAGAGACCCCTGCATTATTAAGTAAAAAGATTTTAAAGCATCAAATTATGGAAGACAGAAAACACAACAACTGAAGAATTCTAAACATCAGTTTGTGGTGCTTTCATGGTTAAGGCTCTGTAACATTCAACTCCTCAGTTGTATAAATGAGATCAGCTGTTATGTCGCTTTAAATAAAACCGCCAACACCATAATGTTATAAATGTAATGAATTTACATGCACCTCACCACGAAAAAAAAACAAACAAACAAACAAAAAAATTTGGGAAACCTCATCATTAGTTTCTTTTTTTGTGCAATTCTCTGAATGCTATTGCCCTAATTCTTCACTCAATCACTTGAAAAACCATTTAACCCTACTCCGGTTCCAGGGAGGCTGGAACCTATCTCAGGCAACATTGAGCGAAGGCAGGGAACTGCCTGAAACGGCCTGCCCTGAACCCTTCGCCAGACTAACGCTGGGCAACACACATGCAACTATTCACACCTCGGGTCAGTTTGAAACAATTTGGACTGTGGCACGAAACCAGATCACCCAGAGGGAAGCCCACACCATGCAAATTCCACACATACACCTGAGCCCAGAAATTGAACCCAGGACCCTCTTGCGGTGAGGTGGATGTGCTATCCATTACACCACCATGCCACCCTGATCATAGTAACCAGAAATTCTGTAATGGAGACTTTTAAGAATCTGGTTAAAACTATTGAGGCATTTTCTTAAAAGATTATAATTTGCCACTGTGCTGACCTATTTAAATATAGCCGTTTTATATAGAGCCAAATTGCATTGTTCAGGTTTAGATTGTGGTATTTGATTTGAAAATGAGAGCTGTTTATTCCACAGATCTGGGATCTGGGATGTAAACAGCAAGAAATCTGGTCTGGTTGGAATAATAAACTATCGATGTCCACGTTATTATATGTATTGTGAAAACAGATATTATGACCTTGCTTAGCTTAGCGTATGGCTGCAATAGAGATTCCATTGAGATGAAAATCCTGTGATCACATGATAGCAGTCATGGGTCATAAAATCTCATCTGTGTGAGATGCACAGAGTTACACAAGGGTGAGGCTCTGTGAAGAGAATACATTTTGGAGTTGAGATATCAAACACCAGAAGAAACTATTACTGTTACACTGAAATGTTGTATTTTTATTGGCGCTGCAAGATTTCTAGAATTAAATGGTAATATTTCATTTTCTAAACCTTTAGTTCGTCCATTGTTAGACGATCAAGCGTTAAGAATCAGGATGCAGCAGTGAATACAAAGGACCAACCTGTCCTTTTGACGCATGTGCATGTAAAACACGTATTTGGTGGATAACGAGCGATAAGTGCATGATGAGATTTACAGAATGCTGTTTAGCCGGTCAGCCAGTACTGACACCGATATCAGTCCATCTGGCCAAGCTGTCCAAACTAACCTCTAATCTCATGTTTAGTCTTCGCCTTATCGTTAATCTGGGCCAGACATGCAGATTGGCCTGTGTTCACAGCAAATCAGAACCATCTGCTACGCCACTACAAAACAGCCTGAAATGATACAGAACAATAGTAAACAATAAACAGTGAAAAATAGGAAGATGCACTGCAGTGTCTCTCAAAAGCAAAATAAGTGCATTATTATGCTGTGATGTAATGCATCATGTTTCATTACAGGCTCTCAGGAAGTGAACTGGTTTAAAGGAAAAGTATATCAACAGTGCAGCTGGCTTCAATATATGGGGGGAAAACAACAACAACAACAACAAAACACCTAAGTGATGACTTACAATTTAAATTCTGAACATCATCTTGGTGCTCTCACTAGTAGGTAAAATTATAGGCCAAGACAGAACACACACACACACACACACACACACACACACACACACTCCTCTCTAATGAAGACATTATAATACGAAGCAGCACGAGGTAAAAGTAGTAGCAAGCTCATAGGAATGTGCAGTGTGAAGAGATAACTCACCTGAAACTCAGCATGAGTGTCGGGTCTGTGTTCTTTCACTTCAGACTCTACTAGAGTCTCATATGTCGCACTTCATTCCACATGATGAAGACTAGATACATAGTGGGCCTCATTTATCATACTGGATGTAAACAGATTTATTTATGAAACATTAGCAAGTGTTCACACAAGAAATGTGGCATTCATGACAGAGAAATGCAGCTTTGTATCTGACAAAACCTGCTGAGAATTTATTTACAGCATTTATTGACCGGCATTAAATTAAGGAAATGGCAGCCTTTGAAATGAGTAAGAGTTAATGAGTACTGTATCTGATTTAGCAAACACACTGCAGTGGCGGAGGTGCATTAGTGGATGACTTTGTGTTTACTGTTTTTACAATCTTTGGGTTTAATTTTTGGATTTATTCATTGTGTGTTACTAAGACCGTCTTGAATTGAATATTGGACTGGGGATTGTTTTTTAATAAACCTTAATTTGCACAGAGTCCTGTAAGTTATTGAGCTACACTGTGAACGTGCTTGACAAATTAATAAAGGAAATCAACAATGACACAAATAAAAAAATAAATAAAATTGAGTTGGTTCTACAAAACCATTTGCAAATAGCTGCACTAAAAGCTTACAAAATTAAACTCACGGACTACACTAACATAAAAAAAATATTGACTTCCCTCAAGAAAACCAGATGAGTAATCATATGCAACATGTTATGAGTGACAGGATGGCATACAGCAGGGCTCCCCAATCATTTTATCACCGCGGACTGGTCAACGGTTGACAATTTTACCGCAGACCGGGGGTGTGTGTGTGTGTGTGTGCCGTCATAGATTATTTATATTGTAAATTTAATTTATTTATATAAATTATCATTAATAATAATAATAATAATAATAATAATAATAATAAACACTCCATTAATGTTATTTTTCAACAGCTGATATAAAGTTGGTTGGGAAGTAGAGCTTGAATTTTACTTAAAAAAAAAAAAAAAGCCCACAGGTGATAGTGCACCAGCATGTCCAACTTATCTCTGTTCATGTGCTGTCCCCTTGTGGGTTACATTTTCAGCGCTCAAATGACCAACATGTAACCGATAGAATCCGGTCATTTTTCAAAATAAAAGATTTTTCAAAAAATAAAGATTGTTCAGACTCAGACAATAAATGAAACGGAAATAATTAATTATTTATTCTGTGGACCGGTACCAGTAGGGCCGTGGACTGGTGGTTGGGGCCCCTGGTATACAGTACTTGAGTTTGAAAAAATGGGGGCACTCTACTGCTTTATTAATTAATTAATTTATTTATATAATCATTCTGGATGGGTCACAACACACACAGCGCATTTCCAAATGTCTGGACTGGCACAAAGCAAAACCCCACCCTTTCACAAAAAGGGTCCACTGCAGGCCTAGAGTTTAAACTAAATTAAAGCTTATTCTGGGGTTTGGAGGCTTGCAGCTGCTTTGGTTGAACCAACTGCATAGCCAAATGGTCCAGTTATGTTCTCATCTGACCACATCACAATATCACCAACTATAGTTCCTATGATACTTGATTAATTGGAACTTGTGAAACAGCTTTTTGTTATGGTTGTAGTGTTGTGTGGCTAAAGTTAAAACATGGTAATTATCAACTGAATAATGCAAATAAATTTTAAAAGACAAAAGTCATAATCATGTTCATAACACACCATTACTCTCACTGAGCAGCCTACTGTTAGCAATATGCTAACAAAAAAAGCAAGAAATATATGAGCTCAAAATACGAGACGGGGCAAATTCATTTCTGCCACACTCATCAAAATGGTCCAATAAGAACTGACGCTTTCCAGTAGATTAGCAAACCATCCAGAGTGTCTTCTATCCTCATCTTCAGTGTTCTTGGAGAAGGATCCAGATACTCATGACTCTAACGAGGATAAATGGTTACTATTATAAGATTAGAAATATAAAGAAGGTGGAGTGACTCAGTGGTTAGCATGGTCTCCTCACAACAACATAACTCAGGGTTCACAAGTCCGCATGCTATGCAAGGGTTTCCTCCGACTGAACAAAGACACGCACATTAAGTCAACTGGTTAGTCTAAAATTTCCATAAATGTGAATGTGAGTGTGAATGGTTGTTGGTGTCTGTATCAGCTGTGTGATTGACTGGCGGGCTGTTCATGGTATGTGCCACCTCTTACCTGAAGATGGTGCAGATTGGCTTCCTGGTCAGTGGAGAGCTGTTTTTGCCCTCTGTCAGTCTACAACTTTGTTGTCCCCAATGCCTGCTACTTGATCTTGTTGTTATGAACCGCTGCCTTTGAAATTTTGAGGATGAAATCAATCTGACACTCACTTTATCCCTCTCTACTCCAGTAAAGCCAGGAGTGACTCCTTCTTTTTGTTTCATCTGTTTCGAATACTGAATTTATATTATTGCATTGCATGTATTCGGGCAGTGGAGGCCTGGTGCTAAAAGAGTGCTGGATTGCTGATCCTAAGGTTGGGGGTTCGAATCCCACTCTCCACAAGGTTATCCCCCACCCCAGTGCTGCTAACTGGGTTATCAAAGGCGGGCCATGTCTCTCACTGTCTATGGTGAGAGGTTCATGTAAAAGAACCATTGCTGACTTTTGTAAAGAGTAGCTGCATAGCCGTCAGCGTGTTTCTGGCCCTTGCTAAAGGGTTGTGACAGGAAGGGCATCCGACACAAAAACCTACGCCAAATCAAACGTGCGAATCAGATGATTTGCTGTGGCGACCCCTGAGAAAGGGAAAGGTCGAAAAGAAACGACGTATTGCATGTATTCAATATGAGGTGTTAGTAGCACTGTTCTCGCCAATCAAAAGTGTTAATACTGCAAGAAGATCGTGATCACTACAGCAGTCATTTTTATGCTTTTCCTTGTTAAATTAGACTTGGTCGACCGAATCACCTGCTCAGTTCCTCATTAAATAACATTAGGTGCTAGTTTTGGAACTCCACCACAGACATTGAAATGAAATGGTTGTAATATACAGAGATGTCAATTTAAAAAAAAAACAAAAAAAAACCTGAAGTGGTCTCTTTATATTTTCCTGAGCTGTAATTGGATTTACTTTTCTCATATTCTAGACATCAATGATCCTGAAATTTAATGTATTTGCAAAAAAAAAAAAAAAAAGGGGGGTACTATTTATAAAAAACAACCTGTGTGTGAGACATTACAAGGAAGTGGATCAACATTAACACTATACTGTAGTTTCCTATTAGAAAGCAAGCCATAACTTTGTACCCTCAAGAAATGGCTGCTTTATATTCTCCAATTCAGTTTACTCTGAGTTTAAAGCACCAATTATTTATTAATTCAGCCTCAGACACAAAGAAACCGTGCACCTGTTTGACACTAGTAAAGCTTTAATTATAAGCAAAAGTATAAGAAGCAAAATTCTGGATAATTCTAGTAAATTTATTGTTATATTGCATTCTTTAAAACATACACATATGCCAGACAGTTTAATAAATTTGGCATTTCAGTAAGCAGACAAGGAACGAGACGGACAAGGGCTGGCGATCAGGGACTGTCCTGCACTCCTTTTCATTCCCTCTGTCCTTTTTTATCCCATTTCATTCACATGCCCTTATTCACTCCAAGGGCTTGTTTAAAAAAGACAGTCCACTTAGCCACGGTGCTAATGTACCTTTATGAATGTCACCTTGGCAACCGATGGTCCAGAACTCTCAGGATGAATAACAGGTCACACGTGTTAAAACTGGTTAGTGGTCATGGTAGAAACGGGGGATACATAGCATCCAATCTGTAAACAAACAAATACTGGGAGGAAGGAGCATACAAACAAATCATGGCTTCTGGAACACGCTTCCATAGTGACAAATACAGATGTGACACATCTGACTTCATTTAAAAACTTCAGTGTTGTCAGTGAAATGTCTCTCAGCACTCACATACATACAGACACAGACACACATACATACACAATAAATAATCTAAGTCCCATATGTTCAGAGAATCAGAGACAGAGAAAGAGGGCGAGAGAGAGAGAGAGAGAGAATTCTCATGATTGTGATGACAATCTGTTGGACGGTATAAGCTCACAGACTGGAGTCCATTCTTTTTCCAATTTTTCTAAAGGGGCGGAGCCACAACAACAGAATCGTCACCATTGAGAAGCATTAGACACGTGAAGCACAGCGCTCACAGAGCGTTTTTTTTTTAGGAGACAATCATTAGCAAAGTGATTCGGTCGCATAATAATTAGCGGAGGAGGGCGGAGTTGTCGCTGAGCATCTCCTGGAGCTACAAGGCGCGTTTATGCTTGTGCATATTACTTGCAGATGGCTTCCAGAGCATCCAGTGTACGTTTGATGTCTCGGATCTGAGCAGCAAGTGCTTGGATAGGCTGCATGGAGCGATCCAGTTCCTCACAACGTGCCATCAGTGTGTACATTCCCTACATACACGGGTGCAACAAAATATTTTAGGAACACGGTAACAACAAAAAAAAAAAGTTGATGAGCAGAGTTGATAACTATACATAAAGATTAGTAAAGATTTTTCTTACCTTTATGCTCATATCCACTGACTCCCCCAAACTATCTACAGAGTCTCGGTATGTCTGAATGTATCCCACACTCAAAGCTGTCATCTACATCAAGAGAAAGAAAGCGATAATTTCTGAGAACCACAACATCGTCACTCTAAAGAATTGGGGTTTTCATCGTAATCAAAGACCATGTTCATTTTTCAATGGCATTTCGTTGAATTTCAAAAAATTCTAAACCAGTGACCATGACAATCTTTAAGATTTTATCCATCATTTTGATTCAAGCATTATCCCGAGTTTACGAGGTGGATAAAGTCCCTGAGGCCAACCCAATCACAGATAGCGAACCAATCAGAATATGGCATTACCATGTCGTACATACCAATTAGTATTATACAACAGTTGGGTCAGGTCATTGGTGCTGCGGTGGCATAGCAGTAAGCACAAGCACATCGGCCTCACAGCAAGAAGGTCCTGGGTTTGAGTCCCAGCCTCAGGTGTTTCTGTGTAGAGTTTGCATGTTCTCCCCAACCTTATGTCTTGTAAAGATACCCCGAGATTAAAAAGTAACAATAAAATATTAAAATTTAAGACATCTTAATTTCAATTTTAAGATTAGATAAATGGGTAAAAGAGGAAAAACAAGTTCAGGACTCCTGACCGTTATACATCAAATAATTGACTTCAGTTATGCAAGCCAATCATTGACTACACATGCAGCATGGCCAAGTGTTTAATTCTTTACATAACTAATTGTAATAGCAAATTCAAAAGGTCTGTATGAACCATGACTGCGAGTAATTAAAGAAGAAACAATGTTTAAAAGAAGCTAATGGTAGAAAAAACAGAGTTGAGCTGTGAATTACAGCAGAACAAATAAACAGTCATGGTGATCATGTGGGAGGGGCTTTGAAAGTTTACAGGCCATACCACTCAACAATCTGCCTCCCACTATGGCCAGTCTCATCATACAGAAGACCAGATCATTTTACTCCTTCGAGGGAGAACTGAGGGGGTAAGAATGTTCAGGAAGATAAAGGAAAGAATACAGTCATTTTGTGACTGAACTATCATCAGGAATTTGGGACATACAAAGAAAAGTCCAGTTTTCCCAGGAAAATTTCAATAAAACCGTATACCCACAGAAGGCACATGTAATGATCCTGATTGGGAGCCTTGTACTCATATCTGACTTAAGATGGTGAAATTATCTTAAAACACCCCCCCCCCCCCATGAAGCAGGGTGGCGCAAGAACACAACCTTGAGGGACTCCTTGTGTATATCAGGAAATAAGGATTTATATTCATCATAGATAAGATCAATATGCAAGAGTAGTGACTGACATTCCAATGAAAAAGATACAACAGATAAGACTGATTCTGCATGTCAAAGGCTGCACTGAGGGAAGAAAGGTCAGCAGAATGAAAAATGATTAGCGATTTTTAAAAATTTTCTACACAAGCTGTACAGGGTGGCAGTGTTTTTTTCTGACGACGTGTCCCTGCACTATTAACCAAATTTTTCGCATAAAACACAGTGATGTGCCCGCAAGATGCAAAACGAAAACAATTGATCCGAACTGAGAATTACTGTGTGGGGCCGGTGGCGTAGTGGTTATGGTGCTGCGCTCATGATCGGGAGGTTGCGAGTTCAAATCCCACTGAGACCCTCACTGTGCTAAGACCCCTGGGCAAGGTCTCAACCACAAGTGTGCCTCTGTTCACCCAGCAGTATAAATGGGTACCAGTAAAAACTTATACTGGGAAGGTAACCTGCGATGGACTAGCGTCCCAATCCAGGAGGAGTTGAACTCTTAGTCGCTTCACGCTATGGAAACCGGGGATAAGCACCGGCCTGATGAGCCACGAGGCTCGGGTGTAAAAACCCAACAACAGAAAATTACTTTGTTGGATTCAACCCTGCAGTTTTCTCCTGTTTGTAGTTTGGTTGGGTGAAGCACCATGAGGGAGTGGCCTCGATAAATGGAGCAGCTTTAAGCGCCGTTCGAGCCTGTGCTGTGATGAGCACAGCTGACTGGCATTCGGGGAACCAGCTTGGATCCAGCCCACATGCAGGCAATTTAAAAATGTTGTCCGCACCATTGCCACTGAGCAAATCATAATATTTGTGGGAAATGATTAATCATGCTAATCTGATCGCTGCATCAGTTCCCTTTTCGTAGAATTTAAGAGAACAAATACAAAATGTAATAATTCATAAACAGGCCAACATAAGAGAGATTTTGACTGCAGAAGTAATAAGTTTTTTGATTTTCACGGTTTTCATACATTGCTTCAACGAGCTTTTGTTTATCTCTACATAAGCAGCGTAAGGCAGCAGCATATCAGCTTCCCAAAGCTTTAACTTTCATGCTAATCCTACAGCTAATACCATTCTTTTTCATTAAGGTTGCAATTTCTGAGCTGGTTTATAAATTGTAAGGTAGAATATAAAACAGTCAGTTAGCTATTATTCCCGATTTGATATGCCTCGTTCAGTTCATTCAGTTCATTTTCTGTAACCGCTTCATCCTAATTAGGGTCGCGGGGAGGCTGATGCCCATCCCAGCCAACTTAGGGCGAGGGCAGAGTATACCCTGGACAGCTCGTCAGGCCATCGCAGGGCAGAAACACGCTGACGGCTTTGCAGCCTACTCTTGTCGAAAGTCAGCAATGGTTCTTTTACATGCCTCACACCATAGACAGTGAGAGACATGGCCGGCCTTTGATAACCCAGTTAGCTGCACTGGGAGGACAGTGACAACCTTGCGGAGAGTGGGACTCGAACCCCCAACTTTTGGATCAGCGATCCGGCGCCTTATACCACGAGAACACCACTGCTCTGATATGCCTCGTATTATAAAAAAAATAAATAAAAACAACTAATCCACATCACAACTTTATATCAATCAGCAATGCTAATACAGCATGGCCTCAGTGCATCACAGCTGTGGGCTGTCAATCAATCGATTCAGATTCACAGATGTCTCTTGTAATGCCAGTGCACACATCAGAAGGTGAGTACACATTCAGAGTCCGAAACTTCCTCAAAGTACCTCGAAAATAAAGGTAATAAAGGGGGAGGTAATAAAAGACCAGAAAATAGTGAAGAAATGTAAAAAAGTGAACCTCTACAGTAAAAACAAGAACTAATATAGATCTCGGTGTAAGGCTGGGTTAAATTTGCAGTGTTTCTGATATGTTGTAGAAGTAGTAAAGTCTGTCAAAAATATACGAACACACATAACGTATAAAATACATGTATAAAACTAGATTGACACCTTTTTATATGGCAGAATTGGCTTAGAATGCACTGAGGGCACGAAAAAAGCTTGAGCTTCAGCCCGCTCTGGGGCTCTCGCTGCTCACATGGAACATCTTTAATCGAACCTTTTCAGACATTTCTAGAAAAAACACTTGGGGAATGCAAGCCAGTATAATTATTGAAAATGCTTAAAGTAGCAAAGAAATTCAAAACCTCTGATCCACAGTATGGATAAAAAGTGATAACTAGATCTTTTACACGGTAAAAGAATCAAGGTTCAGTGACTTAACACTTTCGTAGTGCAGTAATATTTTACTAGAAAACAAACGTCTACTTGTCAAATGTTAAGTAACGTATTGACTTGTATGTTTAAACAGATGTTAAAAGGTCTGTATGATCTTACATTCTGGATGGTTCCATTGAGGCTACGGAGCATCATCTCCACGGTATGCGCAACCTCCTGGGTGTGTTTCTGCAGGTCAAAGAGCACACTAGGGTCTATAGGTGGGATGTCAGCTGGCCGATGTAACGAACCACGACTTCGCACCACTGGGCCCAAGCAGTCCGCTGCACCCAACACACACACACAGAAGGACCCAAAGTGAAGGGGGCGGGGGTGAGGATGAGTTCTCAAAGTGCGAACTGATCAGTACGGTTGTACACCATAGAGTCAGGTTGGTCTCCCAATGAGACTAAGTGTTAACATATTAATAAGAAATTTTCACAATACAGTATTCACTACTTACTTACACACACTTGAAATGATCACTGCAATTAAAATTTCTGAAATATAGAAATATGGGAAAGGGATCGATATACTCACAGTCGGTGTCAAGGCTGGGTCGTGAACTCATTTTGATTTTCTGCTCCAAGTTTTTGGTGATGAAGTGGGTGAGATCTCCATCATGGCTCACTGTGCCCTCCAGTTCCAGAGCACTGGAGATAGTGGCCCTGCGACCCTCGCCTGCAGCCGCCCGCGTGCCACCTCCACATGCCTCACTGATACCGTCCAGACTTTTACTGTCCTGCATACCCCGTACTACCCGCTCCCGTCCAGGAGCAGAACGCACCCGCACCTCTGCCATCACGTGAGTTGGCCGTGGCCACTCATCAGGATCTGGCAGCACGGGCGGAGGGCCTGAGTCTGGGAAAGGAGCTGGGACCAGAGGTGGGGCCTGGTCAGGGGGCATGGATGCAGAAGAATGGCCATCATTGTAAGAGTTACAGTTGACTGGTTCTGGAGGTGGGGTTTGTGAAGTGGTTGAACTTTCACTGGTGCTCTGCTTTACTGGCTGAGGAGAAAATGAAGTTCAAACACATGACACTTTAGAGCTATTGACTCAGAATCCCAAGACTGCAATCTAATACAGTACATCTCTTTTTGCTCATTATCATGGTTACCCTGATACGAGGTTACCTTGGGGCACAATGTCCGCAATCTCCACAATTAAAAAAATTGTGGAACTCTATGATTTATGAGCACACCTGGAGCACCACTGAGGTATAAAAAGGAGGCAGGGTGCATCCAAACAATGAAACTTGAAGGAACTGCATTGCCAAGTTCTTCAAGATCCCTTACAATGACACACCAAGGTCTCTTACGCTCTGCTAAGTGTCTTAAGCTCTACTATGATTCTCATCAATGTTCCATCACAATTGCCATCAAATCGTAACACATCGTAATAATCACGATCAAAAATTTTGCTGCAATCATCACAAATCCACCAAATTCCCTCAAGCTCATCATGACTTGACTTCATGACCCCCCCCAAACCCCCTCCCCCATGATATTGTTCCCCAGTGCAAATAAAATGTAAGTTGTAAAAGTTTGTGAGATCCTTAAAGAAAGCAAACATGCTTGGAACAGAATGCAATCTTGAGCAATCACAAAACATCTCAGAGGTCAGAATTCTGCTGAACCAAGCAGCAATCACTTTTCTAAGGCTTTTCTCAGCCAATTAAAATGTCAGTACATAACTGAGTTAATAGTAAAAATAGTTTATTTTCAGACACTATTCAATTAACTGGTAATATATAGCGTGAATAAATGCATTCCAAAGGTACTATTAATGTAAAGATATTTAAATAATAGAGACAATCCCCCCAACTTTACATAAATTCACACCCTTTACACAACTTAATTCAACATTTTGTCCTCAAATACACCTGTCCATCATAAGCGTGATTATTAAGCATGACACAACAACACTGATGATTTCAAAAAACAATATGAAAACAAATAAAATCTTACATTTTAATATACAGTGGAGCCTCAGTACTCGACCATAATTCGTTCCTGACGGCTGGTCGAATTCCGATTTGATCAAATTTCGAATCCGCTTTTCCCATTACAAATAATGTAAATGGTCTTAATCCGTTCCATTATCTTTTAAACAGAAGTTAACGGTACTGTAACTCATACCACAGGTCCTCAAATTAAGTGAAAAAAATTACTGAATACAGTACACTATGTTATGGTCTGTGTTGTGAGAGACTCTGATTTTGGTGGCTTTAACTGTCTATGCATGCTGGAGAGGGGTGTGGCTGTCACACACAGGTGGAGTGCTATGCACACACACCTGATTCCACTTAGCAATCGCAGGGCTTCTCTAACACGGACTACGATTTCCCCGTGCTCTAGTGCCTTCCATGTCAACAATAAAGCTCATCCGTTTTCATCACACCCTGTCTCCTGCATTTTTTGGGTCCGGCTGAATCTTCCTGGTGTAACAGAAGGGCTAGAAGATAGCACATAGTGCGATGCCTGGACAGCAGCTGAAAGTCAGGTGCCTTGCTCAAGGTCACACCATTGATGAAGGAAGGTGCTGCTCACTATATCCCTACTGGTTTGGAAATTGTAACCAGTGACCGTTGGGTCCGAAACCACCTTCTCTAACATTAGGCCATAACTACTTGCATTGGGGGATTGCTGGAGTTGGCAGATATTTGCACTCTAAGTGTTCTTTTGTTTTAATCTCTTTTTTTTCAGTGCTTAAGACGTATATCATGGCACCATTTATATGATGGAAAAAATGGTCTGTTTATGAAAAATTTAAATGTTACATAAAAAATTTTGTAATAAGAGCTCCTATTATCTGACAGTCATGTAAACTGTATGAGTGAGACACATTTACCCATGAAAATGTACAGAATAGGAAGAAAACAAACCTAATTTTATTTTGTATCATTTCCTTTTATTCTCATCTCACCTAAATTAGTCAGTTGCTACCGTCATATCTCCACAGCTGTACTTCTGACTTGTTCTTCAACAGAAGTGTGACTTATATCAATCTCAGCATGCAGCTATTTGTTTCAACGCGTGGTTTAAACAGTAGAAGCTAAAGTGCTAGTTGTTTATGACCAGGTCTAGAATACTGCTCGAGTTTTGAGCCTTCAAAAGCCAAGATACAAGAATTTCTTTTCAAAAGATAAACCTCTGAACTATGAACGGTCTTGGGATTGGTCTGGTTTGATGAGTTGGTTTTAAGTAGGATTAAGTAGAATCCAAATCACAAGACATACTTTTGCTATATTCTCACCTGCATAGTAAAATCTGCAGCCTGCTGCCTCTCCTCACTGGTCTCCACTTCCTTTATATCTCTTTCATCATTCTGCTCTCTGACCTCCTTCTCTTCTGCTCCTTTCCACCCATCATTGAGTTGTGTATGTGGCGTGTTGGCGGTTTCCATGTACGGACTGTCTTTGGTTACTGCTTGTGAAGGAGGTGCGTGTTCTTGTGTGTGCGAGAGGCCATCGCCGCGGCCGTGTGCATTGGTGTGAGGTGCTGAGTTTGTGTGTATTTGTCTGCACACAGAGTCCATGCTGTGGAGTGAATGTGTGTGATTCTCAGGAGTTCCTTCCTGTTTGTCTTGCTCCACGCAAGCTACTCCATCCCAACACTTCTGCACCTGAGAGGCGGAGCCATTTGCAGCTGTCCAATCACAGGCTTCCGGAGAGTCAGGATTGTCCGTGCTGTCTGTCTCCTCCTGCACGTCATGGCCAATCCCAGAGGAGTGGCTCATCCCTCAACCTGCTAGAAAAAAAAAATGCTATCAGTGCACAATCATTGTAAACGACAGCTCTCTATCTCCTGTGTCAGTTTACTCTTGCACGTCCACATTATCTTGGCTTCATCCTTGATAGCATGTTCGGAACAAATGTATGAAAACAATTCTTATCTCTTACATGTACTCCACAAGAAATAAGAAACGTGAAAACTGTTTGTCTATGTACAGTTGCCAGTTTATATCTTCTTTAAATCAACAGCCCAATGGGTTTTCCAGTTCTACAGCCAGATTGGCGCCAGAAACTAATCTTGAACCGCTACATTTCTTCAGACAAAGAACAGGCTCTTGGCCAGGAGAACCAGTTTAAGAAACGCACCAACACTTCACTGGTTTAGACCCAAGACGGACTTCCATTATGGTCTAGGAGCAGGATTATCATGAAAAATCAAAACTTGTTTTTTAGCCATAGAACAGCAACAAAACAAAAACAGATCTAGCATTGTCTGGCTAATCCTCTGGTTCTCTGTTGTTTGTGCTTAGCTGACATTGTTTCAAAACAAACAAACAAACAAAAAAGATGCATACAAACATATACAGTGATATAATTAAATATTTCTACAGTGGTTCTCAAGCCCATGAAGAAATCGATTTGTAGAAGGTTCAGCAACTCTGAACTAACACCCATCACTATCAGCCCAGAATTAGCATCTGGTTCCTATTGGTTGAAATGATGTACAACAGGACGAGATAATATTTGGATGTTCATTTCTCAGCACCGTGATTACAGTGAAATAAGTTCAGCACCAGCATAAGAATATTCAATGGTATATTGATGCTGGAATGCCTGACAGATATACAGTATAGCCTCCAGATTTAACAGTAAATATATAATCAATTTAAATATTATTCCAAACAGACAATATTCTGTGTCTTAATTGTTTTATCTCTTTTCACTTGCACACTGTACTCAATTCCACATTGATATTAAGCAATACTACTCTTCCTAGTACAGTTAGACCAACACAGAATGAGCTCATCCTGGTCATTGTCTCTAGCATGATATAAGAATGATCATATATCCAAAAATGTTGTGCCCATATATACATTGGCTCAGTGGTTAATACTGTTGTCCACGTGTAAATCTCACAGCAACCAGGCCCTTTCAATATGGGGCTGCACGGTCTCCCCATGCTTGTGTGGATCTCCTCTGGGTACTCTCGTTTCCTCCTAGTGTCCAAAAACATACGCTCAAGTGAACAGGCTATTTTAAATTGCCCATAGGTGTGAATACGAGTGTGATGTGCCCAGCTTTTAGGTTGAACAAGTTCTAACAATCACAGTACTGATTTCAAACCTGGATTAGATGGTTTGAATCAGGATAGGGATCCGGCATAAAAACTGTGCCAAATGAAATATGGATTATAAGATCTGCTGTAGTGACAGAAAGAATTCACCAAACAAAAAGTATAGAGATGTTGATCTTCAGTGAACTCATATAGTCATTATAAACAGAAAAACCTGGTAAGGTTTACACGTGCAATGAATCATGGAACAACATTGCATTATTATTATCATCATCATCATCATCATCATTTTCTGTAACTGCTTAATCCTAATTAGGGTCGCGGGGAGGCTGGCGCCCATCCCAGCCGACTCCGGGTAAGGGCAGAGTACACCCTGGACAGCATGCCAGGCCATCGCAGGACGGAAACACATTGACGGCTATGCAGCCTACTCTTGTAAAAAAAATCAGCATTGGTTCTTTTACATGAACCTCACACCATAGACCAGGGATCACCAACGTGGTGCCCGTGGGCATCAGGTAGACCGCAAGGACAATATAAGTTGCCCACGGACCTGTTCACTGCTATTTTTAGGACAGGTCCACAGCTCCACAGCGCCACTCTCCATTGAGCTGCATCTAATTTTTTTGAATATATTTTTAAATCAAATCAATGTCTTCACATAGATGAACATCATTAATTATTACCAATAACATATAATTAAAGGTAAATTGAGCAAATTTGTAATTTCAGGGGTGTGTATTGACCTGGTAGCCCTTCACATTGATTGGTATCCAAGAAGTAGCTCTCAGTTTCAAAAAGGTTGGTGACCCCTGCCATAGACAGTGAGAGACATGGCAGGCCTTTGATAACCCAGTTAGCTGCACGCATGAGGGGGAGGGGGTGACAACCTTGTGGAGAGTAGGATTTGAACCCCCAAACTTAGGATCAGCAATCCAGTGCCCTTTACCACTAGGCCACCACGACCCTATTATTATTATTATTATTATTATTATTATTATCTAGCTGATATATAGTCGAGTCACATGACCCATTTAGAACACCTACGTGTACCACAGTACAGAATAAACACAACCAGCCAACACCACCCACCATGGGCGGCTCTTTAAAGGCTAAAACGTGTCTTACAATATTTCTACTGACAGAACTGTATTAGACGCGATAAAGTATTTTAATAAAACAGCTACAGCTAGTCAGATTGAGAAACTGAAATCATATGACGACATTATTAGCCACCAAGCTAGCATTAGCTGACACAAACGTCTGAAAAAAAACCCAAAACAAAACAAAAAAAAAACAAAACACGCACACAGGTTAATATAATAGAAAACAAAGACTTACTGGTATCTTTCGAATTGCAAATGCACCAAAATAACTCACTCCGAGTTGAGCAGAAGTAGAACTATATTATTATTGTATTGTCATACAAGTCATCTGACGTTAAGTACCGCTTCCGGATTGGTGTGGGGAAGCAGTGATGGCAGCGGAGCCTGTTAGCAAGACTTCGCTAATCGGGCCTCGAACTTCTCATCTTGCGAACTTAATGAAAAGGTCAGAGGATTTCAAAGATGAAATATTTAACTCCCCACTGCGAGGAAAAGGTGACAGACAAACCAGATAAACATTTACCTCTCCAGTTCTTTCCGGGGATGAAGGTTGCCAGGAAACTGAGTCCGTTATGAATATCCGTCGTGTACACCCAGGCGATCGAGTTTTGGTTCCGCATCACTCGCTTCCATTGAAGCAGTGACAAGTGGTTCCCTCTCTAATGTAAAATATTTTTATATTCAACTTATATGCTAAGAATATGAATTACTTATTTAATTAATATGTAGCTGTGAATTGGATCATGAAGAAAATCTATCTATCTATCTATCTATCTATCTATCTATCTATCTATCTATCTATCTATCTATCTATCTATCTATCTATCTATCTATCTATCTATCTTATTTACCATACTGCTTATCCTTTTAGGGTCACAAGGCAGCTAGAGCCTATCTCAGCGTACAGTGGACGAGGAACATCCTGAACAGTTGCGATGGCTGCTCAGAGGATAAGGCTCTAAATTACAACTGATCAGCACATTATGGGTTCAAACCTCAGTACCATTAAGCTGCCACTGTTGGGCCCTTGAGAAAGGCTGTAAACTCTCAGCCGCTCAGTTGAATAAAAAGTGTAGATTTAAAAAGTGTAAATAAATGGAATAAAAAGTCTCTGGATAAGGGTGTCTGCCAAATGCAATTAGTGTAAAGAACACCACCTCTGTTGGGCCCTTGAGAAAGGCTGGAAACTCAACCGCTTAGTTGAATAAATAGAATAAAAAAGTGTAAGTCTCTGGATAAGGGTGTCTGCCAAATGCCATAAGTGTAAAGAAGAGCTCTTTAGGTCACTGCAGGGTCATGTCTATCTGTCTATCTTTAGTTTTTGAAACACAGAAATCTTTTTGTATTCCAAAAAAACAGTTTCCCTTCTCTGGAAGTATGGCGTCCAAACATCATTCAGCCAGACCATGTCCTTGCGCATAAAGTGAGCTCGGTAAAGTTATGCTTTGCCAGTCATGGAGTTAAAATTGAATGGCCTGCACAGAACACTGAGCTCTCCCTCATTCAATACTTTTCAGATGATGTTTTGGACACTAACTTCATACCAGCCTCCTTACTCACATGCCTGACCTCATTAATGTTTCTCGATCTAAATGGGCAAAAAAAAAATCCTGAGTGACATTCCAAAATAGTGGAAAACCCCATTCCTGGAGAGGAGGATATATTATTTATAACAACAAAGGAGGGCCACATCTGGAAAATAATTTTCTAATCCAATCCATCCATCCATCCATCCATCCAGCCATCCATCCATCTATCTATCTATCTATCTATCTATCTATCTATCTATCTATCTATCTATCTATCTATCTATCTATCTATCTATCTAATAAATATACAGTACATATGTCTATTTAATAAATATATGAATGTGCTATGAGTGTATCTTGTTATAAGACATCCAAAACCAAAATAAAAATAACAGATGATTTTTTTTTCTATACACCTTATTGAGTAAATAGAATTTTCTGTATTGTGTAAGGACAACTCTGTTGCCCAGTGGGTAGCATTGCCACCTAACAGCACCAGTGTCTCAAGTTTGATCCTGACTTTGGATTACATTGTTTGTGAATGTCATCGGATTTCCATGTGTTGAAGCACATGGTTGGTCGACTACTTGACTTCACTACATTGCACATAACGTAAGAGTATGAATATCTGTGCAACGTGTCCAGTGATGGACTTGCTACCCTATTTAGAAAGTATTGACCTGTGAGTGTTCATACTATTTATTGACTCTGAATCCTCAACTCAGTAATCAGAATACAATGGTTACTGAAGCTGAATGATGATGATAGGACTGTATGCTGTTCTGAAGCAGATTTTGCACCTGCTTATGAATTGAGGTATTCAGATATTTTGGCAGTTGTTCGCAGACCTGCCAAATGTCATATATCAACCTTCCTTAAGAGTTACAGAACCTTTGTATCGCCAATTACTAAAAGTAGTTTTAAGTAAAATTGTCATATATTTCATTCTCCATTCTGCACAGGCCAGTCGTATGGATATTTCTGATTATACTCCAATAAATTATTTTCCAGATGCTATTTTCCCTCATTCTGCTCAATGTGGAATTTGATACACTATTAGTTATTCATCCTTAGTAACTTCTGTCTCTTGGATAGAGCCATGCTGGAGCCTATGTTGTGAATATGAGGAAGAAGAAACAATAACCACTGAATGGGACGCCAGTCTAGAAACACACCTTTTCAAATAATCAGCCACTGGCATCTGGGCACAATGGAGAGCAGCAAATGTAAGATATATGATAAGATATATGAGATATTGTTGGCCCTGCAATCAATTGGCAAGCTGTTTAGTGTGTATCTTCCCTTCATTCAGAGAAAGCCATTAAAGGATCCAGCCCCCTACAACCCTCATAGGGCTGAGCGGTTTGGTGAATGAATAATATAATCCTATGTGTTCCACTCTAGGAAAAAAGTAGAGATGATGGACAAAATAGATGAACATATGTTATATACTAAGTATGTATATAGCATATGCTATATCTTCTTATTTTCCTTTCGGCTTTTTTCCCGTTCTCGGGAGTCGCCACGACCCTTTAACAAGGGACAGAAACATGTTGAAGGCTTTGCAGTTACTATTTACGAAAGTCAGCAATGGTTCTTTTACATGCCTGTCACCATAGACAGTGAGAGACATGGCCCGCCTTTGATAACCCAGTTAGCTGCACTGGGAGGACAGTGACAACCCTGTGGGGACTCGAACCCCCAACCTTAGGATCAGCGATCCTGCACCCTATCCACTAGACCACCATTGCCCCTATAGCATATGCTATATATGTACTGTATATATAATGTATGTACAGTATGTACTAAGCCTGACATCAGACTTGTAGTATCACAATTTGGCCAAAGAGGGCGATAACCACCTGCCTTATCCTAGAGTTCAGTACAAAAATCCAGTGTGCTTTACCCCAGAGTTTACCTGTAAGGACAAAATGTTTAGATTGCTTGTTCTCTTTCTGGCAATGTGTAATAGCTAAAAGGAACATTTTTGCTATTTTTGGGACACACACACCCCAGGTGGCTCTTGCGCCAGTTTTGAGCCAGTTGTCTGGTCTACGGACACTGTCCTGCAGTGTTTGCACATGTGGCACTCATACACTTTATATTGTTATGTGTGTGGTTTTTGTAGTTCTATGTTAATGTATGCCACACCATGGTCTGGAAGAACAATGTTTTGTTTTAACTCTACTGTATAAACAGTTTGTGGTTAAAATGACAGTAAAAGCCACTTGGCTTAACTTCCCAGCGATAGTTGGATTGTGATTTTGGTCTCAAGTGTGGTGACAAACCATAACTTTGAAATGAAAGTCTTTTATAATCACTAATCCTTGCTAAGAAGGCATAAACTGAGTGACCCAGAAACTACATCTTTGTTTTACTTGTGAGCACCTTGGGAATTGATATAATTATTAATACAGTACTGTACCTCGATCTAAACTTATATCTGACCCTGATATTAAGCTCACTAAACAAAAGGATTAAGGATTCTTTAGATTCAGTCAAATATCCCCATGTGATGGACTGGCGCACATTCCAGAATATCTAGAATACACGGTAACCCAGGTCAGGCACAGTTGGTCAGCATAACAATTTTATTGAAGTTGGGAGAGTACAGCAGTACTGTATGGTGCAGTCGAAGAGTGGACAAAGGTCGGGAATGGCTGCTGATGTGTAGTCTTGGCGGTGTCCTTGGTTGTCCTGGGTTGTCCTGGGTTGTCCTCAGTTGTCCAGGTTTCGGGGTGGGCTGTCGCAATGATTACAACAGAACACGCTTCTCAGTTAACGGCTATCTGTGGCATGATCATTATATCACAATTGCTGTATGTGTCACAATGGATATACATGTGTCAGGCATATCACAATGACTACGGCCTTGTGCCACACCCATAAGTTCAAAATGTCAAGAGATATCTGGTGAGGGATACTGAGCAACCCCCCACCCCCCCCCCACCCACACACACACACACACACACACACACACACACACACACACACACACACACACACACACACACACACACTACTTAATAAACCAAAGCAGGGAGATACAAACCTTTTGAGTTTCGCTATATCACATCCTTGTATTATAATACTTTTAGTGCATTTGTGTATTATCGTTATTATGGTCGATGGTTGGATATAATGTTGATCTGCATATGATGGGACACAAATCTCTCTGTCGCTCTCTCTCGCTCTCTCTCTCTCTCTCTCTCTCTCTCTCTCTTTCTCTCTCTTGGGCACTGTATTCACTATGTGTGTGCATGATCCTATACAATTCTTATGTATCCAAGGCAACCCGCCCCGTTCATTTCAGTCTTGTGTTTTGAAGCCTGTTAGAATATTATCTCACTGCAGCAAGCTGAGCCCACATCATATTTCGGTAGGTCATACAGAGTTCAAGGAAGTCTGCCTCCTGCAGCACAACCCAATCATTTACACACAGCTCACTGCGGATACTGTGGGTGATGCACAGTGATTCAAGCTGAGTAAACTGTGTGTGTGTGTGTGTGTGTGTGTGTGTGTGTGTGTGTGTGTGTGTGTGTGTGTGTGTGATATAAAAACAGGTTTGTAAGGATCATTGCTTATTGAACAAAACTGTTGATGTGGGATTGCTTATATAATAAGTACTTCATACTGAATGTTCTACAAGAATTCCATGAATAATTTTATTTGCTATTGGGGATCACTGCCTTAAATTGTTTTTTAAAAATATTGGATATCCTATTATTGCACTCATGTCCCTATGAGGAGAATGCTGACCCCTGATCTTCAGTAGGATGTAAAAGAAAAAAGTAAAGTCTGTTGGGCTTTTTACACCCGAGCCTAGTGGCTCATCAGGCCGGTGCTTATCCCCGGATTCTGTAGTGTGAAGCAACTCGGAGTTGAACTCCTCCTGGATGGGGGCGCTAGTCCATCACAGGTTACCTTCCCAGTATATTTTTATTGGTACCCATTTATACTGCTGGGTGAACAGAGGCACACTTGTGGTTAGGACCTTTTGCCCAGGGGTCTTAGCACAGTGGGGGGGCTCACTGGGATTTGAACTCACAACCTCCCGATCATGAGCCCAGCACCTAAACCACTACACCACCGGCCCCACTCAGTCGGAAGTATATAGGAAAAGCCATTGAGACCTGTTTTTGCGCGGCTCATTTGTGCAAAACAAAAATAATAATAATAAAAAAAACTTTGTGGTGACAGATGTAACATTATAACAGCATCAATAAACCTGCCATTGTCTTTAAATTTTATTTAAGAGCATCTGCACAATTTGGTTCATGTCCTTTCTTTATCTGCATCACACAACCACCCCCACCTCCACCCATACATACACTGTACACATGCACCACTGTATATTATTTTCATTTTCCTTTAGTTTTTAATATCGCATTATCCTTCATTAGTGTCATGGGGAGGTTGAGCCCATCCCAGCCAACTCTGGAGAAGGCACAATACACTCTTAATATCCCTCCAGGGCAACAACACACACACACACACACACACACACACACACACACACACACACACACACACACACACACACACACACACACACATGTTTACAGCTAGGGGCAATTTGGAATGGCCAATGAGCCTAATATGCATGTCTTTGGACTGTTGGACGAAACTGAAGCACCCGGAGGAAACCTATGCAAACAAACGGAGAACATAGAAACGGCGTTACTAAGCCCAGGACAAAAGGACAACCTTGTCGTTATGAGAAGGAAGTGTCAACAGCTAACATATTACACCTCTTACACCATATTGCATATTTGCATGTAGTATAATTGGTAAGATCTTTGCTCTCTGGCCTTATTTTCATATCCTTTGACCCTCCGTGTGCATATTTTGTGTTACATTTTAAAATTCATAACTCATTCCCCTTCTGATTTTAAATAACTCATCAGTCATAAGTGTATTTAAGGCTGTGCACATTAGAAGCACATTGTCTTTAGAAGCTGGCACACGTCTCTAAACACACTTCAAAATCCGTAATAAATTGAGATCACATGCTTGAAAGGTTGCGTGATAGAGGGAGAAGGAGAATAATTGGATGACTGCCTGCCTTGGCCACTGTATTTAAATCCCAATTCCAGTTTCTTCCTTTTTTGCATCCAAAAATTGATATTCTGACTCAGACACTTGATCCACACCACCCAGCCCAAATGAACACAGAGTTTCAACCAAATCTACACATGAATCCACACAACAGTTTATTATACAAAGCAGTTCTACCTCAATGACGCCTGAGAATTCCAGCGTTGGGTAGCGGCTGTGCTGCAGTCTGACCAAGTGTTTCAAAGGATTGAAACTTTTTTGAGAACTGAAAGCTTTTTTTTTTTTTTTTTTTTTTTTTTAAAAACAAACAGTGATGTGGTTTGATCAAAGCTGTTCTATTGTTGTGTCTTTATAAATTATAGATGAAAACAGTTACACAGTTACAGTGGATCGGGACGGTCTTGATGTAGTGTAGTTCCATGATCAGAAACTCAACTAAACTCGATGAATCTTATGGTGAAAAATGGCTGCAATCTCACGTACTGTAAAAAAATAAATAAATGATAATTTATAAAGCTTTGCTACTTGATGAACATTCCGTTAAAGGGATCTATACAGAGCAGGGGTGTTAAAGTGATTTCACTGAAATATGTCTGGCAAAATGATTTCTTTAGGAATGTGTCATCTTTTTCTTTATTCGTTTTCAGTTTCTGACAACATGCATCAGCAACAAGTGCTGCTGCCTCCTAGTGGAACGATAATGAAGTAGATTTCATGGTAATGGTTGATGCAAGAATGTATGACAGTCATATTATTTTAAAGCTCTCGCAAGCCACATAGAACACCTGTGATCGAGCATTTAAAGGAGAATCATGATTGTTACCCAAATTCAGTTGCCATAATTATATAATATGCTACGAATGTCCAACATACTCGTCTATATATGTTAAATAGCCACATGCAAATAAAAAGGCGTAATATTTCCAGTATCATTGACACTCATTTGACAAACCGTGTGCTGTAATTCTACCAGGGTGGCAAATGAAGCTGGTGCCTATCTCTGCTGACAGTGGATGAAGGTGGAGTACCTCCTGAATAGTTCACCAGACCATCACAGGACAACACACACACACACACACACAGAGCCAATTAGCCTAGTATGCATGTCTTTGGACTGTAGGAGGAAACCGGAATACCTGGAGAAAACCCACACAAGCACAGGGAGAACATGCAAACTACACACAGAAACACATGAGCTTGGGACTTGAACCAAGTACCTGTGAATCGGATGTGCTGACCACTATGCCCAAGTCTAATGTGTTTGAGTTTAACATTGAAATGGATTGTATCTGGGACATTTTAAAATCTTGTTGTGCTGAGATCACATTGCAAACCCCTACAAAATTTAATTTAATGCATGAATCCAATTAACATTTATAATTTATATGAATGATTATGTCTGATCTGTTAACATCATTCATGATATTTCTGAGATTTCTTTTTCAAACCTACCATAATCACACTACCCCTTTAAGAATAACCACAAAATAACAAATTACTGAAGAATACATTAGCGGTTTAGCTTTAACATTTATTTTTATTATTTTTATTGTTATTATTATAATTATAATTATTTACATACCACATTTCAAAGAGTGTATAATCTCTAATGATACAGTGATTGGACCATGTCGCAGAGGAAGTGCATGTTATCCCTCACCATTTTGTTCCAGGCTGGTATTTACTTAAAAGTAGAAACAAACAAGCAAAAAATACAAAACTGAGAAAAAAAAAAAAAAAAAAAAAAACCACGCTAACTTTAAATTGCAATAGATTTGCATTTCGTCCTGGGTATACCGCCGCCACCATGCTCCTATTGCTCTTGGTTATAAACTCCAGTGAACGCTGTCCCAGGTCTTCAGAGCTGCGTTCTTAACATGAATGAATGAATAAATTTGAATAAAACTGGATACCGACCAAAATACATGCAAGTTCTCAGCATAGCTGATCTTTGTTATTTCTGGTCATTGTAATGTTTTATAATGTCTTCACTGTTGTTTTAAAAGATAAAACAGTATCACAAGTGTATAAAGTATTTATACTGGCATTATAGATGTGCAGTGCAACGTTTAACTTTCATAATTTTTTTTTTAATGTTTAGTTTCCATCATCTCATTCGCTGAACCGCTTAGTCCTACTCAGGGGAAGCTGATGTCTATCTCACCCAACCATGGGCGAAAGCCAGGAACACCCTGAACAGCTCGACAGACCATCGTAGGACAGCACACACAAAAGTATTCACACTCACACAGACACCTAAGGGGCATCTTGGAGCAGTCACTTAGATTAAAGTGCATGTCTTTGGAGTGTGAGAAGAAACAGGAGTACTGGAGGAAAGCCACGCTAGCACAGGGAGAACAAGAAAAACTCACACAGATATACCCTTGGCGATCCCTGGACTCAAATCCTGGACCTTCTTGCTATGATGCAGACATACTAACCACGGTTCTACTGCATCACCACCAGGATATTGTTATTGATTAATTCATGATTTCGAAGCGCATTCTGCACCGGTGTGAGGCGAGCCTGCTTCAACTCTGTTTGATAAAGAGTTCAGTTGCTGGCAGTGCTTTCGACATGAAGCTAGATGTTATCATATACTGTGGTACCTCACTTTATGAAATTAATCCGTTCCAGAGCCTTTTTCGTAACCTGCATTTTTCGTAAGTTGAACCGCATTTTACATGTAAAACGCGTGATTCGTTCCAAGGCTCCTAATACTACCCCATAAACCCTTTAAAAATTATAAAAGCATACCTTTTGAGATCTCTTTTGGATTCAATGTGGGGCCGGTGGTGTAGTGGTTAGGGTGCTGTGCTCATGATCAGGAGGTTGTGTGTTCAAATCCCACTGAGACCCTCACTGTGCTAAGATCCCTACCGCAAGTGTGCCTCTGTTCACCCAGCAGTATAAACGGGTACCAGTAAAATATACTGGGAAGGTAACCTGTGATGGACTAGTGTCCCATCCAGGACGAGTTGAACTCCTGGTTGCTTCACGCTACAGAAACCGGGCTTGATGAGCCACTAGGCTTGGGTGTAAAAAGCCTAACAGACTTTACCTTCTGCTTCAATATTGTTCCGATGGTAGATGGGTTTGGCCATATTCCTTTGTGATATCACTCGAGTCCATTTCTTCTTCTCACTCGCACCGGAAATCACATGCGCATGTGTGTGTGTGTGTGCGTGCGTGTGTTGACCATGTCTTCTTATCAGCGTTTTAATTTTACAAATGTTTATGGAAGGTTAAAAGCCTGGGTCAAGAAATAAAGCATAAAACAACAGGAACTCTGTCCTTTACACGAAAAGCATCATGGTAGATTTAGCTCCATAATAGACAATGGGAGGGAGCTGCGTCATCCCTCCTAGCCAATGGGAGGATCCCTGTCCAAGATGGCGTCAGGTGGACCTGTCCAAGATGGCGCTCGAGTGAAGGCGACATAAGCGACAGCTCAGTTGTTAGCCAATGGGAGGCCAGCGGGGCGGGATGTTTGAACGTCATTGATGAGAGAGCAGCTCGTGCATTGTTTGAATGGCGCGTTTGAATTTTCAAGATAACGCTTTTGTAACGTGAACCTGTTTCGTATCCTGAGACAAAAATTTTAGGAAAATGCGTTTCGTAACCTGCATTTTTCGTTTGGTGAGACTTTCGTAAGGTGAGGTACCGCTGTACTGTACTTTGTGCAAGGTTACAAACTCAGGGATGTTTTGTTTTTTATAAAGTTTTCCTTTATCAAACAGTCCATGTAGAAATAAATGAGGGTTTGAAAGTTTCCTCTCTGTGTTTGATCACGTCCCAAAGCCAAGCAAATAACATATGTGCAATATTTAAAAGAAATTCCTTCAACAGCAACGATTCATCTAAGTATTTAACCACCTAGAACGTCAATATAGGACTGGGGGTTTTTTTTTTCATTTGTAATGAGGGTGTTAAAATAAATACAAAGATAAATAAAAAAGTACCAAACATTCAGAACAATACATTTAGATAGATGCAGTTAATATGCAATAACTGTAACATTTGTGCTTTAAAGCCAACAGTCTTTTGAAAAGGAGCTTTTATAAGTGCTCCAAAAACGCTGAAGTCTTTTCATTATTTACAGAAATTAATAGAATGTCCCAGATGCTTCATATGTTAGTCAGGGGATGGTTTGAATATGTCCATATATCCACATGTCCTTTGGCTTCAAGATCATCTCTCATGAAAGCCACACCCCTTAGCATTTATACATTGTTTCTTAGCAACAGTCCTCTCATTTAGCGTAAACAAAACAGTACTGACACCACTCTATGTACGTTCAGGTTCAAACATCATTTCCGAAGATGTTTGCGATTCAGTGTCTTATTGTGGACTGATTGTATTGTTGGTAGAGGGTCGTGGTTAAATGTCTCTAGGTGCTTCTTGGAGACCGTGAGACAGAGCTTCCCATTTTGCTTCTGTTCTTCCTGCCTTTTCCTCGCTCCTTCTCTCCTTGTTCTCCTCCATGTTTCTGTCTGCCTCCTTTCTTTCTCTCCTGGGCCTGCTCCTTTTCCCTGGACTTCTTGTGATCATGACGCTGTTTACCCAGTTCTTTGCAGTAGTGCTCCAAGTCTTTTTGGCGAACCAAGATCATCCCATCCTGGTATCCAGGCTGGATGGCGTCAGTAGTGGTGCCTTGTCTGGGCCTCCACACAGTCAGTCGTATTGTTACCGCTATCCAACGGAAGCCATGCTCCTCCAGCTGACAGTGATAAATCCCACCGTGCTTAGGCTCCACCTTCTGGAGCAAAATGCCCCTGTCAATCACTACCAATTGATCCCTTGAGGTCACCTGAGTAAGAAAAGGTTATTTTGTTTGTATTTATGCACGTGTATTATATCTACTTAATGGTGCATACTTTCAGGCTAACAGCTTACACGCACCAATGCTAAAGATATCCAATGTCAGTTTTTCCACAACTCTACAGATTTTCTTTTGATAAGTTTGTTCGGGGCATCTACAAACACTTTAAAACATGGGCTCAGTTTGTACCTCAGTTTGTTCCAGACTGTTCTCGCCGATCTGTTTAAACCAGGTAGTTCTGGCATGATGTGAATTAGGAAGACACTCCAAGTAGGTACTGTTCCCCTCAGCCACCACGATTTCCTTTTCCTCAGACTGCACCTCCAGGCCAGCTATGCAAGACATGAGAATAAATAAAGATAAATAATGACTATCCTGAATCATACATTCAACGATTCGTTCATTTGCAGAAATGCCTGAACCTTTTAGAAGCTGGAGTCTATCTCAGCCAAATTTGGGGAAAGGCGGCGCATACTCGTAACAACTCAAGGGTCCATCACAGGGCAACACACACACACACACACACACACACACACACACACACACACACACACACACACACACACCAATCTATCCACCCTTCCGGTCACACCTAGAGGCAATTTAGAGCAGCAAAATAGGCTAATGTGCGTGTCGTTGAACTGTGGGAGAAAACCAGAATATCTGAAGGAGACCACGCAAGCATGGGGAGAACATCCATACTCCACACTGAAAAGCCCCAGATTTACACCTTTACAACCTTTTTGTTGTGAGGCGGATGTGCTGACCACTGTGCTGCCATACTGCCCTTGAATTATACAAACGACGTCATTGTTATATTTGAGCGTTACCGCATGATTACAATAATATTAGTTACAACCTTCTGGCAAAATACCAGATGCATAAACTTTTATTATTTTCTTATTCACCTCTTTGCCAGTTTATTACATATGACACCCTCATAAGTTCTCGAGCCTGCTTTGGGATATGTTGATATAATGATGGATTTGGATAAGCGCTTTATAATGATGGATGTTTTGAGCAGGAATATTATAACATGTGCATATAATTGCTTTGCACAGTCACAAGGTGTTTCAGATCCACGGTCTGTTCAAGTTGGCAGCTTAGAAATGATCAACACTAACCATGCCTCAATGTTCCGAGAGCTCATGCTGTATAAACAAAACACTCTTTCGTAGATATTAACTTAATACCTGGAAATTATTCCCCACACCACTGGTCTGTACTATTGAAAATATAGCCCTCATACTGAGTTCTGATTGGTCCATCATCACGATGTAACAGACGGGGAAAGGCTTGTCCACGTACCGTTTTGCGCTCAGCTTTCAATAAATCAGGCTGTTTTCTATGTAATATTCGAATAAATGATTCATTTGGAGATTCTGCTTATGGACATGGACATGATTTGTTCTGCTGCACACATGATTCGTGCCGCCGTTCTCCTTTGATGCGCAAGCGTTTTTTTCCCCCATGTGATCGATGTTAACTGGAAATCTGCTTTCAGCAACAGGAACACAATGTGAAATTTGTTACAGTCCAGCACAGCAAAATCCCTTTTTTCCAAACATGTAAACAACACACGTCGATGGAATGATGACAACAGTCAGCTTTTAGCTTTTAGCGCGTACACATTAATCAGTTTTGTGCCTATAATTACAAAAACTCGTTAAGTTTTTGAGTTTTTATTGTTTTTATGTAGGGGAGCTTCATGCTAACATTTTTTTACTATCGCTATGAAATCTGAACAGATGAGTTCAGATCTGGTTTGTGTTTGATGTGACATCCAATGCGTACTTGATTTGATGATTTTAGAATAAACACACATCTCTTTGTGCCATCATTCTGTTGTTATTTTCAACTATTTTTTTTGTCACTCACTAATCAATCCACCCACGTGCAGTGGTGGTCTAGTAGTTAAGATGCAAGATCGCTGATCCTAAGGTTGGGGGTTCGAGTCCCAACAAGGTCACTGTCCCCCCCAGTGCAGCTAACTGGGTTATCAAAGGCAGGCCATGTCTCTCACTGTCTATGGCGAGAGGTTCATGTAAAAGAACCATCGCTGACTTTCGTAAAGAGTAGCTGCAAAGTCGTCAGCGTGTTTCTACGACCTGGAGAGGGATGGGCGCCGCCAGGCCAAATCAGCCCAAGTCTTGCCATGAAGGCGCCTCAACGACATCCCCGGATGTTAAGGGATAAGTGAAGTAAAGTGAATCAATCCAGAGAGGGTAAATAAGTGAAAAAAAAAATGGGGTGGGGCTCTACCTATTAGAATGTCTCTCGCATTATTGGTAGTTGAGCGAGTCTGATGAGTTGACTTGCCTTATCGTATGTTCCTGAACAGAAACTCTGATACAGGAGCCACAATGACACATGTGTAGTGTCACAAACCTGCTTTTTTGCATATTTATCTAGGATTAGTTACAATAAACAGTTTTTATATACAGAGATCCCTCGCTACTTCATGCTTCGATTCATGTGGCTTCATTGCATCGCGTTTTTTTCTAAGAATATTCATCAAATTATAAAATAAGGAAATTAAGGAAGAATAGGGGGAAAAGTTAAGGAAAATGCCACAAAAACAAGGCCAATTATGCAAAAAACAAACAAACAAACAAAAAAAAAAACACTAAACAAACAAAACAAAAAACGACCCAAAACCTCCCATCAAAACTAATTACATTTTTGTGAGGTGTGCATCTGTGTGTGCATGTGCATCTGTATGTGTGTGTTTTTATATTTTATTTACATCTTATGCTTTACTTTTTAATGTTTAATTGTCATTATAAGCATTTTTAGCATTGAAGATGTATTTATTGATATTATATACACAAGGTTGTCACTGTCCCCCCCAGTGCAGCTAACTGGGTTATCAAAGGCGGGCCATGTCTCTCACTGTCTATGGTGAGAGGTTCATGTAAAAGAATCATTGCTGACTTTCGTAAAGAGTAGCTGCAAAGTCGTTAGCATGTTTCTGCCCCTTACTAAAGGGTTGTGACAGGAAGGGCATCCGACGTAAAAACCTCTGCCAAATCAAACGTGCGAATCAGATGATTCGCTGTGGCGACTCCCGAGTAAAAGGGAAAAAGCCGAAAGGAAGACAGACATATACACATATACATGTAAGTATACGTCAGTGTGTGTGTGCGTGTGTGTGTGTGTGTGTGTGTGTGTGTGTGTGGGGGGGGGTGATCCTACTTCACGGAATTCGGTGGTCACGGGGGGAATCTCGGTCCCAATTAACCCGCAGAAAGTCAGGGATCTCTATACCCGGTTTGATCTGCTCAAATATTTTCACTGGCTCCGTATCAGGATCAGGGTGTGGCTTTAATGACTTCTAGCCGAAAACGACATTCTCAATGGTACAGTCACTGATTCTTTTAAAAACATGTCAGGGTTATCGTGTCTTAAACATAAAGCACTAACTCCAAGCATAAACAACCACCAACATGCACTGAAAATCACCCAAAGCACAAGCTGAGGTGCCCTGGGATGCATTTTACCACACAACGGTTGTGGTGTGAACCTTACTGCATGTGTCCCTGACTCAGATGTCACAGGAAAATATGTAATTATTTCAGGGTGTGATCGTTATTTTGATGACAATCTGCCAACTAGTGTCTTCTGTCCTGTGCTTCTTGTCTTGCCAGTCTTTAGCTAGAATAGCTACCCATCAAGCTAAACAAGCCTCGCTCTTGTCTGGCAACATGCGTAATATCTTTACATTGTGCCATTTGACCCTCTAGTGGAAGTGCTTGGCTGTCCACTTGTGGTCCAATCTCGCAATGTGTCTTTTAAAAACAAATGTAAACAGATAAGGTAAGGTAAAGTCTGTTGGGTTTTTACACCCGAGCCTAGTGGCTCATCAGGCCGGTGCTTATCCCCGGTTTCCATAGCATGAAGCGACCAGGAGTTGAACTCCTCCTGGATGGGACGCTAGTCCATCACAGGTTACCTTCCCAGTATATTTTACTGGTACCCATTTATACTGCTGGGTGAACAGAGGCACACTTGTGGTTAAGACGTTGAACAGGGATCTTAGTACAGTGGGGGGGTCTAACTGGGATTCGAACCCAGAACCTCTCGATCATGAGCCCAGCACCCTACCCACTACACCACTGGCCCCACGAAATGTAAACAGGCCCAGTCTTAATTACTCTATCATGGTACAGTACGTTATATGGCCATAAATGGGATGACACCTGATCTTTCATGCGTATGTTGGCCTTCCTGTACAGATTGTTTTTTAATGCTATAAAATTGCTATTATACTATAACTGTATTTCAAGAGAGCATCTCAAGTCTATTGGAAAGATGTTTCAGTAGAAAAAAGGGGGTTTAATAGCAGCAAATGAGAACGGCATTTTCTAGACATCTTTATCCAGATCAACCTGCATTTTCATCTCATTAATACGAGATGAGTGATTAGGGCCATACTCAAGGGCCCAACAGTAACAGATTGGTGGCATTGTGGTTTGAACCCCTTACCATCTGGTCAGTAGCCTAGAGCTTTAAGCAATGAGCCAACACTGCCACTCAACTTGGAACAGGATGTTAGGCATATGGGTATCATATCAGGCTTCTGTTTTTTTTTTTTTGCCAAAGTTCAAAGGTTCAAACTGCTCAATCATATCAGGGTCACAGAAAGGCTGGAGCCTATCTCTGCTGACTCTGAGAAATTGGGATACCCCTGAATAGCTCACCAGTCCATTGCAAGACCAAAAGATATATAACCACTCACTCTCACACTCACGCCTAGGGGCAATTTGTTGCATTTTTTGGACTGTGGAAGGAAACCAAAGGAAACCCACACAAGTACAGGGGGAATATGAAAACTGCCCACTGAAACGACCTCAACTTGAACCCAGGACATGCTTGCTACGAGTCGGATGTGCCAACCACTATGCCTCTCAATGCAATAGTTACAGTAGCTAATTAGCCCGCTAAAATTAACAAATGAATACAACTCGACAACTGAGAACTGAGGGTGAAATAAAACTAGACGTGGTGTGTAAATGCCTGCGGGTGGAACATTTCAGTGTGGTGTCACCCCTCTCTGTGACATTACATTTACAGAATTTGGCAGACACTCTTATCCAGAGCGACTTACAATCATCATTTTTTTTATACAACTGAGCAGCTGAGGGCTAAGGGCTTTGCTCAAGGGCCCAATAATGGTGATAGTGGGAATTGAACCACTGACCTTTGGATCAGTAACATTAGTGTGTACAGTATACCACAAAGGCTGGACATCATGGCAAAAAGAAAAAGGAATAGGGAGACATGGAGTCCCTACATCTCGGCAACAACATCTCTAAGTGGTCTATTCATTACATGTGACATCCCTCAACTCAATTTGATTTAATTCTAATTAGAGTTGCAACAAATAAACATAAACTCCTATATAGACTTTCTGTCTCTTACCTCCTTGTCTGACACATTCAGTTAACGGATTCCCATAATCACCAACATGACGAGTGTTTCTCCTGTTGTGAGTCACATAAACAAGAGATGTGGATTATAATAGGTACATGGAGATATATATATATATATATATATATATATATATACACTAGTATATATACTAGTACACTGTGCAGGAATCCCTCGCTACTTCACAGTTCAATATATATATATATATATATATATATATATATATATATATATATATATATATATATATATATATATATATATATATATAAATCGAATTTAAAAAATAAGGAAATTAAGAAAGAATAGGGGGGGGAAAGTTAAGGAAAATACCACAAAAACAAGGCCAATTATGCAAAAAAAAAAAGCCCTAAACAAACACAAAACAAAAACCAACTCAAAATCTCCCATCAAAACTACTTAAATTATTGTATCTGTGTGTACACGCACAGCTGCATGCATGCGCGCGTGTTTGTATGTGTGTCGTCTTCTTCTCATGCAATACCATCTGTATGTGTGTGTATTTATATTTTATTTACATCTTATGTCATTTTTTTAATGTTTAATTGTTATTATAAGCATTTATAGCATAGAATATGTATTTATTGATATTATATACACATATACTGTACATGTATGTATATGCCAATGGGGGTTGGGGGGGGAATCCTACTTCGTGGATTTTGATGGTCGCGTGGAGATCTCGGTCCCAATTCACCGCGGAGAGTGAGGGATCCCTGTATATATGTATATGTGTATATGTGTATATATATATATATATATATATATATATATATATATATATGTGTGTGTGTGTGTGTGTGTGTTTTCCAGTGCTTACCTGTGTGGAACTGGGACATAAGGGCTGCATGCATGGCCATCCCAGTTGCAGTATGGGTCTCGAGCCAGACAACACTCTGCACACGCCTGACCATGTAGGTCACACTCATACAGAGCCAACTGAGACACACCCTCTGCAGATCCAACAAACAGCCACTGCTCAAGAGAGCACACACACAAAAATATGCACATCTGTGAACACTCTCCAAAATACAGTACTATAAAGATATGTGTCATCACTCAGGCTTCCTGCTTTCATGCTGTGCAGAAATATTTTATCATACAATTCCATACACACAAATTACTATTCTATCAGCTCAGCCAAATATTTATCCTTGGGTTGCAATGTATAACCTGAGAGAAAGATTTCAAAGTCTATAAGACTAGGAATTATACTGTGAATATCTAACATATAAACTCGGGCATTCACACCATGCCTTAACCTGTGAAAATCCACTGCTGCTTTGTGCTGTCTTGAGTGTATTCGCCTGCATGTTTTTCTACTTAAATGTGTGAAAACTCACACTTCTGGAATTGATTCTCAACTGACTAGCCTCAGGTTGCCATAGAAACACTGTATAAAAGATTGTAGGAATAAGGGTATTGTGTTTTCTTATGTGTATGCATGTTGGTTCACAGTCCATAGTAGCCATACCTTCTTCTTGGACAGTGTCATGGCGGTTACTGGTGATTCATGCTGCATGGACAGAGACCAGAGATCAAAGGTCAAGGGGGTTAAGTTACAGATGTGATCCAATCACATTAGGAATGCAAACACACACCATACCTCAAAGACCTGCAGCTGTTCCAGAGTGACCTCTGGACTTTGTCCTTGCCCGTGAAGAAAGTGAATAGATTTTAGTACCAGGCCTGAATCTAGAGAAGGCATACATGCACACACATAACCAGTGAATAACAAGTATATATGAAAAATTAGTGTATATATATATATATATATATATATATATATATATATATATACACGCATATGTAAACACACACACATATACACACCTGTCCCGATGAAGAGAACGTCGTATTGTCCATCCACGGCATCCACTCTGTCCACAACCATGCGGGTAAACTTGTAGTCAACCCCTACTCTAATTAGCAAAGGTCGTTTATCCACAGGCCGCACGACTTCCTGCAACAACGGGTGGGTCCGGCTAAAGAAGATGACATCATCTGGATACTCCCTTGTGGAACGGAAACTTCCGTAAGTGCTGCTTGGACACTAGGTAACGACATCAAGAAAACATGGTGATTAGCTATAATACAGTGTACATGATACAGACCCTGAAATAAAAATTGGTTAAATGCCCACTGGTGGCAGCTTTCTGCTCTGGGAATAAATAAATATATAGTATGCAAATGACTAATAACCAAAAAGATTGAAGTCTGTCTGTCTTCCTTTCGGCTTTTTCCCTTTTACTGATTGAAGTAATAAGTCAAATCTAACAGAAAGACTGAGTCATATTAAGAACTGAGTCATCAAGCTAACACCTTCATTCAGATGGAATAAATGGAATATAGGACCTAACAATGAAAGTAACAGATACAGATGCTCCCCGACTTACATTCATTCATTTTACAATTTATGATTTTCTGTGGTTAAAAAAAAAAAAAATAAATAAAATTGTCAAATTTTGAGTTTAGATGTACCTACGTAGTACGCTGTCGTAATGACACAATGACATAATGACGCTGCGTCCATTATTTACAAATGACAGACTGAATGCGCCCCTCCTTCTTCCCAGTTCAGTTATACATATATATATATATATATATATATATATATATATATATATATATATATATATATATATATATATATATATATATATATATTGTTTTATATATATATATATCAGGTATATAGCGTTTTACCCTTGTGTTAAGACACCGTCTCTGTGATCTTTGTGTTTACGCTGTTTTGTGAACTTTTGTAACCCTAAACAAATATGGTTGGTCAGAAGCGTAAGCCTACGAGCATGGGTGCAAGTTTTCTGGCATATGCCGGAATTTCCGGTTTTCCCAAGACTGAATTAACTATCTGCTCGGATCTACCGCGCAACCTACCATGCATACTCAGTTAAGCAAAGAGAGTTGTAAAATGAATGAAACCCCGAATCCAGAAAAGAAAGAGAACTCTCCACTCTGCTGGTAATTCACATCAGTGCAGGCTGAGTACTAAACAAGTATTCAATGACGCCCTTGATCACTTGAAAGACCAGAAGTCCGTATAACCCGCGCGTTGTCTCAAGCACAAGCAAGTGAACTACTTTCGGTGTTGAGCGCCTCACATATTGTAAGCGTTGATTGGCTGTTCAAAGCTTCATGTAAAATGACTCAGCTCAGCTTCATGTAAAGTGACTCGGTTCAGCTTCACGTAAAGTGACCATTCGTCAACCATCGGAACCATTTACAAGCAGAAAGATCATATCATAGAGAATGTTAAAGGTTATATTTGATACTGTATTTGATATTTGATGAGTGAATTTGATCAAAATTTATCTATTTGAAATTATTTTGCTTGAATTTAATTTATTTGAAATTAATGTTGATATTATTTGATATATTTGATATTACTTTACAATGTTATGTTTATAATAATTGATTTAGGGGTGTTTTATGAGACACAGTAATGGTATTTATGGATATATAGTATAGTATGAACGTCAGTAACAACTTACGTTCATTTCCAACTTATGTTTGGCCGTCCGGAACCAAATAAAAACGTAAGTCTGGGAGCGTCTGTAATATTCAAATGCAGTTCCTGTTGTATCACTGAAAAATTAACTTTCTTTCAATTACAAACCCTGTGCCTAATCATCTACTAACTGCAGAACAAAAACAAAAAATGACACCTTAAAACTGAGATGAGAAATTTGTGAAGCCATTCTCAGGTAGCGTAAAGAATAACGTGCATTCAGAAATGTGCCAGCCTTTGAGTCTCAGTTAATGAGGTGCAATCACATGCCACACATCACAAATCAAGAGACCTTGAGATGAATAAATTACATGGATGGAAATCACATTCACATTACAGCTTTTTTATTCTTCAAAGAAAGAAAGAGAACTCACAGTCCCAGGTCTGGGATAGGGCACTCTGCCAGTAAACTCCGCCCACTTATACTGTGGCCCCTCTCTGTGGTAGAAGTTTCCTTTGAAGGCACGGATGATGTCTTGCATGCGGTAGACACACACTGCTGATCCGTTTAACACATCACTGTGTGCGAGACAGAGGACATATGTGTTAATATATACAGGAAGTGAATACTTTAGTTATGAACTCTAAATCTACAAACTATTAGTTTCAGTGAAGTTTCTCCACAGTTCATAGCATTTACTGAAATGGTACACTTTAAGGACATTATGCTCCAAAATACTAAAATAACTGATTTTGGAGAAATGCCAATATTGGTATGTTACCACACTAAAGTTTTCGTGCCTGGTAACCGGAACCTAACATGATGTCATCAATTTTAAAGACGACCAAAATATCTTCTCGGCTGTGATTTGTAGCTATAGTTCAAAAAAAAAAAAGAACTTTAACTCCCATCTCATTTTTTGAACCATTTTATCTTTTATTGCATATCAGACCACTCTAGAAAGAAAGGCTGGATTGAGATGGTTTGGACATGTACAGAGGAGGGATAGTGAGTATATTGGTAGTAGGATGCTGAGGTTGGAACTACCAGGCAGAAGGCCCAGAGGAAGACCAAAGAGAAGATTTATGGATGTGGTGAAGGCGGACATGAAGGTCGTTGGAGTAAGAGTAGAAGATGCAGAGGATAGGGAGAGATGGAGGCAGATCATTTGCTGTGGCGACCCCTGAAGGGAACAGTCGAAAGAAAAAGAAGAAAAAGAAGAAGACCACTCGAGAAAAGAAAGGCAGGGTACACCCTGAGCTCGCCACATCATCACAGGGCAACACACAAACATTCACACGTAACCTGGGGCATGATGCAGTTTGAGAGGATTGTGAAGAGCATGGAGGGGTCATAGGATTGAATCATGATGATCTTGAGGGAACTTGCTGGATTTGTGATGATCAAGTCGGTTGTGGCAAAATGTTTTGACTGTCAAAAATGTTGCCGCCCAGTATTATAATGTATCACAATTTGACATCGATCACGATAGAGCATTGGAATCATCACACTTTTTTTCAATTGCAGAGATCATTGACGTTGTGCTGCAGTGTAAACCCAGGGTTACATTCACACCGAGGAACGATCGAAAATAACCAATTAGTTTAATTTGCATTATTTTGGACTCTGGGAGGAAACCAAAGTACTGTACCTGGAGGAAGAGTGATATGCTGGAGGAATAGAATTTCATCCCTACCTATAATTTTAGTGAACACAATTTTCAGTGCTGGTGTATCATCTCCTCCATGTTCATAATAATCAAACATCAACATCAAACAGGGGGATTGCTGAGCTTCTGGGAAGATAACTCAGAAGGGACTTTCTGGGTTCCACATGCTGTTGTCAGGCCACAGCTGGTCGCTGGATGTGCGCAATTCTAATTACTGCGGTTGACTTTACGGTCAATAAACGAATAATAATTGTACATTTTGGAGGATTGATTTCGGACTCTTTCTTTCTTCTTTCTTTTATCCTTTCTTTTAGCCTTTTCCCGTTCTCGAGAGTCGCCACAGCGAATCATCTGATTCGCACATTTGATTTGGCATGGGTTTTTACGTCGGATGCCCGTCCTGTCACAACCCTTTAGCAAGGGACAGAAACACGCTGACGGCTTTGCGTCTTTACGTCTTTACGAAAGTCAGCAATGGTTCTTTTACATGAACCTCTCACCATAGACAGTGAGGAACATGGCCCGCCTTTGATAACCCAGTTAGCTGCACTGGGGGGGACACTGACAACCCTGTGCGGACTCGAACCCCCAACCTTAGGATCAGCGATCCAGCGCCCTATCCACTAGACCATCACTGCCCCGATTTTGGACTCACTATACTTAATATAACTTTACTGTACTCCATAATTTTTACAAACATTCCATGCACCAAGACTCTCACACCAAAGTCTGATGAGAAGCATCGAAAGAATTTATGGTAGGTTTTGAAAGGCATCATAATTGGATAATAAACACTATGTGGTGAAGTAATTATTGCCTTCAGGACTTTCGGCTATGTCCATTGCCAAGAGGGGCATGAAATCAAGGACCGAGTCATGTAATCTCAACAGACAAACTTTGGTTGTAGATTGAATTATACCTTCGCGCTTGGTTGCTTTAATTGTAGCATTGACATTAGATGTGCCCTCTACTACAAGTCAGTTCTTGAACTTCCTGCTCTGCATGATCTTCCCCAATCAACTGTAAATGCTATTGTTGTGAAACGCAAGTGTGTAGGAGCAGGAACAGCTCAACCATGACATGGCAGACCGTAAAAAGACAGAGCGCGGGTGTCAAGTACTCGAGACTATGTTTTGTTGCATCACTCACTACAGAGATAACTGGCTCTGAAAGCTATACAGGGCAAACGGTGTGTGAAGGATCATCATGAAATGATTTTTTTTTTTCTCAGCCAAGAAGCTGTACACAAGTGTAAAAATCACTGTCTCAGTTTTGGTCGTGTTTATGCAGCCGCCGTTGGACTTTGGATCAGTGGAAACATGTTCTCTGGAGTAATGAATCACACTTTACTATCTGACAGCTTTACTGCCGGATCTGGATCAGTTGTTGCCAGGATAATATTACCTACCTGAACGCTTCAGTCTACGAGTGAAGTTTGGTTGAGAAGCGATAATGGTCTGGGACTGGTCTCAAGGTTTGAACTTGAGAGTTCGGGTGAAGGGTAAACGTAAATGCTACGGAAAACAAAAATATTTTCGACAATTTATGCTTTCACATTTGTGCCAACCGTTTGCAGGAGGCCAGTTCCTGTTCCAGCATGACTGTGACTCTGTACACAAAGTGAGTTCTTATAGCATTTAGTGTTGAGGAACTCCAGTGTCCTGCATATGGTGCTAACCTAAACCCCACAGAAGACACATGGCTTGAATCGGCTGAACTGGACTGTGAGCCACGCCTTCTCATCCAGCAGTGCCTCAACCTGTCGATGCTCCTTTGACTAAATGAAAAGCACTTGGAGTCTTCTCAGGTACTTGGAGATGGTTATATCCACCAACGGAAAGGTGTCCACATAGTTCTGGCAACGTGCCATGTTTTTTATGAGCAATAACAGTGTTCTGGAGCTATTTTAAGTTTTAGCATTGCTCTAAATATAATCCGCTTTGTATTTTGTTTATTTGATTAAAACAGTATATTTTTTGAACTTGAGAAAACTATTTTAGAATTTATTAGTGTTTAATTTATTTTATACTGTACAAGAGAATATTTACAGTTTCTTTTAATAAAAGAAGGAATTATTTCTGTACAAAAATCAATTTACACAAACTAGTTCCCATTACTATATAACTTACACTGAAAAAGATATAAACAAATACTCCTCTCTCTCTCTCTCTCTCTCTCTCTCTCTCTCTGGTTTTCTAGCATTTTTGTTTCTGTTGTAAAATACTATGACAAAAAATGTAAATTAAAAAAATTAATAAACAAATAAATATTAATAATAATAATAAAAATAATGGAAATTATACTAGTAGTAGGATTTAGCAGTTCGGCCAATGAGTGAGTGATTGATGAGTAATAAATAAATAAATAAATACATGGAAAAAAATCATAATAAAACAAAAATGTCAAATGTTTAAAAAAGGGCGATTTGCTACTTGTTGCAGAAAATTGTGGGACAAATGGCTGTTTTAAATTCTTCTTGTCACGATCACATCAGTCACCTTCCTTTGTTTCCTTTACTTAAATACCAACACCTTTACATACAGATTCACTTACAGATGCCACTATTGTCAGACCTGCTATTATAAAATTTGGATATGATGCATTTGAACGCACAACACTGGTATGAAATGGGTGACTGCATATTACTTTTAAATAATTTTTTCAACTGTAGTGAGTTATTTTATCATTATGCGGAAAAAAGACCATCATTATAAATACTACACTCACTCTTTCCATTTCAGACTGTTTCTGAGACTAAAGCAGTATTTTAGAACCTAACTCCACCCTGCTGTTTGATTCCATTGCCTGATTTGCCAAACTGAACCACACACACGTGTACACACACACACACACACACACACACACACACACACACGTGTACACAGACACACATTTCAAATTAATTCAAGCAGATGTGGCTAGGCTCACATCTGGACACGGACGCACACACACACACACACACACACACACACACACACACACACACACACACACACACACACACACACATCTTTCCTTTAAAGCAAATAAAAGTACATTAAATTGCTACAACCATATTGAACCACTGTATATGAAATTTAATCCTAAGGCTTCGAAAATATTAATGTGTGATTAATCCTTGTTGTGAACATGCACATAATATAAATTATGGAAAAACCATATTTTAAGTACTATATTCCTATCAGTTTTATATAATACGCAGTAATTTTAACAGTGATTCATTTCAAATTACCACACACACATGTACACACACACACACACACGTACTGTATACACACACACACACACACACACACACACACACACACACACACACACACACACCTACCTATATTTACATACAGTGGTACAAGCGGCCACTTCTAGATTTGTTTCTCGTAATGTAAGTATAATATAATATATGTATATATATTATTATATACTGTATATATAATATGTATAATAATTTGTTTCTCATAATGCAAGTGAAATACAGTAAGTGCAATCAGGAAGTGAACTCAATCCACTCTGCTGAGCATTATGCAGTCACTCACCTGTAAATAACTTGTCTTGATTTGCATTACTGTATTTTTATATTGTTATTTTGTCTGAATGACTATCTATCTATCTATCTATCTATCTATCTATCTATCTATCTCTTTCTCTCTCTCTCTCTCTCTCTCTCTCTCTCTCTCTCTCTATATATATATATATATATATATATATATATATAATGCAGCCATGAGGTGGGGGGGCACTAACCAGTGTCTCTCCCCCTCATGCCGGTCCCAAGCCCGGAGAAATGCAGAGGGTTGTGTCAGGAAGGGCATCCGACGTAAAACCAATGCCAATTATTGATTATGCAAATCAAAAGTATTACCTCCATACCGGATCGGTGGAGGCCCGGGTTAACAACGACCGCCATCAGTGCTGTCAATCAACAGGGTGCTGATGGAAATTGGACTACTGTTGGTCGAAGACGTCAAGAAGGAGAGGTGGGAGGCGTGTCCGTGAGGCAGAGAGAGAAGAGGAAAGGCATGAGTCTAGGACTGAGAGTGGGGACTTTGAATGTTGGAACTATGCACAGAAAAGGTAGAGAGCTGGTTGACATGATGCAGAGGAGGAAGGAGGACATACTGTGTGATCAGGAGACCAGGTGGAAAGGTAGCAAAGCTAAAAGCTTAGGAGCAGGGTTTAAGCTATTTTATCACGGTGTGGATGGGAAGAGAAATGGAGTCGGAGTCATCTTGAAGGAGGAGTTTGTCAGGAATGTTCTAAAAGTGAAAAGAGTGTCAGACAGAGTGATGAGTCTCAAGTTAGAAATTGAAGGTGTAATGCTCAATGTTGTTAGTGCTTATGCCCCACAGGCAGGATGTGAGCTAGAAGAGAAGGAGAGATTCTGGAGTGACTTAGATGAAGTGATGCAGAGTACCCCCAGAGGTGAAAGAGTGGTCATAGGTGCAGACTTCAATGGACATGTTGGGGCAGGCAACAGAGGGGACGAGGAAGTGATGGGCAGGTTTGGTATCCAGGACAGGAACGCAGAAGGACAGATGTTGATAGATTTTGCAAAAAGGATGGAAATGGCTGTGGTGAATACTTTCTTTGAGAAGAAACAGGAGCATAGGGTGACTTATGAAAGCGGAGGTAGGCGCACACAGGTAGACTACATCTTGTGCAGGCGATGTAATTTGAAGGAAGTCAGTGACTGCAAAGTCATCGTGGGTGAGAGTGTTGCCAAACAGCATAGGATGGTGGTGTGCAGGATGACTCTGATGGTGAGAAAGGTGGAATAGGCAAAGGCAGAGCAGAAGACAAAGTGGTGGAAGCTGAAAAAGGAAGAGTGTCGTGTTGTCTTCAAGGAGGAGTTGAAACAGGCTTTGGGTGGCCAGGAAGTGCTTCCAAATGACTGGACAACCACAGCAAATGTGATCAGGGACACAGGTAGGAGAGTACTTGGTGTGTCCTCTGGAAGGAAAGTAGATAAGGAGACTTGGTGGTGGAATGAGGAAGTGCAGGAGTGTGTACAAAGGAAAAGGTTAGCCAAGAAGAAGTGGGACATTGAGAGGACCGAAGAGAGTAAACAGGAGTACAGGAGACACAGCGTAAAGGCGAAAGTAGCAGTGGCTAAGGCCAAACAGAGGGCGTATGATGACTTGTATGATAGGTTGGATAGTAAAGAGGAGAAAATGATCTATACAGGTTGGCACAGCAGAGAAATAGAGATGGGAAGGACGTGCAGCAAGTTAGATTGATAAAGGACAGAGAGGGAACTGTATTGACTAATGACAGAAGTGTGCTGGGAAGATGGAAAGAGTACTTTGAAGAGCTGATGAATGATGAAAATGAGAGAGAAAAAGAGTAGAAGAGGTAACCATTGAGGAGCAGGATGTAGCAAAGATCAGTAAGGGTGAAGTGAGAAGGGCATTGAAGAGGATGAAGAATGGAAAGGCAGTTGGTCCTGATGATATACCTGTAGAGGTATGGAAGTGTCTAGGAGAGGTAGCAGTAGATTTTCTGACAAGAACATTCAACAAGGTACTAGAGAGTGAGCAGATGCCGGAGGAGTGGAGGAGAAGTGTGCTGGTGCCCATTTTTAAGAACAAGGGAGACGTGCAGAGTTGCAGCAACTACAGAGGGATAAAGTTGATGAGCCATACGATGAAGTTATGGGAAAGAATAGTGGAAGCTAGACTAAGGGCAGAGGTGAGCATTTGTGAACAACAGTTTGGTTTCATGCCAAGAAAGAGCACCACAGATGCAATGTTTGCCTTGAGGATGTTAATAGAGAAGTACAGAGAAGGTCAGAGGGAGCTACATTGTGCCTTTGTGGATCTGGAAAAAGCATATGACAGGGTGCCAAGAGAAGAACTGTGGTATTGCATGAGGAAGTCTGGAGTGGCAGAGAAGTATGTTAGAGTGGTGCAGGACATGTATGAGAGATGTAAGACAGTGGTGAGGTGTGCTGTCGGTGTGACCGATTTAATTCAAGGTGGAGGTGGGACTGCATCAAGGGTCAGCTCTGAGCCCCTTCTTGTTTGCTATGGTGATGGACAGGCTGACAGACGAGGTGAGACAAGATTCCCCATGGACTATGATGTTTGCAGATGACATCGTGATCTGTAGTGAGAGCAGAGAACAAGTGCAGGAAAATCTAGAGAGGTGGAGGTATGCCCTGGAAAGGAGAGGAATGAAGGTTAGCCTCAGAAAATCAGAATACATGTGTGTGAATGAGAAGGACCCAGGAGGAACGGTGATGTTACAGGGAGCAGAGATAACGAAGGTGGAGGATTTTAAGTACTTAGGCTCAACAATCCAGAGCAATGGAGAGTGTGGAAAAGAGGTGAAGAAGCGTGTGCAGGCAGGCTGGAATGGTTGGAGAAAAGTATCCGGTGTGATGTGCGATAGGAGAGTGTCAGCAAGAATGAAGGGAAAAGTGTACAAGATGGTGGTGAGGCCAGCGATGTTGTATGGCTTAGAAACAGTGGCGCTGAGGAAAAGGCAGGAGGCAGAGCTGGAGGTAGCGGAGATGAAAATGTTGAGGTTCTCCTGGGAGTAACGAGGATGGATAGGATCAGAAATGAGTATATCAGAGGGACAGCCCACGTAAGATGTTTTGGAGACAAAGTCAGAGAGGCTAGATTGAGATGGTTTGGACATGTACAGAGGAGGGATAGTGAGTATATTGGCAGTAGGATGCTGAGGTTGGAACTACCAGGCAGAAGGCCTCGAGGAAGACCGAAGAAGAGATTTATGGACGTGGTGAAGGAAGACATGAAGGTCGTTGGAGTCAGAAAAGAAGATGCGGAGGACAGGGTGAGGTGGAGGCGGATGATTTGCTGTGGCGACCCCTGAAGGGAGCAGCCGAAAGTAAAAGAAGAAGAAGAAGATATATATATATATATATATATATATATATATATATATATATATTTATTTATTTTTTTTTTCCCCACCCGTACTTGTTGGTCTGTTTGTTAGTGTGCAATATTACACAAAAGGTTGTGTACAGAATTTTCTCTAGAGTAGGGTAGGCCGCAAATAACAAACCTTCAAATTTGAGAGGTAATCCATACATGTCATCATACTTTAAAAAAAAAATCAATAGTTGTCAATACATAAAAATAAAGTGTGAATGACTCTTCATCAGATGGCCACTAGTGGGAGACATTTCAACCTAAATATTACCAACTAATAATGAAACCTGCAGTCTTGGGCAGATTTTTCAGGTTAATGAAAGCACTTGCCACCTGTCCCTTGCTAAAAGGATTGTGACAGTAAGGGTATCCGACGTAAAAACCTTGCCAAATCAAATGTGTGAATTAGATGATTCGCTGTGGTGACTCTCAAGAACGTGAAAAAGCCAAAAAGAAAAGAAGAAGAATGAAGGCACTTGTCACGATAATTCATTTATGTCTGATGGAGGTACCTTGCACTATCCTGCCTCATCCAGCCATTCATAACAAAACTAACTTAATTTATTACTATGGATGGAAACAAACAAAAATAATTGCATCTGAGAGATTTAATTAAAAAAATTCCTCAGATAAGATCAACTACAGTGACTTATAGATCAGGAATTTACCCACAATGCTTAAAGTCTTGGCACATCCGCAGTGTTTTCCAGTGTTTCCAGAGAATACATGTTGGTAATAACATCAATACAAAACAAACAAAAAAGTAGACTACTTAGGCCACACCTGTTTAAGGTTGAAATCAGAAATACAGAAACAGATACAGGTATATATAATGCCACTGCGCTACACCCTGCTTTAACCCACTGACAGACTAAAGCAAAAAGCAATTTTCCAGCTTCACTTATGGTGTAAATAAGGGGTGAGTCAGATTCTCCTGTTTTTATATGTGGGCCACAAAAACACTGCCACCTGGTTCGCTGAATTAATGGATTTGCCACTGTATTTGAGTCGCACAAACAAAAAAGCAACAGGGGCTCAATTCGTACGAATTTCTAACTCAATCCAAGCAGACTGCCAGTGATTGTGCAAATTATTCTGTCTTTTACATCAGCTCAAGTTTCTTGAGAAAAAGAGAAAGGTAAGTTTACCTGGTGGTAGTGAAGAGGCCGTATATCAGCGGGTTCTTTGGGTCTTTGCCATGCTGAATGAAGATGTCCTCTGTGGGGAAATGAGCACATGCTTAGAATAGTAAAACATTTTACACCTCCTAGCATGATATAGTTCTCAACAACCACCTTCTGTAAAAATGTCTTCATGTGAAAGTATCCATATTAATACTTTTCTGCCATATAGAACCTCGATTGAAGATATATATATATGTGTGTGTGTGTGTGTGTGTGTGTGTGTGTGTGTATATATATATATATATATATATATATATATATATATATATATATGTGTGTGTGTGTGTGTGTGTGTGTGTGTGTGTGTGTGTGTGTGTGTGTGTATATATATATATATATATATATATATATATATATGTGTGTGTGTGTGTATGTGTGTGTGTATATATATATATATATATATATGTGTGTGTGTGTGTGTGTGTGTGTGTGTATACACACACACACACACATACATATATATATATATATATATATATATATATATATATATATATATATATATACACACACACACACACACACACACACACACACACACATATATATATATATATATATATATATATATATATATATATATATATATATATATATATATATATATATATATACACACACACACACACACACACACACACATATATATATATATATATATATATATATATATATATATATATATATATATATGTATGCATGTATCCTGCAGGTATGGAGAGCAGCAGAAGTGTGAGCTGTTAAGTGTGATGGAGTGAGTCAGTGAGAAAAAGACTGTAGAGAACTGGAGGTTGTGGATGAAAGCAAAGGTGTTTCTCCTGCATAAACACGGTGAAGGAAAACAATTAACATTTCATCTCTGTTACACTCTCTTTCTTTGCAAACAAACTTGCACAATCAGACATACTTGTGGTTTCATATGTGCTCTCTCACTCCAAATTTGCACACACACACACACACACACACACACACACACACACACACACACACACACACACACACACATTGATCAGAAAGCACGTTGGTACATATCCGCATTCTCATAGTTTTACCATTTCAGATATGATCAAGACTCTCTCTCTCTCTTACTCTCTCTCTCTCTCTCTCTCTCTCTCTCTCTCTCTCTCACACACACAAACTTGATTCACAGTATACACAGTATAAACTAGAGGACGCTTAATGATGATGATAATAATAATAATAATAATAATACTAACTGTCACCTTGAGGAACCATGGGTGTTGGAATACAGCAAAGCCACGTCAGAAAACGTTAACTCACCATTGCTGTATCTCATTACTTCGGACTGCCTGAAGAAAACAATAAAAATGTCCAAATCTAACACAGCTCCAGGACCTGACGGCATTCAAAATCGGTTTTGGAAACTGTTCCCCTGTGTCCAACCACATCTGCTCACTTGTTTTAACTCTTTGATGGACACAGGAGATGTCCCTCCTTGGTTCTGTAAAGGTCGCACAATACTCCTCCCAAAGAAAGGAGACTTGACAGATCCTAAAATTTCCCGCCCTATTACCTTCCTGAATACTATGGACAAAATCCTTACAGGGTGTTTGACAAATCTCGTGTCATCCTATTGCTCTTCCAATTAAATTATTTATCCGGAGCAAAAGGGAGCCAGAAAGGGATGTTGGGGATGCAAGGATCAGTTATTGGTCCAGAAAATGATACTTGAAGAGACTAAAACTTAGCACCGCAACCTCTCAGTGTGCTGGATTGACTACAAAAAAGCGTCCGACTCTGTCCCTCATGAATGGATTCTGAAGTGTTTGCAATGTGTTGGCCTACCTGAGCGATTACTCAATTTACTCAAGTCTTTGATGAGTTGCTGGTCAATTCATCTTGAGATGTCCTCACAAGCTCAAGCTAAGACGTCAGAACCTATTTCAATTCAGAGAGGACTATTCCCGGGGGATTCTTTCAGTCCTCTGCTTTTTTGTTTGTCACTTAATCCCTTGAGTTTTTTTGCTCGATCAGGAGGAAGGTTATCATCCAGGACCTCCACAGCACAGATGCCCAACACCTCTCACTCATCTCCTTTACATGGATGCCATCGAGCTGATTGCCAAAGGAGATTCCAAGTTGAAGAAACAAATTCTCCTTGTCGAGTCCTTTTCACAAGATATCGGTATGACTTTCGGACTTGATAAATGTAACATTCTTCATTTAAAATGTGGAAAGGTAATCAATGATGGATCAGTTGAGTTACATGGAGGAGGGGTGATTGAGCATCTCATGGAAGGCCAATCGTTCACCTATTTGAGGATGCAAGTTCGGGACAAGCTCCAGAATGTCCACATAAAAGACAAACTTCGGGCCGAGTACAAATATCATCTAAAAAAGATCTGGAGTTCAGAGCTAAACGCTAGAAACAAGGTCCAAGCCACAAATACTTACGCAGTGCCTGTCCTTTCTTACTCTTTTGGTGTTGTTGATTGGACAAAGGACGACATCATGGGTCTTGATCGCCTTACAGGAAGGATCGTGTCTGTCAACCGAGCTCACCTCTATCAATCATTTATATTTATCAATCAATTCCGGGGGACGAGGTTTGATTAATGTGGAGGCACTTCATGATCGTATTTTATTGTGTACTTTTGTACATATTTATTTATCTGATGATCCTCTTGTGAAGCAGATCAAGACCCACGATGAAAGCAAGGACTTCCATAGTTATCTTAAACGCGCCAAGGCTGCTGGACAGAATCTCAACGTCAATGTTGATTTTGTCGATGGCGACGTACTGCTGGATGGAACATCTATGTGTGTCAACCGGGTGAAGTCTTTCATAAAATCTGCTGAGTCGTCATTTCAAGGAAAAACTGTCTGGAAAACCACGACATCGTGTTTATGTGCAGTGTGTTGGGCGGAACAGTAATCCTTCAGACTCCTTTGGCTTGGATGAAGTCGACTGGTCTGAAAAGTGAAACTGAGGCTTTCTTTATGCTACTCAGGACCAGTCACTTCCAACACGCAATCGTCAACGTAATATTATAATGGAAAATGTAAATCCCAAATGTCGTTTGTGTCGTGAACTGAGTGAAACTGTCCAACACCTTGTCAATGGTTGTCCTGTTTTGGCACAAACGTCTTATCTGAAAAGACATGATGGCATGGCACGCTCCTTTTATTATCGTCTCCATCATGAGTGTGGTTTTGACTCAGAGGTCCATCCTTGGTATGACCCTGATCATGTCCAGGGTGTCATGGAAAATGATCATTTCAAGCTTCTTTGGAATCGGCCCATATACAGCCTGAGGAGAATTGAAGCCAACAAACCTGATCTTGTCCTTTTTGATAAAGCCAATGGAATTATTAATATTATTGAATTTTCTGTCCCTTTTGACAGCAGTGTGATTGACAAGATTCAGGAGAAGCATATGCAGACCTCGCCTTTGAAATGTCTCGCTTGTATCCAAAGTACAAAGTCGTCCGACTCCCCATTGCTCTCGGCGCCCTCGGTTTGGTACCTCCTGATCTATTAACACAGATCAAGAGTGTGCCTGGGTTTGCGACCGGGAGCACAGACATTCTCACAGCCTGGGCAATGCAGAAGGCTGCAGTGTTGGAGAGTCTCCATATTCTCCGGAAAGTTCTTGGTGGGTTTGAGAAGGCAGTGCTTCCTGGGAGAAGTCCCATTCGCTGTCTCGGCTATGTGTGGAGAGGGTGACAGCCCTGAGCTGATGATGAGCCGAACCAGCCTGACCGTGCCAGGATCACCTGATCCCTCTTTGCTGCATATAAATCTTTACTGTCAATAATAATAATAATAATAAAAGTAATTTGTGGACAGCATGGTGGCATAGTCTGCCTCACAGCAGTAGGTTCAAGTCCTGGCTCGGCTGGGGATTTTCTATGTGGAATTTGCATGTCCACCCCATGATTGTGTGTTTCCTCCCACAGTCCAAAGACAGACACATTAGGCTAATAGGCTGTTCCAAATTGTCCCTTTTTCTGAGTGCGAGTATGAATGGATGTGTTTAATCCACTTTTTTTTCTTCCCCTTCTTTTATTCCTCTTTTTTCATTCTTTGTCTTTTTTATTCTGCAGATTATATCTCAGTCTCATATCGATGCTGAATTGGTGGCTTGAAAGTAAAAAAAAAAAAATGTTTTAAATCACAACACTTGAGCAACCATCTCATCTCTATGTTTTTTTTAATGAATAAAGTCTAAAAAGTTATCTTTTTTCCCCTGCCCCCTCTTTCCTCCCTCTTTCTTTCCCCTTCACTGTCCCTCAGCTTCATTTGGAAACCACAGTTGTGGCAGATTCTCTAAACAAAAAGCCCATTTTTCCTGAAAGTGAGATAGTTTTGTCTGACCTACTCTTATTCACCCCCTGTCCTACCAGTATACTACCCTACCATCCCTGTAAACAACCCCGTCTCATCCTCCCACTCTCCCTCCTTCCCTCCCTCCTGTCTGAACTAATCTATCTGCCCCACATCCAGGCAAGCTGGAGACAGGATGAGGGCAACACACAAACACACACACACACACACACACACACACACACACACACACACACACACACACACACACACACACACACTAAAACAGTTCCAAATCTTTCACAGTCGCACATAGATGAACACAACTACTGGTGACAATAGAGTAATCCCAGACATGTTTCAGACAAACAACCAAAAAAATCTCACCACTTCCAAACCACAAGCCACTAAAATCCATTAAAAAATCTCGAAATCTTAAACCACACATATTCAAACACACACAGACAACATTAACTCGCTGAACTTGAACAATGGAAAATTTTCTTGCATCACACATACTAATACCTACATGCACACATTACAAACAATAAACATTCAAATAAACATTTTCATTTAAAAAATCTCTCGAAATCATCCAGTGACTTGGGTCCTCTCCTCTGCACTCTCCTCTTCAGCGCACTCCACGGGTTTTCAATGCGGTTGAGGTCTGAGGACTGAGATGGCTATGGGTCGAGCTTGATTCTATGTCTGGTGAATCATTTCTGTGCAGATTTGGCCACATGAGTAGGATCATTATCTTGCTGACAGTGACATCCCATCTTCAGCTTTCGGACAGAGGCCACCATATTTTAATTTAAACTGTCCTGGTATTTCAAAGCGTTTATGATGCTACGCACTGTAGCAAGGTTCCTAGGGCCTCTGGAAGAGAAATAGGCCCAAAGCACCACTGATCCTCCCTCAGACTTCCCAGTGGACATGAGGTGCTTTTCTGCATAATCATCTTTTGTGTTCCGCCAGACCCACTTAAGAGTGTTTGTTGCCAAAAAGCTCTATCTTGCTCTCATCTGATCAAAGCACACGGTTCCAGTTGAAGTCCCAGTACCGCTTAGAGAACTCCAGATGTTTGCGTTTATGTTTGTGAATGAGAAAATGTTTTTTCCATGCATGCTGCCCAAACAACTTGATGTCAAGTAGATGGTGCCTGATGGTTGTTTTGGACATTTGTGACCCCAAGATACTCCCATTTGTTGCAATTCTTTAACAATGAGCTTTGAAGAACTTTTTATTTCTCTTTCCATCCTCCTCATTGTCCGTGGTGGCAAAATAACCTTGCGGCCTCATCCAGGCTTGTTTACCATAGTTCCAGGTGTGTTAAACTTCTTAATGATTCCTCTGACAGTTGGAATGGACAGGTGCAGGTGAGGGACTGTGTGTGTGTGTGTGTGTGTGTGTGTGTGTGTGTGTGTGTGTGTGTGTGTGTGTGTGTGTGTGCACGCGCATGTGTGTGTGTGTGTGTGTGTGTGTGTGTGTGTGTGTGTGTGTGTTTGTGTGTTTGTGTGTGTGTGTGTGTGTGTGTGTTTGTGTGTGTGTGTGTGTGTGTGTGTGTGTGTGTGTGTGTGTGTGTGTGTGTGTGTGTGCGTGTGTGCTGATCATGTATTCTTAGTAGAGTTAAAATCTTACAAATGTTTCTGCAAGATTAAAAGCCTGAGCCATAAAATACAGTTGGAATGACACACAAACATGAACACAGTTCACACAAACATGAACAAAGGTGGAACGACAGCATCATCCCTCCTAGCCAATGGGAAGTCAGCGAGGCGGGATGTTGAGAGATAGTCAATGCGAGGGAGCTGCGTCATCCCTCCTAGCCTATGGGACGCCAGCGGGGCGGGATGTTGGGAGATAACCCATGGGATTGAGCTGCGTCATTCCTCCGAGCCAATGGAAGGCCAGCGGGGCGGGATGTTTGAAAGTTTGGCACTTTTCGTAAGAAGAATTTGTTTCGTATACAGAGGAAAAAAATTAAGGAAAATGTTTTTGATATACTGGATTTTTCGTAGTCAGGGGTTTTCGTAAGAAGAGGGCCGATTGTATATACTGTGTGTATATATATATATATATACTTGTGTGTGTTGTGTGTGTGTGTGTGTGGGGGGGGCACTGGTGTCCCAGTGGTAAGGTGCTGAATTACTGATCCTATGGTCTGGAGTTTTGGCCACACTAAAGATGGTTATCACTGCTGTTCCCCCAGTGTAGCTAACTGGGTTATCAAAGGCCAGCCATGTCTCTCATTGTCTGTGGTAAGAGGCATGCAAAAGAACATTGCTGACTTTCATCAAAAGTAGCTGTAAAGCTGTCACCGTGTTTCTGCCCTGCAATGGCCTGACAAGCTGTCCTGGGTGTAGTCTGCCCTTGGCCAGACTTGTCTGAGATGGGCTACACAAACATATATATATATTTGTGTGTGTGTGTGTGTGTGTGTGTGTGTGTGTGTGTTTAATTAATGGATAGAGTTACGAAATGCTGTGCTATGGTAGGATCTTTAAATAATTGTAATAAAATTTAATGAAAATGTATACACATTACGCTAAGTTTCTATTAATACATCATGTGGTACATTACTCAGAGTTTTACTGTTTTGTGCTTATTTCGAGAATAAAAATACACGGCATGTTTGTAGTCATTCAGACAAAGTGCATATTTCTGAGGCCAATAATGATACCATAATCATGCACATTTCACAAATGGTACACCTGTGTATTGTGTGAATTATTTCACATCGTCTTATCTCCTTCCGTCCATTTGATCACCAGTTGACTGAAATGTGCACACTGAACCACGCTCACACACTCGACTGTGGTTTTCCTTTTAATAGCGTCAATGCACAGATGGCTATTCAAACTGGAGCAGAAACAAGTTCACTCAATCAAGACTTAATTCAAAATGCAAGTGAGGAAAATTAATCTGTGTAACTAAATAAAGTCGGCGCATTCTGTTGCCGTGAAAAAGTCATTATGAGAGAACCAGCCCACAGATGCCATTTCACATTAAAAGCAGGTTTGATTTTAGTCAAGCTTTAATTAACCATATTGTAAGTTCCATCCCCATTCGAGATAAATATTAAAAACGCATAAATACACAGTTTCTGTACTTTCCTAACTGACATATTTAAATTACTTTCTTGGATCTTCTGGATCGTTACATCATCTCTCCAAATGCAACCGATCTTAAGAGAATATTTTAAACTTTAAGCCTCATTAACTTGTTTACCCAAAACATACTTTATTTATTTTACTCACTCATTTGTTAAATTGCTTAATCTTGCGACTCGGCTCACTTAATTCAGGCATGGTACACCCTGAACAGCCTGACAAACCATCACTGGCGACAGATGCACAGCTATTTACACTCACATCCACACCTCGGAGCAAATTAGAGCAGCTAAAGCAGCCAATTATCCTCTTGTGCATATTTTGAACTGTGGGAGGAAACTAGAGTACCAGGATGAAACCCATGCAAACACAGGCAGAATATACAAACCACACAGGCAAGCACAGTGTGTGGCAGTTGTGGGCTGGTGGTATAGGGTGCTGGATTGCTGATCCTAAGGTTGGGGGTTCGAGTCCCACTCTCCACAAGGTTGTCACCGTCCCCCCCAGTCCAGCTAACTGGGTTATCAAAGGCCAGTCATGTCTCTCACTGTCTATGGTGAGAGGTTCATGTAAAAGAACCATTGCTGACTTTCGGCAAGAGTAGCTGCAAAGCTGTCAGCGTGTTTCCGCCCCTTGCTAAAGGGTTGTGTCAGGAAGGGCATGCGACTTAAAAACCTATGCCACATCAAATGTGTGAATCATAGATTCAATGGGGCGACCCCTGAGAAAAAGGGAACAGCCGAAATGAAAAGAAGAAGAAGAAGACAGGCAAGCACCCAGGACTCGAAAACCAGGATCTTCTTGTCGTGAGGTGGACATGATAACTATTATTGTTTTTTAATTCAGGTTTTTTTTTTTGTTTATTTTGTTACCCCCTCCCTAATTTAGTCTTATCCAATTCCCACCCATCATGTATTGCCTTCCCTCACCACCAAACAGGGAGGGGCAAAAGTATACACATGCCTCCTCCATGACATGCAGTGCTAGCCACCCGCATCTTTCTGAACTGCTGCTCATGCATATTTTGTATAAGCAAGGCCCTTATCATTCATTTCATCATTTTCTGTAACCGCTTCATCCTAATTAGGGTCACGGGGAGGCTGGTGCCCATCCCAGCCAACTCAGGGCAAGGGCAGAGTACACCCTGGACAGCTCGCCAGGCCATCGCAGGGTGGAAACACGCTGACGGCTTTGCAGCCTACTCTTTTTACGAAAGTCAGCAATGGTTCTTTTACATGCCTCACACCATAGACAGTGAGAGACATGGCCGGCCTTTGATAACCCAGTTAGCTGCACTGGGGGGGGGGACAGTGACTACCTTGTGGAGAGTGGGACTCAAACCCCCAACCTTTGGATCAGCGATCCGGTGCCTTATACCACTAGACCACCACTGCCCCTCCTTATCATTCAATTGTATAAAAATGATAATTGTAAGTGTTGCTCAGGTTAAGTGTGTCTGCCAAATGCCGCTGTCCCTAAGAGCAGTTCTATTCTTTTTCAGGACAAATATAAAAATCTCTTGTCTGTAATAAGAGACTATAGTGGTAAGACTGTAGTGTATTTTTGCATAAATATAACTTAAAATACCAACAGAGTTTATTTTTACATAAAAATTACTACAGATACAGAATACCCAATTAAACAAAGGAGACACAAAAAAATGTCCTCGATATTTATTTATTGAGTTAAATGATCCAATATGGCCTATCTGATAGGTAAAGATACGTGAATCTCGAGAATTAGCAGTTGCTTTGAAGGTCAAATTCAAGTCAAGTGTTTTTAATCAATGGGACGATAATCAGGTGTGATTGGGCGCCATTTAATTTAAAGAATAGCAATCTATCAAAGTCTGAGCTTTACAATGGACTTTTATAAGAGTGTATCATGGAAATGAGATTTCTGGGATGCTGCAGCCTATCTCAGTCAACACCGGGCGAAGGCGTTTTACAGCCAGTTCATACACACAACCATTCACACTCACACCTAGGGGCAATTCATAAAAGAGAATCATTCTACGTCTTTAGATTGTGAGAGGAACCTGGAATACCCAGAAAAAAACTCACGCAAGCACAGCTAGAACATACCAATTCCACACAGAAACACATAAACCGAGGAACTCAAGATAGACTGATGGGTAGAACCACTACGTCCAAGGAGATTTCCAGTGACTTTATAAAAGTTACTCATCAAGTTGCAAACCCAATGAATTTGGTCCAACACACTGTCAGACAGAGACAGAATACATGTGTGTGAACGACAAGGACCCAAGAGGAACGGTGAGGTTACAGGGGGCAGAGATAAAGAAGGTGGAGGATTTTAAGTACTTAGGCTCAACAATCCAGAGCAATGGAGAGTGTGGAAAAGAGGTGAAGAAACATGTGCAGGCAGGTTGGAATGGATGGAGAAAAGTGTCCGGTGTGATGTGTGATAGGAGAGTATCAGCAAGAATGAAGGGAAAAGTGTTCAAGACGGTGATGAGGCCAGCGATGTTGTATGGTTTAGAGACAGTGGCCCTGGGGAAAAGACAGGAGTCAGAGTTGGAGGTAGCAGAGATGAAAATGCTGAGGTTCTCTTTGGGAGTAACGAGGATGGATAGGATCAGAAACAAGTACATCAGAGGGACAGCACATGTTAGATGTTTTGGAGACAAAGTCAGAGAGGCTAGATTGAGATGGTTTGGACATGTACAGAGGAGGGATAGTGAGTATATTGGTAGTAGGATGCTGAGGTTGGAACTATCAGGCAGAAGGCCCAGAGGAAGACCAAAGAGAAGATTTATGGATGTGGTGAAGGCGGACATGAAGGTCGTTGGAGTAAGAGTAGAAGATGCAGAGGATAGCGAGAGATGGAGGCAGATCATTTGCTATGGCGACCCCTGAAGGGAACAGCTGAAAGAAAAAGAAGACACTGTCAGACAGAGGAGAAAATTCATGGTCACTTTTACCATCTCCAGGAATGGTCAACCACCAAAAGTCTAGGCTGACTGCCCAACAACAAACAGCCTCACTTACAATGGTGACCGTTAGTATTCATGAGCCTACCATCAGGGGAACATTGTTCAACAATGATGTGCATATAGGCTTCAAGTTCTGCTTTACAGATAGGTTGCTGCTGCCCAAGTACAGTTTTTTAAAGATTACAGACAAGCCAGAAGCTGACTCTCAAAAATTTGTGAATGGATGAGACCAAAATTCTTAAACATAAGAACCCTGATAGAATTATAAGATATCAGTGATGGGATGAAATTCTTCTGAAATTGCGATTCTGTAATCCAGATTAATACAGTAGCATCTAGAGTAGCTCTAGCAACCCTTACAGTAGAATATACCACACACTGAGCATAGCATGGTCTACCCATACATCACAAGCTCTGCAACATGGGGGTCTCTGAACTACAACTACAGTACTGGGGCCTCATGGGAGATGTAGTTGTTCCAGGCAACAAAGCATGGTGTAAATATCACACTAATGGAATTTTCACAGACACACCGATGGCGCCGTGGGCACAAGATGACTATAATAGCGTTGCCATGGCTATGTAAGATTGAGCGATTTGAAGCTGGGAGTCGTTGTTATTGGAATATCTGGTCATGGAGACTTTAAGAGTATGAGATATTATATTTTAGTCTTTATATTATCATCAGAAAGGGCATGTCGATGCTGTTCAGACCTGCTCTCAGAGCCTTAACACTCCCGAGGGTAATTTGGGCTCCAAGTAGTAAACACAGATAATCGAAGCAATTAGTGCTTCAGTATCATTTAAATATTAGAGGCAGGTGTGTGAAAGTAAATTTAACATGCTCAAAAGTTCCAAACACAGTGTGACTAATAAACACAAACAAACAAACAAACAAAAAAAAAGCTGAAAAGCTAAAAAATGTGAACATTAGATATGGGTATTGCATTTAATTTAGTTGCTGGGAAACAAATCAGCTGATGAGTGGCTGGTAGTCCATTTCACTTTATTTAATCAGCTCAACCGGCCAATCCTGGCAGGTTATTTATTAAATACTCAGCTAATAAAACACTGCAAAGGCCTATATTGATCAATTAATATAATCACTGAAGAATTGTTTAGTCTAGGTACAACTTTTGCTTACAAAGACAGAGTGAAAAGAAACTGGTTTGTTTGAATGTGTGTGTGTGTGTGTGTGTGTGTGTGTGTGTGTGTGTGTGTGCGTGTGTGTTTGTCTGTGTGTGTGTGTGTGTGTGTGTGTGTGTGTGTGTGTGTGTGTGTGTGTGTGTGTGTGTGTGTGTGTGTGTGTGTTTGTTTGTCTGTCTGTGTGTATGCTTGTGTGTGTGTGTGTGTGTGTGTGTGTGTGTGTGTGTGTGTGTGTGTGTGTGTGTGCGTGTGCTTGAATGTGTGTGTGTGTGTGTGTGTGTGTGTGTGTGTGTGTGCTTGTATGTGTGTGTGCACAGTGCTTGAATGTGTGTGTGTGTGTGTGTGTGTGTGTGTGTGTGTGTGTGTGTGTGTGTGTGTGTGTGTGTGCGCTTGTGTGTGTGTGTGTGTGTGTGTGTGTGTGCTTGAATGTGTCTGTGTATGCGTGTGTGCGCTTGTGTGTGTGCTTGTGTGTGTGTGCTTGAATGTGTGTGTGTATGCGTGTGTGCTTGTGTGCGTGTACGTGTGCGTGTGTGTGTGTGTGTGTGTGTGTGTGTGTGTGTGTGTGTGTGTGTGTGTGTGTGTGTGTAAACACTGATCATGGAGCTATCATCCACCTTGCCATGTCTCTTAAGAAATAACTGCATCATATGATTTCTTTACGATATTTAAAACACACTTCACCTGGAATTATTTTGTGTATTATATTAATTTTGTTTTAATTATTCATTTCTATTGCGCTACTTACGCAGTCGGTCGAAGTGTGTCTGTAAGCCGTCAGGTCCAGTCACAGAACAGATCATTCGTGCTTTTTGATACGTACTCCACTTATTCACCAAACTGCGCTGGCCACCAATGTCATTCTACGTTAACAAATACACAAACACACAAACCTCAAGAAGCATTCCAAACCCAAACCCAGATGATCAGATCGTCACATCGATATTTTTTATGTAATCTGTGTGGGAAGTACTGCTCAAACATCTGCTCAGAAATCAGGCAGAAATGCAGACAAGCACGTCCACCTCCACATATGCAGGTAGATATGCAAGCACATAGTGCAAGAAGTGAAGGCACACACACACACACACACACACACACACACACACACACACACACATACACACACACACACACACACACCTTGCAGACACGAGCGACTCGAGCGTACAGGACTTTGCCGGCGGGCCCCTCAGCCTCCTGAGCACGCTCAGTGAAGAACAAGTAGACCTTATCATCTTCCTCATTATCGCTCTCCTTCATCATGGCCACACGCACAAACTCAGCATCTGAGACCAAGAGAGAAACAGAACGATGGCTGACAAAAAAGAAAGCGAAAAGGTTCACTGATTGAGAAGAAATGCAACTTATGATATGGAAACTTATTGTGTATCTGAGAATTTATGAAAGGATTAAACAACAGCTCTGGTGCTGTAGAAGAAAAACATCGATGACAGGGTGCTGTGATGTGACTTCGTGTGAAGCGGAGGTAGCGTTAACCACCCAGAGTGGATTATCACGGGATAGCCGAACGTGCTTTATTCCTTCTGTACCACAGTTCTTCTGTACTTCAATTGCATAAAGAATTTTTTTTTTCTGTTTGCTCAATTGCTACGTCTCTTTATTTCACCTCACTTCACTTTCTCTTGGAACTGTCAAAAGTTCACCATTCCTTTAAGCTTTATATCACATAACAAACCGTCGTGAGAGAGAGAGAAATGAAAATTAACAATGCGATATGAAAGTACAGGGATCCCTCACTTTCCGCGGTTACTCGGGACCGAGATCCCCACGCGACCACCGAATTCTGCGAAGTAAGATCAACCCCCTCCCCCCCACACTGATGTATACGTTCATGTATATATGTATACAATATCCATAAATATATATTAAATGCTATAAATGTATTATAAATAAAATTTATAATTAGACATTAAAAACTAATGCATAATATGTAAATAAAATATAAATACACACATATACAGATGCACGCGCACGCACTCAGATGCACACCTCACAAAAATGTAACTGGTTTTGATGGGAGGTTTTGGGCTGTTTTTCGTTTTGTGTCTGTTTTGTTTTTTGTTTTTTGTTTTTTGCATAATTGGCTTTGTTTTTGTGACATTTTCCTTAACTTTTTCCCCTATTCTTCCTTAATTTTAAAATTTCCTTGTTTTTTAATTTGATGAATATTTAAAAAAAAAAAAAAAAAAAACACGATGCACTGAAGCCGCATGAATTGAAGCGTGAAGTAGCGAGGGATCCCTGTGTATTAAAATAACAAGTTAAGAATTATGCACTGATGTGGATATCACTGAGAAGTCCCCGGGATAACATATTGAAACAATGGGGAATATGGTGATGTGCTGCTCATATTTTTAAAAACTTATTTAAGGTTTAAAAAGGTTTCGTATCTTTTACTTGGAAGAATATGAGGCCGATATTCATAGCATTCACTGTATTTTTTGAGATGGCATTCAGAATTGGTGACCATAATAATCTGTGAGATGTTTCTTCTGGCATTGTGATTCAAATATTATCTCACGTTTGCAAGGCGGTTAATTTACAAGTATTCAAAGACTATTCGCTGTTTATTCAGCGGCATCTGACAAGCCTGAGGTGAATAATAGTATTAGCGTACACTACTGTATATGGGAACAAAAAGATTTGAATAGAGCATTATCCACTCAGGATAATAAGCAATTATTGAATGAGGTGAAGGATGATAGAATGACGACTTTGTTGAGAATTATTTATTTGTGTTTTTGTTATCTGCCAAGGTCAAAGGTAAGACTGAACAATTCTCTATCATTCCGAAGCCAAATTCTATAACTCTTTTGTTACTCATTCAGAAAAATTCCCATCCCTGGTCTTTTTTTTTTGCACATACCAGTTGTACAATAATCATTAAACGTATCCCATGGCAACAGTGCAATATTTAAATTATCCCATGGTAATGATACAATAACAAGAAATAATTTGTGG
>CM045749.1:16249228-16251728 GCA_024760905.1 Plotosus lineatus
ACATCCACACAATTATTTATTTAGTCTGTAGCCAAGTCTTCTATTTGGGTGTTAGTGCTGGCTTTTGTTCGCCTCTTCTGGCTGTGCAAGCGCTCACACCACAGCTGAGTGTGGACACGGCAAACGATGCTTCTATCAAGCAGAGGTGCTGCAGCTCAGAGCAAAAACCTTGCAGAAGGAAGATTATACCTTGCTCTGCTACAATCTCCTTATTTATATTTGCCACTAGACACCCTCAATTCACGCAGAAAAGGTAAAAAAAAGTTTGTCAATAAAATCAGACAGATAAACACTCCACCCCGCTACGGAAACGATCTCAGTGGGGAATGAAGCTGCACTGAAGATGGAAGAAAACTGTATGACAGACACAATATCATAAAACGGTGAAGTCCAGGGGTCACAATGATCGCCAGTTCCTTTGTTTTTGAAATTTTAAACACAACTGAGTGTGGTGGTGGTGGTGGTGGTGGTGGTGGTGATATTGAGGGGGTGGGGTGGTTGCCATGGTAACTGACATAACACTTAAAGAGAAATCCACATATTTGTTTATTTTTTTAGGACTCACTCTTGTCTGACCTAATAACTGAAATATATGGCCTGTGTTTAAGTTGCAGTAGAAAATCGTTGCTTTTGTTTGAAATTTACACGAATCTGTTCCTAAAAATAACCAGCGTAACCGATGTAACAGTAAAAATCCACTTGTTTTGGCTCGACACATCAGATCATATCTTTATGAATTTTTTATAGTCTAATAACATAACATTTCAAAGTAAAGAATAACATCTTTATTCCTGTAATTCTGTTTCATAATTTGAAACATATACTGCAACTGACGCAAAGTAATTTGTAACTGATATTAATGTCTGTGAATAAACGTTAACTTTTTTTCAGAACTAGATCATTTTTTCTCAACAACAAAAATTCATTTATGTCCACCGAAAATATTTTCAGATAATCAGCAACAAAAACCTAACACTATCCAAACTTACAACTTAACTTTACAAGTTCAATAAATGAATAAAAATCTGATATTTTTGCAGACTTTTTCTCAGAATCACATGGTCTGACCTTCAAAATGACCACAGGTCACATGACACGAGCCGTATAACATATTTTATTAGAACTTAATTGGTTAATTATCAATACAGGGATCCCTTACTTTCCGTAGTTAATGGGGACCAAGACGCCCACCCCCACCCCCCCCCTGACCGCCGAAATCCGCAAAGTAGGATTGCCCCCCCCGGCTGACGTATATGTACAGTGGTACCTCACCTTACGAAATTAATCCGTTCCAGAAGTGGTTTCGTAACCTGATTTTTTCGTAAGTTGAGCTGCATTTTACATGTAAAAGGCCTGATTCATTCCAAGGCCCCAATACTACCCCCTAAACCCTTTAAAAATGATAAAAGCATACCTTTTAAGACCTCCTTCTGCTACAATATCGTACCGATGGCAGACGGGTTTGGCCATATTCCTTTGCAAGATCATTCAACTGCATGCCACCAGCCCGCTTCTTCTTTTCACTTGCACCGGGAATCACGCGCGCGTTTGTGTGTGTGTGTGTGTGTGTGTGTGTGTGTGTGTGTGTGTGTGTGTGTGTGTATGTGTGTGTGTGCGCGTGTGTGTTTACAATGTCTTCTTAGCAGAGTTCTAATCTTACAAATGTTTATTCAAGGTTAAAAGCCTGAGCCAAAAAATAAAGTTGCAATGAGCACAGGATGTCGCAGCTCCCTCCCATTGGCTATTATGGAGCTGCATCATTCCTCCTAGCCAATGGGAGGCCAGTGGGGTGGGTGGGATGTTGGGAGTTAACCAATGGGAGGCCAGCGGGGTGGGATGTTGGGAGCTAGCCAATGGGAGGCCAGCGTAGCGGGATGTTGCGAGATAGCCGATGGGAGGCCAGTGGGGCGGGATGTTGGGAGATAGCCAATGGGAGAGGAACTTGCGCATTGTTTGAATTTTTGAGATGGCGCTTTCGTAACGTGAATTTGTTCTGTATCCAGAGATGGAAATTTTAGGTAAATGCGTTTTGTAACCTGGATTTTTCGTTTGTTGGGACTTTTGTAAGGTGAGGAACCACTGTGCATAATTATGTGTACATAATAAAATTAATACATATTCAACACTATAAATGCCTATAATAACAATTAAACATTCAAAAATAATGCAGCGGGCAGTGGTGGTCTAGTGGTATAGGGTGCTGGATCGCTGATCCAAACGGTTGGGGGTTCAAGTCCCACTCTGCACAAGGTTGTCACTGTCCCCCCCCAGTGGAGCTAACTGGGTTATCAAAGGCCGGCCATGTCTCTCACTGTCTATAGTGTGAGGCATGTAAAAGAACCATTGCTGATTTTCGACAAGAGTAGGCTGCAAAGCCGTTAGCGTGCTCCCGCCCTGCGATGGCCTGGTGAGCTGTCCAGGGTGTACTCTGCCCTCGCCCGAAGTTGGCTGGGATGGGCACCAGCCTCCCCGCGACCCAAATTAGGATTAAGCGGGTACA